>OY856411.1:557329680-557792180 GCA_963693085.1 Alisma plantago-aquatica
ATCTTCCTACATCAGCCATATTGCAACTCGGTTTCCATCCTGGTGGTACTGCAGCTCCTCCCTGGATAGCTTGCCCAACTAGTAGCTTGGCCACCAGAATAGCTCATCTTCTTGTGATGTCATGCCGAGCGGTATTGATGCAATCTTTTCCGCGAACGCATCTGAGAAATATTGTTTGAGGGCCTCTTCATTCCAGCACCTTCTATCCGGCTTCATCAATTCCCCTACCGCTGTGATGTGTGCGTTTTCAGTGGACCGAACTCTTTCTAGCGAGCCTGACCAACCGGGAATCCAGTTGTCCTTCCACAAATTTATCTGTTGACCATTTCCCATCCTCCATTTTTCTCCCTCCAACACCAACGAATTTGCATTCCAGATACTACACCATGTGTAGCTTGGATTGTGTCCCCGTCTCGCCTCCAAGACAGAAGTGCTCGGGAAGTACTTGGCCTTCAAAACTTTATACACCAAAGTGACATGCCTGTTGTACAACCTCCACACCTGTTTCCCAAGTAAAGCTTGGTTAAAAGCTTGTAGTTCTCTGAAACCCATCACTCCTTGTCTCTTTGGCTTGCACATCTTGTCCCAACTCACCCAACACATCTTCCTTTCTGTTCCATCTGCACCCCACCAGAATCGTAGGATAGAACTTCTTATTGCATCTAACGTACCATACGGTATTTGGAAAATACTCATAACAAAGGAAGGTATTGCCTGAATGACAGCTTTATAAGTACTTATTTACCCGCTTTTGATAACAATTTTTCTTTCCATCCCATCAGTTTTTCCGCACCCTTTCTTGGATAAAACTGAAAACTTATTTTCTTGATCTCCCAATCACCGTTGGTAGCCCCAGGTACTTCACGTGCCGATCCACCTCTTTGACTCCTAACAATGCTTTAAGCTCCTCTCTTTTCTCTCGAATAACTCTTTTACTAAAAGCCACTTTGGTCTTGGCTAAATTAGTTTGTTGTCCTGATACCCGTTCATACTGGCTGATAATATCAGCTATCTTCAGGCACTCATTCCTCGTCATTTTTGCAAAAAGAATGGAGTCATCTGCAAAGAAAAGATGAGAGATGTGAGGGCCATGCCTACTTACCCTCGCACCATGAATAGAGTTGACCTATGCAGCAGTACGTAATGAAGTAGAAAAAGCCTCTGCGCATAAAATAAAAAGGTAGGGGGAAAGAGGGTCACCCTGGCGAAGTCCTCGGCTCAGTATTGTCTTACTAGTCTTGTCTCCATTGATGGAAAAAGAATGAGTGAGTGTTGAGATGCAATCTTGTACCTTCTTCCTCCACCTGTCTCTGAAATCCATCCTCCCTAAAACATAGTCCAGAAACCTCCATTCCACTCTATCATATGCCTTTGACATGTCAAGTTTTAGTGTTATACACCCCTTTATTTTTCCTTTGTCATTTTTCATCGAATGGAACAATTCATAATCAATGAGTGCATTATCCGTAATCAGTCTACCCGGGATAAAAGCACTTTAATTTTCAGACACAATTTTATCCATGAGAGGTTTAAGCCTGTTTTCCATCACTTTGGAAGCTAATTCGTATACAATATTACATAGACTAATGGGTCAGAATTCAGTTATATCAGTCGGTTTTTGGACCTTGGGAATGAGAACCACCAGTGTATCATTGATTTCAGCAATACTTCTATCTGATTTCCACCATCCCTTAATATAGCTTACTACATCTTTCCCCACAATATGTCAATATTTTTTATAAAAAATAGCTTTCATACCATCCGGGCCCGGAGCTTTGTTTGGATGCATTTGCTGAAGGGCCTCCCAAATCTCCTGCTTTGTGATATCTTCTTCCAGGATATTATTTTGGGCCGCTGAGATCATCCTTATTACCCCTGTCATTGCTTTCTCAAACTCAACTGGATTTGAAGATTTAAACAACAAGCCCACTGGAGTTGAAGAATTGAAGCTCTTTTGCTATCTCTGTGTACTTTTTCAAATTTGGCCCATCCGAAGGTTTCATCTGGTGTCCTAGTAACACATTCTCGAGCTCTATGAACTTTTTTTTCATGTTACCATAGTTCTCATTGGCCCACTGTCTCATCCGTTGTCCACATGTAGAAATTTTCATCGAAAGTGGTGAAGTATGTGTATCCTCCCAAGTTTGCTTTATGATCTCTTTGCATCTGTCTTCCTCTACCCACATCGGTTTGAAAACAAAGTATTGGTTCTGATATTTCTTCTTTTTCTTAGCACCTCTCTTCTCCACATTCACAATAATAGTTGCATGGTCTGACTCATACTTAGGAAGATGAATGACGTTGGCCGCATTGAAGATAGTATACCATTTCACACATGCAAGAGCCCTATCCAGCCTTTCTTGTATTAAAGTTTCGGGTGTTAGACCCCTTCGCCATGTAAATTTGTCCCCTTTAAACCCCAAGTCGATAAGATTACAGTCATCAATCGCATCTCAGAAGTCCTGAATGAACCTGTCTTCCTTTGGTGCCCCCCCCCCTACTTTTCACTATTAGTCGTGATCTCATTGAAGTCCCCGAAGAAGATAACAGGCACATCAGATTCATGTTTGAGTTTCCTCATCATCTCCCATGTCTTAATTTTGCTTGGTTGATCCGCCCATCCATAGATACCAATGGCTCTCCATCTATTTTCCCCTTCTGTCTCATTAATTTCGCACGTCACATGATGTTGTGAGAAATTTTTAATGGTTAGATTAACGTCCTTCCACCACAATCCTAGGCCTCCATCTCTTCCTTCACTAGATAAGCACAAACCATCTGTAAAACCACAGTTTCTTTTAATGACTTCCAGATTTGCAGCCTGCATCATGGTCTTCATAAGGAAAACCACCTTGGGACTCTCTCTCCAACACCATGATCGGAGAGCATTCACCGTGTCAGGGCGTCTCATTCCCTGACAGTTTCAGCTCAGGATTTTCATTGCTCTTCGTGGGGTTGGTCCACGCCAACCTCTGCTACTTGGACTATTGCAGTCCCTTTTTCTAATGTTGTAGTACCTCTCTTCCTCTTTCCTGACTCTGTCGGGGTGGGATTACCATCCAGTTCCATATCACACTGCTCATCTTTCCTATTCCTTTTGCCTGAGATAGTCTACCATTTGACTTCTTCTTCTGGTATCCCTAACCTTGTTGCTCTGCCCATCTTGTACACCCACACTGATTTCTTCATGTTTTTCTTCTTTCCCGCATCCTTCCTTCCCCTACCCTTTCCATCCATATTTTTTCCATGTGAGCGTGTGTGCAAGTTTTCCTCTTTGAAAGTATATTGGACACATCCTGCCTTGCTTGCCGGATATACATCAAAACCCGCACTGGTCCCCCACTCCTTCTTTGTTGCTAAGATAGATGGTCATATGAGTTCCTCTGCTTCTGATTCTATCGCTATTTTCGATGGCTCTTCTTGTATTTGTTCCTCACCCCTCAACTGTAGTAGAACAGCTCTGCTTATTTGTGACATTGTCGGTATCATCTTTCTCCCAGCTACTGCCTCCGTCGTGCTTTCTTGTTTTGTCTGTCTCCCCCCGTCCGCCCCTTTTGTTCCTTGTTGGTTTTCCTCCCCTTGCTCTCCAATTTGGTTCGATATGTGATTTTTTGATGTTTGTGGGCTCTTATTCGCCGATTCAGCATCTGATGTGCACCCATCGTTATCCTCCTCTACTTGGGTTCTCCTATACATCAGAATTCCTCCATACATACCCCTGTGTGCTTCCCCTGCTTCTTTTGTTTATGCCTGTCTTTTTCCTTCTTCCGAATCTTCTTTTGATGACGTTGGGGATGGTCTTTTTTTAATCAGATTTTCCTTTTTACTTATCCTATTCTGTAAACTTCTTCTGCTACAATAATCCCTATCTTCCTAGGAGATGTTTTGAGCCACACACCCCACTGGTTATTGCTTACTTCTTCTTCCTCCTAACTAGGGCAATCCTTATCAACATGCCCTAATATTCCACAGTGATAGCAGAATGACGATAGTCTTTCATACTTCACCTCTATCTCGATCACTTTGAGATTTTTCTCCCATATATGAATGATTCTTTTCAATGGTTTTGTGATATTGAGTGATACCCTCACCCTTGTGGATGATTCCCATCCCAGGTCATCTATATCAATTTGTATGACATCGTCGACCCTGCTTGCTATCTCTGTAATCATGCTACGTGATCTGTACCCTATTGGTAGACCATACAGGCGCACCCAGAAATTGCTGGGGGTGAATGTTATTGCTTCCAACTGTTCCACCTCATTGACTTCCTTTAACATTACGAGCTTGTTATCAAAATTCCATGGGGGCCCATCCACAATTTTTTTCTTATCTTTCCAGTTCAAGAATTGGATTACAAACACCGTACCACCGATCTTCTTAAAGATAACCTTGTCTTCCAATGCCCAAGCATGTGTCAACGTTTGTTTCAATGCTCAGAAGTTATAGCTATGATCCGTTAGAAGCTTTGCCACTAGTGCCAAATCCATGTGCTCTTTGTCGTGTTGTTCCTGTTCTTGTTGTATTTTGATCAACTCCTCTTCGTCCTCTATCAACTGCAGTTTTGTGCATCTATCCGCCGATTCTTCCGCCATCAGGAGCAAGTACTAGCAAGACAAAGCACAGATACCTTGGACATGAAAGAGAATCAGACCCGTATGGGTAGCGAGGAAGTCCCACCCGCCAAAACCCTAGATCGCCAGAGAAAACCTAGGGCTGCTGCGGAGAAACGGTTTTTTTAAGTATTCGCATCGTATACAATAAATAAATGATAAAACTAAAAATTTGATCATATTGGTTATCTCAAAACATAGAAAATTGATGTGGCTCTGACACCACTAATGGAAATACGGGCATAGAGTAAGACATCGGAAACAAAAAAATTACATATATGTATTCCCAAAATAATAAGATCACGTCAATAACTACGAAATAGGAAAGATAGTTTAACGAGTTCATACATGGTCATGTAGCAAGTCCATTGACTACAACTTGTTTCAATACAATTATCTTTTAGTTGCCCTTGGATGGTGTCTGTGCAGCTCCTGGCCTTCACCACAGAGAGTGGACTAGAACAAAGTTTGTAGTGGCTCTTGTAGTCTCGCCACAGTCTGGGGGCTGACGACGTCCTCCCAACGATAGGAAAAGGTCACCTCACATTTATAGAATTCCACACGGACCACCTAGAACTCATCGTCCTTCTAGAATAGATAGGAATGAGTTGTCCCTTCTGTTGGTGTACTAGTCACCAACCTACTCTCCCATAATGATCCTTGGTTATTCTCTCCCTCGCTATTCCTCCCTATTCAGGTAGGACTTGCTTGGGCTCTCTTAGTTATCACAACCAGAGAGGACAACAATTTTCAGAGTAAATGATGCTCAATTGTGTGTGTTGGGAAGCCCCTAGTACCCTTCTTTTTATATGAGGGGTTAGGGTCGGGGTTCCCAGTCAATGTAGGAGTGAAAGGGACTAGAAGATCATGAATTTTTGCAACCTGCAAGTGCTAAACTGGTTGGTTGGCAACCAAATTGGTCAATTCACATATGAGATGTCAGTTTGCACAACGAATCAGTCGTTTTGCTATGTTTCTCAATCGCATATGATTTGGCAATTAGAATCCAATTAATGCATGACATGGTGTCAGTACTAATCCCTGGTGCAATCAAATTTCCCCATGAACTGAGTGATCTCACTCACGTGAGATGGTCGTCTCACTCACCCAACCGGTCGGTTGGTGAGACGAGCCGGTCAGTTCACTGAGTAAACTGGTAGCTTCGCTCCTCTGTTTGGGCAAAACTTAGCCGATTCAATTTATGATCAACCTTACACTGCAATCGACTATCTCAACACTTGATGCAATCGGTTGGTAGTCCAGTCAGTAGATTTGTTGCTTGAATTGATGACCTAAACACGTTAGTCATCAATTCAATCATCATTCATGATAAAGTCCTCTTCTAGGTGAGTTCCTATGTGTGTGACCCTACATGTCTGATATCACGCTAATAGTGAATGTCTGTAATTATCTTATGACATTACAAGCAAAGAGTGGTGCCTAGTCACACAGTAGTGCTACCCAAGTGAATGGAAAGTTAGAGAACAACTTCAACCTACAATCTGTGTAAGGTGTTGTAGTAATTATATAAATCATTTGTTTATGATATCCTGAATGAACTCGAGGCACAGAATCACTATCCTCTCAATGTTCAATCCATGTTCCTTGTACTTAGAGCAGACTGTATGAGATATATGTGGCCTCAATCTCATATATTGATTCACATGTGCATGTGCATGCTTTTCTCATTCTCGCTAATCAAGTGGCCATGAATATCAAACTCTGGTAGGAGGGACAAATCCCCATCTACATCACTCATAGTCTATCCCCATGTCTCACAGCTATCCAATCATCACCTTTATGGAAATACATGTTTTAGGGTTATGTTTGATGATGTCAAAGTATACCAAACGACATGTGATGAATGTAGTGACTTAAGGTCTAAGAATCACAACCACCATCTTCACTATGAGAGCTAACTATGACTATCATAGCAATGGTTTCCATGTGTTACTCGCATGGTGGGTCTGTCTGATACATTGTTCTCTAACATGTATATGTGTGATTGGTTTGATATGGCCATATCATGACTAATATGATTCTATCATCAGCCAACTCCCACTCCAGTCTTATGTATTATTGTTGTCTATCTGTCTTCCACAATAACGTTCGACCAAGGACATAACAAGAATATACATACTCTTAACATTCATATGAACTCATTCTTCTAGGTCACGTACTTGAAGACATACGTCATTGAGTAATTTTGATTCTTTATACATTTATTATATTTAAGTGAACCAGAATGATTTTGAAGCTTGCCTTTGTTATTATTAATCAAATCATTTATGTAATATGCCTTTGCAATCATCGTATGATTGGCTCTCTGTGCATACTTATCAAAAAAACATATGTAGAGCATCTCAATGATCCTTGTTAGGATTTTGAGTGTATCTACTTAATCTCCCCACTTGATATGCTAGATTAAAATGAGTACAATTACTTATGTACATCAGGCTTCCAATTACTTGTGCATATTTGACTTGTTGAACACTAGTGCTTTTATTTTTCTTAAGATTGTAATTAGAGTTAAAAGGTGTGCTTACTGGATTGCAATCAAACATTGAAAATCTTTAGAAAATTCACTCAAAATAATGTTCTTGAGAGAGCATGATGCAATCACCACTTTTAAGGATTTTAATTCTCAAAATTACACCTGCTTCTCTCAATCTTTCATGTGAAAATCAGAAGCCAAGAAAACTTTTTTACTATTTATAATATCAACATTAGTGCCCAAAATAAGCATATCATCCACATAAAGACATATAACAACACAAAATCCGTCATCAAAATTAGAATATATACATTTGTCTCCTTCGTTTATATGAAACCCATAAGATACAATGACTTTATCAAATTTCTTATGCCATTATTTAGGTGCTTGTTTCAAGCCATATAGAGATTTGATTAGTGTGCATACCATATGTTCTTTTCCTAGAACAACATAACCTTCTGGTTGATCTATATAAATTTTTTCATCTAAATCTGCATTCACATAAGCAGTTTTGACATCCATTTTATGTATAATTCATTTCTTAATAGATGCCAATGTAATTAAAATTCTGATTGAAGAAATTCTAGTTATAGGAGAAAATGTATCAAAATTATCAATATCCTATTTATATCCCTTGACAACTAATCAAGCTTTGTATTCATGTATAGGTCCATTAGTTTTTAATTTTCTCTTGAATATCTATTTATATCCTATGGATTTGATACTTGATGGAAGATCCACGAACTTCCATGTGTGATTAGATACTATATATTCAATCTCACTATTAATTACTTCCTTCCTTAAGGAGGAATTAGATGAATTAATAGCATCATTGTAAGATTGAGGGTCATTATCTACAATAAAGGAATAGAATACATCACCAAGATTCTTTTCCTTCCTCATACTAGTGGATCTTCTAGGTTCTACATCATTAGGTTCTAATATTCATCATTAGTATTAGATGTATTTGTATCATTCTCTAAAATTTTATTTCAAGGATTAGACACTGTTTTTATAGGGGTTTTCATATGAAAGATATGCTCAAAAAATTCAGCATTTTTAGATTCAACAATAGTATTAGGTTCTACAACATTATTTCTACTTTCAAGAGCCAAGAATATATGTTGTACTATTGTGAGCATAACTTGTGAAAACACCATCTAGAGTTCTAGATCCTAATTTTTTGTTTATTAGGCTCATTTAATAAAACTTTGGCCAAATGCCCCCACACTTTGAGTTAATTCAAATTAGGAGGATATCCATGATTCATATGGGATCTTATTCGTCTTCCTGTTAGGAATATGATTTTGAAGAAAATAAGACAATAAAATCACTTCCCTCCCAAGTTGTTGGGTGCTCCTGAATTAATTAGAATAGAATTCATCATCTCTTTTATAGTTCTATTTTACGTTCAGTAATCCCATTTGATTGGGGCAAATATGGAGGAATGTATTCATGTATAATAAAATGGATTATACAATAATCATTAAAAAGGAGAGCAATCATACGAGAGGAGACGTTTTATTTTCTTGTTAAGTTGATTTTATACTTCTGTTGTATATTTAACAAACATCTCAAAAGCTTCATCTTTTGACTGTAATAAATATAACTTTGTATGTCGTGAGAAATCATCTACAAATAGGATATCAAATCTTTTCCCACCTCTAGATAAATTTTCTTTTAAGTCTCCAAGATCAATGTGAATTAAATCTAGCAATTCATAATCTCTATGTAAAATTTGAGGATATTGTTTCTTTGTAGATTTAGTTTCAACACATACTTGACATTTGTTGTTTGAATCCGCAACATCGTGTATATCTTTTAACAAATCTAAAGATTTCATGTGTTGTACATATTTAAATTAACATGTTTAAATCTATTGTACCACATGAAAGGAGTCAACAATATAAGCGGAAGAGGAAATTTTATTAGCAAAAGAGTTTGGCACATTTTAAAATAACATACCATTTGAACAATAACCCATATTCAGGTAGTCCTTTAACTTATAAAGAATGAAATTATTTGATTCAAAAGACATATTGACCCCAAATTTAACAAGTTGGGGGACAGAGATCAAATTAACCCTAATGTCTGGAACATACAACACATCTTTGATTAGCAAGATTTTTTTAGAAGTCATCTTGGCCATGGTGTTGTCCTTTTTATTCACAGGAGAAGCACTTGAGCTGCCTACGACAAACTAATGCTCATGCTCTCCTAATTATGAGTAGGTCACGAAGATATCTCTATTGCCACTAATGTCGTGACTAGCCTCGGAGTCGATGATCAAATCATGATGTTGAAATTATCCCATGTTGACCATGATGATAAATGTCACAAATACTTTATAAGGTTGGTTGTTGATTTCTTAGAATCTCAGACATGTTGCTTCTTCCTATGTTTGATTTAGGAGAGGTGTGACCAAGTTTACCACAAAAATAACAAAAAATATCTTTTCTTAATGTCTTTGTTGCCTTTGTTTTTATTTTTATTTCTTTTTCCTTTCTTATTCTTCTAACTACTTTTAAATTGATCAGCAGAATTATTATTTTGTTAAACTTCATTGTTAATAAAATTAGCAATATAAGACAATTCTTTTGTTAAATCAGATCTCTCTAATCAATTTTAATCTTTTGTACGTCATCAAGTGATGTTGTCTTTCTTTTATTTTTTAGACTATATTTGTAATTTTTCCAAGAACTTAGCAATTTTTCAATTAAAGAACTAACCGTGAAAGTTTCAGACATATCAATTTTGTCTCATCAAGCATTATTTAAAAATTATAAATTTGAGTTGTGATCCGTTTACCTTCAGTCATATGAAAATTTAAAAAATTTACAATAGTGAATTTTTTGATAAAAGCTTCTTCAAGAATGTACTTTTTCTTAAGATTTTCTCAAACTTTAGATATGGTACGCATCAAATAATTGATTAGAATTGGGTACTTAAAATGACGATAAATTCTATTATTCCTTTTCCAATTGGAAGAATTGTTTTCTAATTTTGGATCAGGCAGAGTAAAAGCTATGTTAGATACTTCTAAAACAATATAAACTTTTTTTTGTCATTGATGATAATGGGATACATCAAAATGTTCAATTTTTATGTCAGACAATGGTTTTTGTGACACTATCAAAATAGTAATTATCTTTTGGTTTGATGTTGACGGAGTGAAGGCGTAGACGGCATTACAAAACCTTCTATGTTCTTACCCATAGAACAAAAACACTCTTAAGTTTGTTGTTCGTAAAGGAGTGGAAAACACAAATAAACAATAAATTTGAAAAATTGTACCAAATTAGGATGACGTTGAAGCGTGTAAGGTGTATTGTCCTTAAGAGTATTTTCATGGCTCTTGACAGGGAATGCCATTGCAGTAGGCAACGACTGTGGCTACTCTCCTAGGATCCAACAGCGGTTGCCAGTATGAAGTGCGCACACACAATCACGGCGACGGGTGAAAGGAATCAATCGTTTTTCCAGCGACTAGGCAAGAGACGGAGAGAAAAGAAGAAAACTTGAGAGCTTTTTCGGTTGTTTAGCACTATGACTGAGACATTATTAAATAACAAAGCAATGCATGCGTGAAAGGGTGTGTTGCGGATGTAAACTAGCCGTGCCAACCGGGAGCCGCGCCCATACAAAGAGTCCCGAAATGCGGGATTTGCACCGGAGGCTGAGGTAACAGTGACTACCGAGGGTCTAATTGCCAGAAGCAACTTCAAATTCCCCTGATGATGGAAACCATTAGCCTGTTGGCGAGCAACTACTTGAATGGCAAGACCGGCATGCCTCCTAAATAGGGAGCTAGACTCAGTACTATTCTTAAGTCGAAACGTGACCAATAGGTGGTTATCACCTTCAGCAGAAGATGTACTAATGGCCTAGCCGGTGGCATTGCCAAGTGGACAGCAGCTCACCGCAGTGGGGCAGAGGAAGTGGCAAAGTGTCCGTCACAATTCTCGGACTTGTTTAATGGCAGAGAAGATGGTCACGGGAATTGGATGTGAATGCTTGTAGTGATGCTAATACGACTTACCTCGAGAGGACAGATGAATAAATATTAGACTTGTCAAACTGGGTCAAAATATGCGGGTGCCCACGGGTCGACTCGTTTAAGTTGGGTTTGGGTGGCAAAATTTGTCACCCGCTGAAAATCACCCAAACTCATACCCACATGTTTATTAAGCGGGTTTTACGGGTGATCCGCGGGCACCCGCGGGTGACCCAGTTAATTGAAGCAAATATATTCATATACATAATATACACATACACCTATTAAAAGATGTTGCTTGTTTTGTACAAGTTAATCTTTACCTTTACCAACAGCAATTGTATTCTCTTTATTTTGTGTTTGCAATAGGCAATAATAAGTACTTGTAATATTAAGAATGCCTAATGTTACATGACAAAATTATGTATTTTTCTTGTGATATTTATCTATGAAAACTACATCGATTTTCCTAATTTATATCAACATACAACTAGCTGCTACTTTTTCATATATCAAAAACTAATCGAATAGTTTGACGTCAAACATAGTAGTGGGTTGGTTCTTTTGCACTATATTTGACATAAAAACAATAGTTACAAGCTATTTCAAATGTTGTTTTTAGTGTTAAAGAAAGCAACTGGTAACTTATTGTTGATTGTACACATTTTATATGGGCATCCGCGGGCAACCCGCAACCCGTTGGGTCGGGTTTGGGTGTGCTTTTCTTCCACCCGTTTAGAAGTGTATCTTTTTGACCCGCACCCGCCAGACCCGCACCCGCAATGACCCAACCCAAACCCAACCCACCCACCCGTTTGACAGGTCTAATAAATATGCTCCTGTTACCCCAAAAATATCATTACATAATCAATTTAGTTTTTGGAACCTATTCCTTGTGCAATCTCAAATATATTTTTTGTGCCTGCCTTCTAGTTCTGACATAAATTTATTTTGAGTTGGATCCATCTTATCAAACCGTATATAATAGAAGCTCCTAATTCATATTGTTACCTAGCGTTTATTTGGCAAGTAGGAACATGAGTTTTGTTTTATTCCAAGTTGATCAAAATTTTAAGTTGACTTATACTCGTGTCAAATCTAATAAAAAATCTTAGCCTATGACATCTATTACTCATAAGTTTTGAGTTAAGCCATTTATCGTTAATATGAATTCCTTCTATTATTTTCCTTCGTTTTCATCATTTGTCTCTACAATAGTAAACAACTCTCACTCAAAGGTTTCAGTCCCTGTCCAATTAACGTAATCCAAAATTGTGAATGCAATGCCACTTTTTTAACATTGCATGCACAAATTCTAAATACATGGATATTGGTTCCTAGTTATGGATGACAATGGTGTATAGAAAAAACCATATCCTTGAGTAATCATATTTATTTTTCAGTCACATATACAACAAATGGTTATGTGATGCAGTTTCTACTTTTAAAAACCACCATGGTGCAACACATTTCGGGTGTTAGTAAAAAATATTGTTAAAACCACACCACAATATTACTAGTGCAATTAACTATGCATATATGTTTGAAGTATTGTAAACACATACGATTCGGGTAGTCTGTTAGTACCGATGCATGATGGTGTTTTTCCTTATTTAGCATAATGTACAATGTTAGTTCTTTATATATTCTTAGTGCAACATCAAAGTTCAATGTGATTTCTCCACAAGGTGCTCAAATCACAACTTTGTATGTTATGGTGTCGTACGGTTAACCACAATTTTTTCATAGTGCGGATGTGATTTTCAATAGTGAAAATGTGGTTAGTCTGTACACTTTCTTCACCATGTGCAATTATAATGTTGAAGATACTCTTTTACTGGTCAATGTTGTTATCTTAGTACCGTTACAAAACAAGGGCATATCGAATGACAGGTGTATTCTAGGAAAACATACATATGAACTATGGCATTTTCTACTAGCTAATTACTCTTTTGCTCATTTTCTGTTTGTTCTTACTTGGTACATCACCCATCTCTAAATTGGGATTTTTCTACAGTTTTCATTCTTTTTCCTATGTTGATCTTAAACTGACCTCAATATCATGCTAATATTAAGATTGTTCATTAATCAAGGGCCAAGCTATCACATGGAGACAGGTCAAATAAACCAATATTATGCATATCAGAATTCATGTTTAACGGTAAGTATGTTGGTTTGTCACCCATCTTAAATGAAGGTGGCTACAAACATGTCGCTTGACTTGGATTAGTTAGTCAACTGACTAGGTTCTTGACCATAGATTTTCTCCCGGTTTGCTTGTCAATTTAGTTAATAAATTCGGGCAACATACATTTTAAGTTGGTGCCATTATGGTGAGCACTAGGTCAAGTTGGTGTTAGATCTGTTGAAGTCAGACGATACTGTGTGGTCAACTTGTTCTGAATTGGCATAGATTTTCTATGATTATAACCATTTGCCAACTTCTCTTGAATGAAGTGTCGAACCGCAGACCGACGCCTCCCAAACCAGTTTTGAGTGTTATTGGATATTTTACCTGCAAGTGTGCTCGTCCATGTAATCAGATGTAATGGTAACAATTTGATGCAAATATGATCAGATATGTTAATAAAGAGGGGGGAGATACTCCATAATTGTGTCTCCAGTGTCATTGGGGGCGAGATCACGTATATTCATGAACACGGAAGCTCCTTTTGCTTCAAACTTCCATTACAAAATCAAGGGGAACACAAGTTCTTCAATGGTATAACTGCACGAGGAGCACATCAGGGGCAACGTTTACATATACTGATCTGTATTTGTGTACAAAATTGATTGATATTCTAGACATTTACACTTGCGACTCATGTAGTAAACTTATACAGCTTTCACATTCCTATGAACTCACGTAAAATGTAAGCAGGAAAAAAAGAAAGAAAGGTTCTAGAACAAAAGAATCTTCATCTCTACAACACAGGTACGGTTGGCCAGAGAGCACTACAGCCCAAGCTTCTTCGATAGCCAGTCTGCTAGGTTAGCTATGACAAATCCGGCGAACACCTGCAAAAAGTGTGCAGATGTAAGAAGAGTGTAAAATTATTCAGGCTACGTTTTCACTATTTCTTTGTACATCATCTGATTCATCACCCAGTTCTTTTTCTCAGATATCAGAAACTTCAGAGTAAGTATGAGGGTTTCTCCAATGCAATACCTGAACGGATCCTAGAACATAAACTGCGGAATAGTGGCGACCATGGATCATCATATCAGCCACCATGGCAAGCGGAATCGTGAGAGACATTCCCAAGGTAGCCACCAAGGGAGTGGTCCAGACGACACACAAGGCCCTGCACAGCCCAAGGCCCAGTTTGGATGGTCAGGCATAAAAGCGGTATTGTTCAAACCTTAACCTCGAAAAGTTGAGGGACGCACCAGAAGTAGTCAGATAACACACTTCCAACAAAGCCGTTAGCTAGAACAACTTCGTCCACTTTTGCAGAGTGGGGGATAGTAAACTTCGGTTCTATACCCAGAGCAGTTAATGGCCAGACTGAGGAAAATCAAACAATTGTTAAGTGCATGCACCAGCATTGGAAACTGCTTGAGCAGACTGTACGAACTAGATCCAGAACTGAACAAACCAGTAAGTATAGTTTTTATTTACAATGAACAGGCCTACTAATGCGCTCTGAATTTTTGCACAAATTGCATATTTTGTTCTTTTTTTTATGACAGGATGATTGTTTTTTCTGAGGCAAAAGGATGTTAAGACGAATAGCATTGCTCCAATAAATATTGAATAAGAGACTCACTCAGCCACCAAAGTGAAACGAGTGTGAATAGGCCGACATATCCAAATAGTTTCTGTACATCAATCCCTTCACCCTCCTCCCCTGCAAACTTTTTCAGAAGCACTGCATAGAAGTTGTCTACGTTATGACAAGATAGCATTGTGTATACATAGAATCAACAATGAGCTGTAACCTCGTACCAGTGAATAAACCATAAGATACAGCAGAGAGAAGTCCGAAAAGGTCTCCTATCAATGACCGTTCTCCATTACTGAAAGAGTGAAAGGTGTAAGAAAAACCATTAAACAAGATGCCATCTATGTTATGTGCAAATGATCAATACTGTAGGATAGACATGAACTTGGAAACACTAGTGTAATAGGAATTAAGAAAAAAAGGTCCTATCTAGGGCCAAGAGTGACATACCCTGAAGAGCCAAATTGAGACGATTCATCATTTGCCCATGTCTTCCCTAGAGTGGTCATGACAACTCCGGCCATGCTAATAAAGACAGCAATAACTTTTGCCATGTTTAGAGAGTCTTGTTTCAACATTACGCCAATGAAAAGTGTAAACAGGCCAGACGTGGATGACAGTACTGTCGTGCTGGCAACACTTGTCCGTGCAAGTGCAGCATTTGAGAGATACTGCCCACACAGAAAAAGCAACAAATTCCATCAGATGCTTGCTTAGATCGCATAAGTTATTATATAAATAGCATTGATTAGGAGGCATGTCTATTCGTTGCAAGGAGAAAGCTACAAAAGCAGGCATGACATCGTTAAAAACTGTCTGGAAAACATGTTCAGCAGATAATAACAATTAACTAGAAACAAGTCGATCAGTTAACGAAGGTGCTTATCATGCAAACTAAATTGGTCTAACATGGTTTGTTTTTTAATTTCTGAGGAAGGTTAGAACTTTCATTAGAAAATAAAGGAAAGATAGTTAAGATAAAGAGAGGTCTACCATGGAACCCTCACATCAAATGAGCAAATTGCAGAGGAATCTTAAAAGATCAAACATGTATACAGAGTGATTGTAAAATATACTTATTGGTCTAACATGGTTTGCTTTTTTAATTTCCGAATAAATCTTCTTATTTCTTGGCTCATATGAAAGCATTGAATAAAAATATACATAATTAGCTAAACCAGATTTTTAAAGTTAAATGAGTACAGGCAATGTTAAAACATGATCCTAATCAAATGTTCAGGTGATTTTTGTACTAACAATTGAAGATTGCATGCTAGACATGCAGCCTATCATATTTAACAGAATAGATTTTATTTATAATTAAGACATTTAAACTTATGCAAGGGTCATGTATTCAAACTCCTAAAAGTTTCTTTTAAGTTGCCATTGCCTTTAGTTTTAAGTTGAGACTTTCAGTTTTATGGGCGCCTTTAACATTAAGTACACTGTTTCAGAACCAGTCTGTGGCCAGTAGCCTAGTGCCTACAACACATGCATATGACCTGTGATGTGGCGCACAGACTGCACATGCAGCAGTGGTGGAGCCAGAAAGTTACATTAGGTGGGGCTGAATTAGATGAAGACAATATTAGTTGTAATAGGGAGGACGGAGTTAAATAGATTTATAAAAAATATGTTGTGAGAGGACTTAAAACCCAGACCATATGACTAGAAAGCAAACACAAATTCCAATCCAGCTACAGATTTTCGTTGTTTCAAATCTAGAAAACACATATACTAGAGCATTTTTACTATGCCACATATGTATATAAACATAATTTTGGATTTGGAGGAGCCCCCCCCCCTTCAAATCCACACTGCATGCAGGTTAGACAACCACATATGTAGGCATGGTCCCTTGATTTATTCTGAGAAAGGTTGACTTAGAAAATAACAGAAACACAATTAAGATGGGAGGTTTATCGTGTAACCAAAGGTGCAATATGCAGACAACTCAAAAACACCATAGCAAAATGGCTACAAGAGTGATCATTTGTAAAACATAGCCCATTTCTACCAATATATCTTCTCCCACATGGTGATTTTCGCAGAAGAAATAGAAACATACACCAAAGCTACACGCTGACTAACAAGGCTGAGACTGCTACTCTAGTAGTTTTTTTATAAAGAAACTATGGGGGAATTCTATTCATGCCAATCCCCAGCAGGCTACAAAAAAGAGGGTTCCAAGAGGTCTCCGGTAACTCTAAAAAAAAGGAGCCTCGACAAAGTAAACAGACAAAGCATGACTAAACTACAAAAGGGATCTAAGCAATAGCATCGCTAATCGCCTCCTGCCTCAAATAAGCAACCCCTTACTGGCGGAGGCATAGATCTAAGGTCCCTGAAGACAAACCTATCATCTAGGTGGCTCCGTATTCAGCTAACCTGGATGCTAATGTTCAGGAAGGAAACACCCCATCCATTATCACGGGCGTGGATGACGGCCTTATCGACCCTCTTACGCAACCTCCAAGGGATGATCGAGGCGCCATTCAGAAAACTCAACAACATTTCATCGTCTCTTTCCATGGTAACACAAGAAAGGGGGTCTCGCACGGTGCTAAGGCCACCCTCAATTGCCTCAAGGAGGCAAGCATATGGCTTCCGGAACCCGGTCCAGCAAAGCCAACCAACAAACGTCCCGTGGAGTCTCTCGCTAGTCCTCCTATGGCCCATCCCTTCTAGCCTCGTCTCCCCCGCTGCCATGCCATGCAAGCCACATTGAGCTTGATCTGACCCACCTGTGGGGGGGCCCAAGCAACTGCCCTAAGGACAAAGTCTTTAGCCATCGCGTCGGACCCTGGTCCATCTAGTCTAGCTCCATATTCAGCTAACCTGGAAGCTAAGCGATTAGCTTCTTTGTTCAGGAAGGAAACACCCCATCCATTTTCACGAGCTTGGATGACGGCCTTATCGACCCTCTTGCGCAGCCTCCAAGGGATAATCGAGGCGCCATTCAGAAAACTCAACAACATTTTATCATATGTTTCCATGGTAACACAAGAAAGGGGGTCTCGCATGGTGCTAAGGCCACCCTCAATTGCCTCAAGGAGGCATCCATATGGCTCGCGTCGGACCTCGGTCCAGCAAAGCCAACCATAGTAACAATATACTCCATTTTTTTGAAAAAAAAACGCGTTTAAAACGCGTATTATTCACGTGACGTATATGATGGCCATTTTAAACTCCAAACCGAATAATACGTTTTAAACGCGTTTAATTCGCGTATTGTGTTTTAAACGCGTTTAATACGTTTTGTTGCCGTTTTAAACAGTTTGTACTTTTACTTCACATTTATTTTTTCCACGTCCTTTTTAACTTGTAGCAGGGTTCCACTAAACCATGCAACCTTCCTCCTCTATCCCTCGACACACCAGGAGGAGTAACCCTCGACATTCTACATGTACGCTCCATCTTTCTCCTCCATTCTCCCCCTTTCTTCCCTGATTTGTGCCTGATGCTCCCACTTCTTCCCCTTCTTCCAATATTAGAGTAATCAGTTCGATGTTTAGTCATTTTCAATCATTATGTGTGGGTTTATATATATTTTGTATGTATGTATGTATATATATATATATATATATATATATATATATATATTCCGCTTTTTTGCCGACTTTTTTCCGAATAGTTGACCAAACTTTTACCGTACGTTGACCGATTTTTATCCGAATTTTCCGCATAATTCCCGATTTCCGGATTTTTCAACTTGGCCGTACGTATCCCGAATACCGAATTTGCGACTATGAAGCCAACCACCAAACGCCGTGTGGAGTCTCTCGCTAGACCTATGGCCCATCCCTTCTCCCCTCATCTCCCCCGCTGCCAGGCAATGCAAACCACATTGAGCTTGATCTGACCCACCTGCAAGGGGTCCCAAGCAACTACCCTGAGGACAAAGTCTTTAGCCAGTAAGTGAGGCGAGAAACCCCGCTCCCTCCAAAGTTCTAGCATGTTGTTCGGTATCTTATTAAGCCTGGGTGATTGATTCGCACAAATGGTTTTGCATGTGTGGCAGAGACAAGCCCATATTCCATTCCCATTCACATGTTTGTCGTCAAACCTACTCGTGCATTTGTCTGCCCAAATGCACCATAAAAGGACAAGATGGAGGATCCCCCTAAGGAAACCTAGCCAAGTTTTAGAGCTAGATGGTGATCAACAATGTTGTAGAGAAGATTCTAAAGTTGTATTAGTCAAAAATGATTTAACGTCAAAAATAGTCTCTGCTTCGGCCCATAGGAGCCTCGCTATAGCCCCTTTAAGAAAAAGGTGATCGGATGTCACTTTTTGTCGCAGGTCACAACACTCGCATCTCAATACTAAGGGTATGTGACATGATTTGGTTATGTCGTCTATGGGTAACGCCGATCGAAATAACTTCCACGTAAAGTTTGATATTTTAGCGGGAGAGCAAAGTTCCAACCCCAGGAAGCCATGGGGCATGTCATACGGCTATTGAACATGTGAACATGTACCCATCTAATGATGCGAATTGCGGAGCTAAGGGTAAACAAGCCATTTTCACAAGGCATCCAAACAGGTACATTGCCTCCTACTAGTATGTATCTCGTCACATTGCCTATGTGTTACGACGGCCCCTTCTTCTATAACACCATCAATCCCAGGTGGTCTAGGTCCCACTCCCTCGAATCAAGGAACAAATCCCTCACTCTAAGGTTGGGATCCAGATCCAATCCTTCTATCCTCCATATATCTATCCTATTATTCCCGGATAAAGATCCCCAAAATGGTATGTTTCCTGAGCGTATATCCCATCTAATGTTACTCATAACCAAGGGAAAATTATCACAAATCCTCCTCCAATAGGGCGAGAGGGTACGACTCTTTTTTAGATGCCACGGGTGGGTGAGAGTAGTATCCCATCTCTCTTTACTATATTTTTGGATGCAAAATTTAACCCATTATGACGAGCCTTGTAGGATATTCCATGCAGTTGTCATAAGATTCACTTAGTATTTGATTGTAAGTCACTGGATACCAAGACTTGTTTCCGAGGTCAAAGTAGCCAGTATATCCAATTTGACCAAGTGTCGTCTCCTGGCGCCATCTCTTGATTCTCGTAAGAAACCCGCTATCTTTCTATCTATTTCTTTCAAGGATGCTTTTGGAATCATGTATGCATTGAGGGTGTGAGTGGGTATAGCTATGAGGATCATTTGATTACCGTGAGTTTCCCTGAGAAGGAGAGACGTATATGGCCCAGGATGTGATTCTCATGGTTACCTTGTTGACCATGGGTTCATAATGCCTAATCGAGTTTCGCCGCCTAACAAGAGGGACCCCAAGGTATGGTATCTAGTCCCTGTCCTCCCCACAACCCCATGCTTGAAGGAGCATACCTCGACGGCTAATTGAGGTTTTTCCCATCATGACTATGGTTTTGTCTGTATTAATTTTCTAATTTGCATAAGTTTCATATTCGTAGAAAACTTCATCCAACCTATTCTTGGAGCGTCCCGCTAGGTTCAAGAATAAGATAAGATCATCCGCAAACATAAGGCGGGAGGGTGTTGACCCCCGTGTATGGGTCTTAAACTTCATGATCCTTTCGTTTTCCACCGCAGTTCTACTGTGGGCTCCTAGAATTTCTTGTAATGGTATGAAAAGAAGAGGGGATTGAGGGTCCCCTTGCATAAGGCCCCTGGAGGATTGAAAGAATCCATCGTCTTACCATTCAAAGAGATCGTGAACCAGTGTCCTTTTACCGTGTTCATGATGACCTTAACAATCGAGGGTCGAACCCAAAGGTACGGAGGACACTCTCCCCATTCTACTCTATCAAAGGCTTTTGACATATCGACTTTGTATTCCACGTTTTCAGTCCCTTCTCCTCCTATATTAATATTGTGGATAAACTCTTGAGCCAACTTAATATTATCGCTAATGTTCCACCCCTTTATGAATGTTGCTTGCTCCCACAACACTAGCGTAGGGGTGAGGTCGGGGAGTCTAGATAATATGATCCTCGAGACAAGTCTAAGCGAGACATTACCCACACTAATGGGTCTGAAATCTCTAATGCTCTTAGGTTTGTCACATTTAGGTATTAGGATCAGCTTGTTGCATTTGAGGCTCCTATGTACTTCTAGCCCTAGGATGCAGTGATTGACTAGAGCGGCTAGGTCTTCCTTTACTATGTCCCACACCATGTTGGTAAAAGGTTGTCGTGAATCCATCGAGTCCTGGTGCGCTATCCACATCCATGATCATAAGAATGAGTTTGATCTCCTTCACGGTCGCCTCCCTAAGAAATAGGTTGTTGTCTTCTATGGATACTATCGGGTTAATGATTGATGTCTCTGCGCTGGCATCTTGGGTATCTTGTGATGAAAAGGCCTCAATAAATGGTCAATGGTTTCCATCATAGCCTCATCCTCACCCATAGCCCATGACCTATTATCTCTCCTCAGTTTATCTATCACGGCCCTCCTCAATTTCGATTTCTTATGAGCGTGTAAAATTTGTGTTTTTGTCTCCTTACCCGAGCCATCTAATCCATGGTCTCTCTCTCCAATCACATTCTTCAGTCTCTGCTAGGTGCAACGTCTCTAGGTCTTCTACTGATAGAAGGACACTAGGTGTTTGCTTGGAAGCTCCTAACAAGATCTTCCTCCTCTGGGACTTTGTCAAAGATATTCCCCACTACCTCTATGTTCCATTTTTCAACGCTCGTTTCAAAGATTTTTGCTTCTCATACAATCTATAGGATGGGTCCCCCAAGATTCTAGGATTTGATCTTCTTTAATTACTTGTAATAGACCTTTTTGTCTAAGCCACATCTTAAGAAATTTGAACCCTGATGGTTTGCCCCAGCTCCTACCTGGGTTGATAAGATATAACATAGGACAATGATTTGATGCCCGGGTTCTAACTAGACACTCCTCTGAAACTGCCCAATATTGAGGTCAGTCAATGGAGACGAAACCACGTTCCAGTCTACGCCACTGGGTCGGCTGACCATCCTGGCTATCTGCCCACGTGAATGTCGATCTGTAGAGATATCTTCCAGCCCAAGGGTAGCGATCCAGTCATTAAAGTCCTTCATGGCTCATTCCTCACCCCCTAACCTCTTTTGTTTGTCTATAAGAATTAAAGTTCCCCACTAACAACCATGGTGCGCCTGCCAAGTGGTTGCCCATTACTACTAGCTCCTCTCAAGCACGTTGCATAATGGCTAGGTAAATGAAAAACCTATTCTCCCTCTTGCCATATTGAATTTTGTGGTAAGGTGTTGCTTTGCGGCTCCTATTAACTTAGGCAGAAGAAAGGATGATGAAAAGACCCCAACTTTCCCACCTAAATCCCCGTTTGTGCATACCCAGTAAAAACCTACTAGGTCTTTATAATCATCGGCCCTATCATGATCTATGAAAGGTTCTAAAATGGCAAAAGCTATTAGGTTCTACTCCTTAGCTAGTGCTCTAAGACGTTGTTTGGTTATGTCATTTATGATATCCCTCGCATTCCAACCTATAATCATTTCCATGGGAGTAATGATACTCCCTTTGTAAGTATGCTATTAGCTCTAGGAACTCCTCAATCCCTCAGCACACTCACTCTCTTCATATTCATCTCCAAATAGAGAATGGAGGAATAACAATCTTTCTTCCTCATCTAGATTCTCCCTCGGTGCACCTATGGGACCTGACTCTCTACAGAAAATGTCATCCGAACCCCTCCTGAGCTAGGATGACCCTAGGTCCAAATCATCTTTGGACCGAACCACCCCTATCGGTCCCGAGGGTGTTAAATCATACCCCAAAGACCCTGCTGGTAAGATTGTCTCCCTGACAATTGTCTCTTCACTATCTATCCCTCCGCTTGGTTCTCTCCCCACTCTCTCTTCTATGATGCTCGCGCACTTATGTGATTGTGATGAAGCGGCTGTGGCGGGATGCTCCTATTTTCTATAAGAACCTAGTTATAACAATCTCCTAACTTTCTACAAGAACCCAGAAATAGCAATCTCCTAATTTGCATCGGAATGTTCCTAATTTTCTACAACAACCCAATAATAGCAATATCCTTTGATGTTGGCCGCCAAAAGAATAGTTTTTTTCCCTAGAGCAAGCTTCAAAATAAGAGGATTAGTTGTACACTAATTCAGAGCGTTTGGAAAAATGGTGCACTAAAGAGTTAACTAAGAACCCCAATGCAAACTAAAAATCAAGACGTGAAAACCATAAGATAGATTGATTTTTCCATTATTTTGCAATACTTCTCAGTGTTAGGAAATAACTCCCCATCATCTTGGGAGTTTGATATGATAATCCATGGGAGTTGAGATGGGTTTTGCGCTGGTCATGCCCATTTCTTCTAGCCTTCTAGGTCATTTATGTACTTTCTTTGAGATACATTTATCCCTGCTTTAGATCAAAGAACTTCAGCCCCAAGGAAATGTCGAAGAACACCCCAAATCTTAGGTATGGAACCGCAGTCAAAATGCCTTCTTTAGATTTGTGATGCACTAAAAGGTCACTTTTTGTGATGATAATATCACCAATATACCTCTTGTGGATTTGAACTGAACCAAAACGTGATCGCATAATCATCACTTGAAGCCAAGATTCTCAAGAACCATGCTTAGTTTATTCAATAAAAGTCGGGAGACTATTTGAGGTTGTAAAGATAGGGTCGTAGGCAGAACACTTTCTTAGAATGCTTCCCCTTAGCAACAAAACATGTTGTTGATGCATATAGACAGCAAGATCTATCGGCAGCCAACAACATTCTTACTTGAAAGAGGGTTCACCGGGTCTCGTGTTGGATTGTCTGAAAGAATAGTCATCTCATCAGTCATTTAGAGTTTTGATTCCAAATGCCAAAGGGCTTTCTCGCAATGCTTGGGATTGATGGTAGTATCTAAGGTTGAGGCAAGGGCTTGTGCAATGCAACAGGTATTAGCAATAGGATTACGCATATAAACATAAGTGCATATCCTTCCTTAGTGCTACCTATTTTGAGGATTATGTCCGAATTTGGATAGCTGGTGGAGATGAGAGCCAGGGATCTAGTAACTTCCTTTGCTAATACACCAGAGAATATAACTGGACAGTGTCAAAATTTATATGGTGGTGGTTGGCTAACCTCAATGCCCAAGGAGAAGGAAGCACTTTGTGCAACATAAAAGAAGGGATGTCTGTAAAGACAAACATATGTCTGCAAGAGCAGTATTGTCGGGTTAGAAAAAATTAGATTCATGAAGAGGGACGTCATTAGAAACAAGCATATGGTTGTGAGATGGATTATAACACTTGCATCCTTTCTGCGGTTGAGCATATCCTAAAAAGACTATTTCAAAAGTCTGAGGGTCAAGTTTATCAGCTCTGAGTTCAAAGTTGTAAACAAAAGTCGTACCTTGAAAACTCAAAGCAGAAGATGAAGTCGTGCTCTATTGGGATGAATTATGGGCAAACATGTGTTGCCTTGAATCGACTGATACGCAAACACAAAATAAAAACCGCATCTCACCACAAAAATCTTAGGTAGATGAGTGTGAATAGGCAAGGTGCGAGTGATATTTGTTGACAACTCTTGTGCTCTACTACTATGTTCCGTTGACCATCGACACATGATCATCTAATAAATCATTATGACACCCCAAAATAAAGTAGAGGGGACATATTCTTAGACACTACCGGTCTGATGAGATTTACTATTAGATTAAACTACACAGAGACCATGTTGTGAAAAGCATGGATAATCCAAAAGGCTTCATCACAAGACTTTAGTAAACAAAGCCACGTCATCCATTATAGTCGATGGTGCAAAAAAGGGCACAAACATCACAACATTCATTTCTCAATGCGAGAAGGAAAAAGATAAATAGTGATACTTTGCTCGCTTGGCAAGAATCATAGGGTACATGTGATATTGTAGAAAGAGAATGTTCAAGAAGCATCATCTTGTCAAGAGACATATGGCCACACCGTTAATAGAGTTGTAGAGGCGACCTTGAGAGTAGATTGTCATGGTGTATCAACTGGAAAGTAGTAGAGATTGCTAATCTGTGTACACGCCCAATCGTCATCACTACCTTATCTGGGAATCAATCAAAACAAACCTAGTCATTCCAAATATCATATAGCGACATTGAGAATCAACAAGGTTGAAAAAGGCATCAAGTTAAACAAAAAATTAGGTACATAATGAATACGTTCAAGTTTAAATTTTTGTGTCAATGGGACAGTACCACATAGTTCAATTGTTTTTCTGAAACCATATGCCCCAATGACAGATGAATAGGGATATAAGCACGGTATAGGACATCGACTTCGTGTCAACTTCTACATGAGTGAAAGTGGATGTTTGTGGAAACTTCAAGGAAGTTACAGAGTAAAACTTAGATGTAACTCAGCTAATATATAGCTCCATTGTAAGAAAATTCAACCATGAAACATCAAATTTCACTAGGAAAAAACATAAAACACCTATGTTATTCTACACTAAATGGTTTAAAGTGACATTTGGTTGGTGTTTTATATCTCTAGATAAATCACAACAGGAGGCACGCTTTATTAAAAAAACATGAATTTACTTTTAGAAGTTCTAATTTGTCAAAGGGGATAGTGACAATTCTACACCAAATCCTATAAACTTGTGGTTGACCTAGTAGAGATATAGATCTACTAGTCTTTAAAAATCCAAGAAAATGTTACTTCAAGGTCGAACACATTTTTTTTCAAGTTACTCTAAGCCTTCTTTAAGCAACAACAACAATTACAAGTATCATCACACTCGACAAGATGGACCTTTTGAAAGGGTTGGGTCATTATTGTCGATACTAGGCCGAAGTCATCGGCACAGATCTACAGATAAGCAACAAATGGAAAATGAAAATTTACCTTATTTCGACATGGACAACATCAAGGATTAATCGCCTGATGTCGAGGATGTTTAGTATATGGATATAATTATCAACAGAAGAGAGGACATGTTGCATATAGGTAGTGCACTAGGTAACTTTGAAGTCTAATATCCAAATGCAATGGGTAGCAAGCATTGAGGGGCATGTGTTACATGGGCTAGAAGCAACAATGTTTTGCAGACATGGACTCTTATAGGGTTACAGAATCACCATAGGAGACTTACTGGGAGGCATAGACAAGTCGTTCATATTCTTGAATCGTAAGGAGCCATGGGAGGAATCGATCTATAGACAAAGTCTGAGTAAGATGAATTATGCCATGACCGGCTCCTCATTCATGCTTGGAGTAGCATTAATCCTCCAGTCATGGTTTAAAATTAAGATTAAAATCTCAGAATTTCATTTTCGACGGGTATCAAGACTTAGAAATGGACCTCCTTAGGAACACGTCGGTAAATTTTCAGAAATCTGGTCAAACTTTTTCCAAGGGGGTAAAATTTCGACAAAGCACAACAATTTTGGAAAAAAACAGTTTGAGCTTGCATTTCACGAAACACACCCGATATGAGTTCACAATTTTGAGAAACAAATGCCCAAATCCTGCTACACTTGGAGGGTTACTTCCTTGGTGATTTTTTAGCATCTCTTGCTCTTGAAGCCTTTCTTCTTTAAATCTAAGGTAAGTTTACTCTCTCTCCTTCCCATATACATCTATTTCTTCCACTTCTAATCCCTTCTAAATCTAAAAGTTACTCTAAAAGCACAAGTTGTAAGTGATAGAGTACAGCTAAAATCTGTAAATTTATGGAATTATGCTATAAATTACATATATCTACAATTATTTTACAAATCTAACTTGATATACAACATATTTTTCAAGATAATGAATGAAATATTTCCAATATGAGCCTTTTTGAAGTTTTCAAAATTATGTTCATATATATTATGTGACACTTAACAAATGTTTAATTTAAATTATATATTATATGAAATGATTTCAGTAAAAGTAATTTATAAATATGTGATACTAAAGATATTAAACTAGTTACCATAATATTTTTGACCTTGAAAAAAGAAAAAACTGAAACTTTAGAATTGCTATATATGATGTTTAGTTGTATACAGCAAGTTTCAACTACCAGTGGGAATAATATATAGTTAAATGTATTCAATTAATATATTCAATATATTAGACTATTAATGTCAGCTAATTTTAGCAATTTGTACCTATTTTATAAATAATTTCAGGCCGAATTGAGAATAAGTTAAGCATTTTCACTCTTTGATGATCTATAGCATAAGCTATAAAGTATCAATTGAAATTGAATATTAACATGGTGATCATTATTGCTTGATTTTAAATTTTTGGAGATGGCATCTTCAAGTGATAGAGATGGTGGACCTTCCCAAGTTGGTGGGGGGAATGATGCTCTATAAACTAAGTTGTAATAGACTTTAATTGAAAACTTCCATAAAGTAATTCCTTCATTATGTTATGAATTCGTCATTGAAATCACCATAGAAACAGTTTTGTATCTTTTCACTCACGCATGTAGGACCCCCCACCCAATACCAACATATGATATTATTGCATAATTAGGCGTTTTATGTGTGCCGATCATCCTAGTAAAATTTTGTGACTTAATTCCTTTGATTGTCGAAACCTTGTGTCCACAGAAGCGTAAATGGCGAAAATTCTGAATTTTTTTGTTTCTAAGCCATCAAAAAGGGTGTTGAATCGAAATTTTAAACCATGCTCCTTATAACCTAGCTTCCCACAAATGGCACATTTGGGGTGTAGTATTCTGCCACGAGTTGTTTTGCATGCCTTAGTAGACTCGATGATGACCGTTGGTACATCTGACTGAGAGAGGCGGCCATATTGTATAATTGGAGGAAAGTTAAACATTCCTGAGAATAATACGCTGAACAAGAGAGACTTTAGATGCACACCATCGAGAAACTTAGCAAAGAGGATGTCACTGTGTTCCTTGATTTGAGCTTCAATAAAACCAAGTGAGAAGAAGTTCAACTAGTGAGAAGAAGTTCAACTGGTGAGACAAAGATTGAATGGTCTCAGAATACTCCTCCAACATCCTCTCGCCTTAATTTGTAGAGAACAACTTGTTCAACAAGTTGTAGATGTGGAGGGCATTGGATTCCTAGGTGTAGAACTCCTTTGTAGTTTCCTAGATCTACTTGGTGTTGCAGTAGAACATGTATTTGTTGTCGATCAAGGGCTCCATGCTATTCCACGACGCTAGCAGATGGCCTGACTGCATCTTGACGCCAATTGTCAGTGTCCTTGTCCTCCGCAACTATAGTAATGCACTTAAGTTTGTTCCCGAACTCAAGAAAATCTAGAAGTTGTTACCGTTAAGTTTAACCACAGAAATATTGGTGGGATTATTCTAAAATATAATGGGAGCTTTGTCTTTCACCATAGTAGAATCAGATCAATTACTTGAATGATAAGGCAACAAAACAATACAAAATTGTCATAATAAAGCACAATAGTCAAGCAGGATCTATTGGAATGAACCATGGTAGGCGTAGTAGAGAAACATCCCTAGAACGATGTAGGATAGGTAGAGAAAAGAGCTATTATTATAGGAAAGGCATGTTCTGATCGGGAAACATATCAAACCCCTATTGAGAGAAGCACTCACCTATGCATTAGTGTTGTATTGGGAGGAAAAACAAGAATGGGCAGCGGTTTATAGAAGGATTAATAGACAAATCAAGCAATCGAACAGAAACCATAGGAGGCAGTCTAAGAGGCGACACCCAAGGTGGTATGGCGGTGGTTGTATCCTAAGTGGCAGTGACGGACAGTGAAGCCAAGCAACAACCTGTTGTGGGACCAACAGGCAGCAGTCAAGCCACACAACCACATGTTGCTAGGTTATCGGGCTACAATTGGTTATTGCGATCTACTACTAGGCTAGCAGGCCACGGGTGGTTATTACTATGCCATTGGCTACGATTGTTGCTGGGTCGAGAATTGCAACGGCATAGCAGAAAGGGCAGCAATTGTCAAAGGGGAGAGGAGAGGTAGAGGCAGGTAAGGAAAAGAGAGGAGGGGATAGGAGACTAGGGTTAGGTTTTTTGTTAAAATGATTTAATACCAGGGCGGCAAGGAATAAATGACTGATAACGATGTCGTTTCGACAACGTGGAAATCATAGTTTAAAATTTCCACAAAATTGCAAAAATTTCCACAATTATTCCATAGCGATGGCCATCGGACATCAAAATGCACTTTCGAAACGCAATGTCATCAAAAAAAATTATTTCTTTTTAATGTACTATGGATTGCCTAGAGCATTTTTTTGCACAGATTCGTATCTTTAAGTTTATACATTGTGCTTGCAAACTATAGTGACTTAATTCATTGATTTCACCATTGAAAAATGACATCAAAATTCTCCATCAAAATCCCCATCGAAACGTTCAGGGTCCTTCACTCACACATGAGGAGACCCCCACCCCCACATATCGAGTATGAAATATTATTGCATATTTGAGTAGATCTACACTAGTAGATAATTCTGGTAAATTTTCATAAATTAATTCGTTCATTTTGTCGTCGAAACGTTAGGAATGCATTTGTCGAAATTCCCAGCGAAATTTCAGTAAATTTTTGTTTCTGCAGCCAGCAAAACAACATCGGAGTCGGACATTTTCTTCCTGGGTGGAAATAGATATTTACCGGTATACCAACAGAAATATCGACAGATGCAATCCTAGCCATATCGACGCCAAAATGAACAAATTAAATCATGAAATTTTACAGGCGTGGTCTCAACACCTAGATGCAGTGTTTTATGCAATAAAATCATATATTGAGTATGTGTGGGGGGTCAATCATGTGGGAGGTAAGGAATTTGTCCTTTTTTTGGAGATTTTGATGCCAAAATGCAAGAATTAAGATCCAAAATTTTACCAGCACAATCCATAAACTCATGTTTACACGCCTATGCAATAATATTCAATTTACAACAAACATATAACAACATATTAAATTACTAACTCACATCAGTTGTGTGTTGACTGATGCGCTGGTTCTCTATACAACTCCCATGTCATGTAAGTTTTGTAAGACTTGTTGTATGAAACAACACGCTCCTCATACACTTTAGGATTGACATACTACATCATCCCAATCTTTGAATAATGTTCATCCAAATCTTTGAGATATGTTTCCTTGGTTGCTGAAATGAAGGGAGGTTGAGTAGAAGCAAGAGGAGGTACCCATGCTCAAGGAGCTTGAGGTTGAGGAAAAGGAGGTTGTAACAGAACACCAACAATAGGAAAAATTGTAGTATGCCCATCACTCCATGTTTGCCCTCCATCAGTAGAGTATGCTTCGATGTTCACCCAAAAGCATCCATAAGGGCTACGGACAGAGTATGCTTCGTGATATCCCAAACCTACTTCTAATTGTAATCTTGGTGGTGGTTCAAATTGATATCTAGAATACCCATGTTAGGAATGAGATGGGTATGGAAGTGTATGCCCAAATTACATATCTTCGAATGAATGTTAAGATTAAGAGTCAGATATGCTCATGCTATCCATTGAATCGAAAAATTGATATATTTTTACTATATTTTTTATCAATGAAAAATAAAAATATAAGTATTTTTACTATTTTTTTGTTTGTATTTGTTCATATTAGTATTTGGTACAACTTCTACTAAACCTAAGTTAGATACCTAATATTAATAGTACATATTGTATTATTACGAATTTAATATTAATTAATGAAATTATATGATAACAATAATTAACAGTAGTAGATCTAGTGATAAATTAGTAGATCCACATAATATAATCATAGATCTATCGTTAAGTAGAATTAATCCTAAGTTTTTTGGAGTAGATCTAGGATTTCGGTGTATTTAGAGAAAAATGGAGAACTTTTATGGTGAAAATAGAGGGCAATAGAAAGGGGAGGGGTTGGAAATGATGAGAAATGAAAGAAATTAAGAAAACATACCCTGATTAGGGCTAATTTGAGCTCCAAGGAAAGAAATCGCCCAAAATTTCAAACTCTCTTCACTCCAACAGCAGCAGCAGACGCAAGTTTGCAATTATCGGTATGTCGGGGTGGCATACCGCCGATATCACCCCTTAAGTGGGACATTTTACAGCGGTACCCCCGATATTCGCCGATATCGAGCAGTTTTACCAGTAAGCCCACCAGTTTACCGATAATTGCAATCCCAACGGTAGGTTTGTGTGAATCTATGAACGATGCCATCGATATCGGTATACCGGTCGATATATCGAAGGTATCGTCGATATCTCTTTCATTGCATGTCGATAATAAGATCTTATTGCTAAAGCGTCAAATTAATAAACAGGCTTAATGTAATAAGGAGAACATGCGGTATGGTGACCATAGGTACAAGGTAACAAAGATACAAATAGAGGGGTCCATTTCGTCTATCCTAGCAAATTCAAATAACAAATTTTATTTGAATTTTCAATAATAATATTGGATCAGAGTGGTCATTATGAAAGCATTGAGTGGAAACATAAACAATTAGCTAATTGAATGTCTGATATCAAATATTTATCAATGACGTCAAAACATGATTTTGTTTCATTGTTCATGTGATATAATACTACAAACGAAGAAGATGACACACTACACATGCAACATGTCATGTTTGAGCAGAATCGACTTTTCATATATATAAGTATAGAACATTTAAAACTTATGTAAGGATCATATTTTCAAACTCTAAAAGTTTCTTTTGGCATTGCCTTTAGTTTTAAGTTAAACTAGGTCTTTACCATCAAAAAATGGCAATATGGGCCTGCATCCTTGTCTACAATACATGCATGTGACCTATGATGGGGGAAACAACTCCATACGCAGGTTATGACAATACATGCATGTGACCTATGATGGGGGAAACAACTCCATACGCAGGTTATGTAACCAAATATGTAATGCATATGCGAGGCATGTGCCGCCACCTTGTAGTTGGAACGTTTGTGTATATTTCTGTTATATGTGTTTGATAGTTAAATGAAACTGCGTAATAATACAATGGTTATTTGTAATGATCATGGAATGGTGCTAGATATTTTACCATGCTAGCTTCTAGTTGTTCCAAAGTAACTTCCAGTTTCTCGTTTATATTTTATTCAACATGTTTATGTAGTAACGTGATTATGGTTTGATAGATTCAACAGTTTCACGTATACTCATTTCACCCAATCTAATGCTTGACTCGTGCTTAGAGGAAAACTGGTTGATTAGTTCACTTTGATTGCAAAGCAAGCTATTGTTGGTCTCTGCATGAGAATATGAAGAAGGGAGGGAGTGCTTTTGGGGTTTCAAACTCTCAAGAAATGCTGGGACATATGAAAACCACATACTGAGGTTTGTGATCTGTGATTTAAACAATGGGATAGAAGTGTGACCCAAATTTAATGTTGACTGCATGTGTCTGATCAGGTTCAGACATCAAAATCATGCTTGATTAGAAAATGTGCTCTTTGAAATCTTGACAAAAACCTAACAAGCAATACTCAGGTTGGTTGTATACTTGTCGAGCAGGATGATATACTTAGTGTTCTGCAAATATTAGAATAAAGATTTATCATATGTATTTCTAGTTGTAATGAATAAAAAGAATTAGAAGAACCAATAGAATACCATTAGATATATTGGTTGGGGCAATGGAATAAAAAACAAACAAGAGAAAATGTCGCTACCACAAACGAATTTTTACTCAATGGATATTTGAATCACGATGGAGGATCATTTACAAAATCTAAAGAGAATCTAGTAATATTCAACAAAAGCATACCTCTGTTACAAACCATAAGGGTGCAAGATAAAAACCATATCTTGCAATTTCTCCAGCAGTGAATTCTTTTTTCTCAGCCTCTTCATTTTTGCGCTTTACAATAAGTGGCCTTCCCTCTTCTTGTGCCGAGAGATCAAGTTCACTGTCTTTCCTAGAATAAGTGACAGGCATCTCAACTTCTGAAACCTTTTGCACAGTGTTATGTTTACTTGGAGAATCAGTTCCACTAGAGGTCTTGCCAACAACGTTGTTAGAAGATTTCTTTCTTATTCTGCGGCACACCCAGTCTTTAAAGAATGCAATTGGAAGATAGACAACCATAAGAGAGGCACCCAAGTAAGTGACAGCAAATGGCTGTTTGTAGTTTATAAATATGCCCTGCAAACCAAATTTGGCTAAATTAGACACTAAAAAAGAGACTAGGAAGTCATAATTTAAGCCAGACACGTTAAAAGAGGAAGGGGATTAGAAAAATCAAGGGTAAGACATTAAAATTCACTTTATTCTTGAAAGTAGCCTAGACACTATAACATCATCTATTTTCTCCAGCACAAAATGGATATGTTAAAAGCTACCCTGTTATGAGGACCATCCATATGAAGTGACGGTTTCTAACTTCCTATATGCGTGGTTCCAAGCTAGTTCTGTGTGAAATTTTGTATCCAGGTATATGTGAAAATGAAAAGAATAATTGTTAAAAGAGCACGCTTATCAATAAAATGTAGAGGGAGAGTTTAGTTTTTTTTTTTGCACTTTACTTATAATCACAAGAATTTCAGGCTTATCAGATGTGAGTCCTTAGCTGATCTTTGACAAATAACAGCACTTCTCACTTAGAAATTGAGTACCAATAGTTCCTTCTGCTATAATTCTATGGAAGTTTGCCAGTTTCTATCACAAATTTCTCTATATATTCCTAGTAGGAACTTCCTACTTTATTCATTACCTCCACGGCTCCACCAAGAGATTATTCTTTTTCTTCATCATCTGTCTTTAAATTCTTATCATCTTACCATTCAAGATGCTGAAAATTCATGCATGCTTTTTTTTTATCGGCTAGTATGATATCTCAAAAACAGGTTTTCTGATCCGCTGGTTTCATCCATGAAAAAGGGTTAGGCAGAAGTAACACAAAGGCATGTCGTCACAGGCAGAGCATAGACAGATCGAGATGCCACCAGGGAGATTGGCTCTACTCTACAACCACGTGGAGGTACATCGCCATTTCCAAGTGTTTGAAATGGGTTGGGAAACTATGCGATGCCACATGTATGTCCTAATCCATACCCTAGAAAATCTTTTTTCTTAATATGACAGCGCCATGTCCATTTCAGACGGTATGCAAGGACCCAATGCTTATAAACTGGTTCTGATATTTATCCATATTGTGGTAATTTTGAGCCTTTTTGCTGTCCGTTGGATATTTTGAAAATAATACCAGCACTTCATCACATTCTGCTACCTGCCAGTTCTTCCCTAACTTCTTCCACAGTCCACAACCTCCTGGCTGCATTAGCCATTCTTGAGGACTAGCCTATGTTAACCAACCAGAGAGCTATTCAGCACTTCCTTGCTTGTTGGTGCGTTCATCCATTTTCTGATGCTACTTGGATCAGCAATGTGAGATTTCACCAACTTGATGCTGATTTTTTACAACACTATTGCGGTGCCAACTTGATGGAGCCAAGTCTTTTGCATCTGAAAGGAACTGATATAGAATGTAAGTAGCCTTCGCTTATGTCAGAAAGTGATGTCATTTAGATGCAAGGTAGGTATTCTTTTATTCAGTTAGGTTTTGATTTCTAATTTATTATCACATATTTTAGGCTTTATAAAGCCTTGTGGTTTAATCCCACATTCGCTATAGCTCAAGTTGGTCAGTTGTTAAACACCTATATATAGGCCTTGCATGTTTCTTTTGAGAGAAACCTTGATAGTTGAGATTATAATCTACTTTATTTGGTTCAATTATTTAGCAATTTAATCTCTCGTCTGGGTAGCCATTACAAACACACATCTTTAAACATGTTGGCAATGATATATTGTAGTGAGTAGTGTTCTATTGCTTATATATTTTCGAGCCTATTTTTTAATGTGGCTTTATTTAATAATTGGATGAATATATAAATAATGTTATGTTTCATAAAGTCTTTCCAGTAATAGACTTCTTTATGCCTTAATTTCCATCAAGAAAAATGCATCTAAAATTTCAACTTTTATAGTCCAATATGAACGGAAAAAAAGCTGATCCTAATGTATAGAAGTCAAAGCTGATAAGATAAACATCTTATGAAAATTAGTTTCATGTAAATGATCTAAAGGAACAAAACCGAGACTGCAAACTAAAGTGTTAGCTTAGATAGTCACTTATGTTTTAGTTATTTTAAAAAATGTGATGCCTGAAGTGTCTGTGATCGTGATCAGTCCTTTCTTTCCGAGGGAACAGGCATTCATTTCCGAAGATAAAAAACCAGCTGTATAATGTTCATACAAGAGGGCAGCTTCCTTCACTACGGATCGACATTTTCATATTGCACGTCACATACAGATATTAAGCCCCGATCTTTCTGGGCAATTTCTTTGAAGAAGATAAACTCATAAATTTGATTGGCAATAGATAGAAACAAGCCAAGAATGTTACATACAAAGCTTGGATTATATTAAAAAGGCATGTACACCAGAAATCCCCCCCCCCCCAACAATTCCAAACCAATAAAATCTCATATAGCAGCCTTCTCAAGGATAGACCAGATAGACACAAATGAGGCCAAGAAACTTCTGTTATTCTTTTCTTTTCCAAATTTGCCACAATATGCTAGGTTGAAGACATGAAGACACTAGTTATCATCTACCATAGTGCAGCAAATCTCCTGCACTCCATTCCGATGAAGTGTCATTTTCTCCACCCTAAAAGCTACAAGCATGTCATCCATGGAATGCAGATAATACCAGAAGAATAGAAAAGGTGATTCTCTAGAGGGGCCTTGTTCTCCTTAAGATCTTCGGTAAAAGAGACGCCAAAATCCTCCGAAAGCATCACACCCTTCACCACGCACTCCAGGATTAATCCACCGTAGCAAGTGCCTTAATCTGTGGATTAATCCCCTGTATAATGTACTAATTCACTAAGTCTTGTTCTCCTTGGCAACTCCGTTAAAGGAGATGATAATCTCATCTGCCAAATCTATGACACTCTTCAACATTCACTACAGGGTTCATCAGTGGGAAGGACCGCCTAGCCCCCTAGCCAACTTCATCCCCTCTAGAAAGTGCATTCAGCTGTGGATTACTCCCTCTCCTAGCCTTGACAAGAGGGCAAAGGCCCTCACATATACTTCCTGGCTCCTGCTACACAAAACCAACACCCCATAGTCCTTAAGGGTGTCAGCGATGTATCCTAAAAGTCACAGAAGATGACGCTTTGAACATCCAAGAAACCTAGAACTGTCCAGCAGCCTTGGCACCTCTTGACAGGACTATATCGATTGGTGTCATGGCAGAGAAACACTCCCAGGGATACTCCACCATAAGAAAGGAAGCTGAGCTTCTGATAAAGCCCTAACCTACCAAACCAGACCCTTACACATCAGGCCAAAAGATTGAAGTTCAAAAAAAACAAAAAAGTATTTTTATAAATAGCGTCACATATGAATGAAAAGTTTCACTTTGCTATATAGAAGTTGGACTGGGTAGATATAAGTGTCTCAACTCTCAACCTAACCAACTTGGGCATGATCATTTTGCTCACCAATTGTTGGGCTTGTAAGTTCGCTCGGGTTAAGATGTGCGTAGAAACATATAGGTCTATTTAGGCCTGCTTCATTAGAAACAGTATCAGACCTAGAACCAGCCAAGTGTCGGACCCAAAAGCCATTAGATTATTAGAACTTAGCAAGACATTATCATAACGTAGTTAAAGCCACATCAATATCTCCAAGGCTTACCTTCCAGATCCTATAGCACCTTGTAATGGACTTGTAAAATACGGCAATGACACTAATGAGTCCGTTTAGGGTCCAAAGTGAAGGAGATTGTAACACCTTATACAAACAAATAGTTTTGCCTCACAAGATTAGAAGTTGCCCTAGATAGATATAGGCATGTGGCTTTACTACCTCAACAACGGTTGTTGGGACTTGTTTGTGGATAGTATGTATAATGTGTTTAGTAATGGAGTGAGTATGTTTGAAGCTAGTTCATTACAGATGAACTCAGGGCAAGACCAAAGATGGTAATATACACCATCATCAAGCATTCACAGAGATGTTCACGCTCCCCTTTTAGAAGCTCATAATCAAGGTACACATAACTTTTGGAAGTTGACACAAATCTGGCAATCCAACTCCCAAAGAAGATATCATAGGAATTCTAACTAGTTGCTCCAAATTTGTCAACTCTATTCCCATCATAAACGTAATCTAAGTGATCATTGTGTTTTCTTTCGTCTTTGCGAACATCATCCGAGCAAAGTAATGCATCAACAACATAGGCAAAGTAGAATATAATGAGATGTTATGCCTTCCTACTCCACTAACTACATCCATACTAAAGTAAATGTAATGGCTTGACAACACCAGCAAGATAGTATCTATGGAGGTAACATGTCTTCCCACTCCCGTATAAGCCTACACCTTATAACTGAAAAATCATTTGTCTTCCTTCTCTTGTCCTTGTCTAGCCTCTAGAAGGCCTATCTCCATGGGGGAAGCAAGACGAGAAGTCCAGCATCAACACTGATTAAAAGGTACGCACTCCTTGGTGGACAAACCTAGCACGCTAGTTTACTCATGATGAAGGTGATGTTCTTGTCATGCGCCATGCCAACGCAACTCCATGCACTTCAATCCATGGTGTGAAATGATATTTTGAGAACTACCCCCATCAATAAGGAGTTTACAACTTTTATCAGCGTGTTTGAAAAAGGTTTGGAAGGCGGTGGTATGTTTCCATTCATCCCCTTTTGAAGGAGCAGCAAGAACACGCATGACTTGACGATAAGAAGGATCATCCTCAAAATCGGCATCATCATCTAAGGGTTCAGAGGCTGGAAGAACATCTTCATACTCAATGTCATCCTCTGGGGTGGTATCGGGAGAATCAGAGGACACAAAAAGAGCACGACGAGGGCATTGGGCAACTAAGTGAGTCGTGCTATGACAATGAAAGCATTCACGGCCTCTTGGAGGAGGTCGGATTGGGGTGGACATTATCTCCTTGCCTTTACTAGCTGAAGGGGTTGAAGAACCCTGGAGAGACGGTTGGGGCAGAGGATAGGCCAAACGAGATGAGGTGGTGACAGGATTACTGGCTGATCTAGTACGTTGGCCGAAACGAGAAAAGGAAGGCCCACGAGAAGCAGGTTGTAGGTAACTCTCGACCTTTTAGGCGCGTGAAAAGCAACGTCTAAGGAGTCATATTGTGGCAATTGCATTTCTCGCTTAATATCGGGGTGTAGACGGTGCACAAAGCAAGCGGCTAATTGCCAATCTGAGTCATTGTGAGCACAACGGTTTTTAGCCTCTTCAAACCGTTCCATGTACTCCTGAACAGAAGATGTCCCTTGGCTTAAGGGCCATCCAGTCGGAAAGAAGTCTTTGGTATTGGGAGGGTACATAACGTTCACGTAGCTTGGTTTTCATCTCATCCCAAAATAGAATAGGAGGCTGACCACTACGCTCCATGTCACGTTGGACGCCTTGCCAGTACCTCTTGGCAGACCCTTCGAGTTTCAATTTCGCAAACCTAATCCGTAGGGCATCTGTCATGTTATACCAGTCGAAATAATCTTCCAAACTGGCAATCCAATAAAGAAAAGCCTTAGGGTCAAGTTTTCCATCAAAAGTAGGGGCATCTACCTTAACTCGTCGGGTGATATCATCCTGAGGTGGGTGTCCTGGGTGGTATTGACCGTAAGGATTTTGGGGAAAGCATGGGCCACGTGGGGGGCGTAAAAAGCATCATGTCCAGGGGGACGAGGACGTGGCGCAGGAGGTTGGATGGGATGATACAGCGGAGCCATTGGTCGTTGAGGATGTGGATAATGATTTGCAGTAACGAATTGGGGGTCAGGGGCATTGCGTTGAGGGGGGTATCTCCGTGCAAGGTTTGTGTATGGAGCAGCGGGTTAAGGCGTATAATTGGGAGGCTGATAATACGGTGGGTAGGAGTGGTGGTTTTCCTCATAGGCATGTAGGGAGTAAGGGTCATGTTCAGCGAAAGGGTCAGTGGCCCCTAAGTTTTAGTAGTCGGGGATCTCTTGGGGTTGTGGTGCACAGATTTGCAGGGGAGTAAGAGCTAATGGGGATCGAGGTGCATTCCCAATATTTGGTGGCATGCCATATCCCAAATAAGGTGCGGAATTCTGACCGGCCTGGAAAGTATGTGTTTGGCAGATTGTGCGAAGCTCAGTCATGATGGAATTGAGTGTTTGACCAAGAGTATCCAGGTTAAAGGGGGTTTGGGAAGAGGCAGGGGCTTCTTCCATTGTGGGTTCCAACACAAGGATATTAGACCTATGATCCGACATAATGAATTGCAGCGAAACAACCAAAAATTATTGTGCCAAAGGAAAACTTAGTTTCTGAAATGAACAACGCGAAAAACTTCAAGAAAAAAATGCTGACAAATATATGAAAGTAAATAGTGCGCCGAACAAAGAAAAACCTCTCACAAAAATAGGACTTGGCAATTTTGCGGTGGGGGAATCAAAACTCCCTATGAACCCTTTTGCGAATGTACTAGAAATGCAGAAGAAGAACAAGGTACAATAACTATGGAAAGACCTTACCCGAATTGTAGATATTGAATACCCTTTACTTTCTGTAGAAGATGTTGAAGAAAGCTTCCTTAAAATCGATGTAGAAGGAAGTGCCTCAGAAGGAAGGATGATCTGGTATGCCCTGACCCTACGTCGACAATAGCAGCAGCAGAGGGCGGCAGCAACAGCAGTGGCGGATAGTGGCGGTGGGAGAGGACGGTGGCGGCAGGGGCCGGTGGCTGCAACAACGGTGGACGGTGGCAGCGACAGCAGCAGGGGGTGGCGGTTGTAGCAACGGCAGACAGCGGCGACGGCAACTGCGACAACAGGCGGCGGCCGTAGCAGCAACGGACGGCGATAACGGGCAGAAAGGGACGGCGGCAACAGGGGGCGGCGGCAACGGGGGGCCGGCGGCAACATGCGGAGAGGGTAGGGGGCAGGGTTTGGTAGCAGTGGCGCGGGTTTGGTGAAGGTGGAGGATGGCGGCTGGAGGATGACGACTGGAGGATGGAGGGTGACGGCTGGGCAGGACCTGACCCTAATACTTTTAGGGTTAGGCTCTGATACCACTTAATGTAAAACTATGGCTAACTTAAAAGAAACTAGGCAATGACTAAAAAAAGATAATTCTCATTCATCAATTGTGTCTCTACATGGATGCCCATAGAGCCTTTATATAGGCTTCTAAAAGAAAGACTAAACACATGATAGCCAATGCGGGACTAAAACCACATGACTTTACAAAAACCCATAAGAAGAGAAAAGACATAATAAAATAAAACATGCCAATAAAGCATAACTAATGACCATAGTCACAATATACTCCGTTTTTAAAAAACAAACGCGTTTAAAACGCGTATTATTCACCTGCCGTATATGACGGCCGTTTTAAACTCCAAACCGAATAATACGTTTCAAACACGTTTAATTCGTGTTTTATTCGCGTATTGCGTTTTAAACGCGTTCAATACGTTTTTTTATCGTTTTATACAGTTCTGTACTTTTGCTTCACATTTGTTTTTTCCACATCATTTTTACTTGTAGCAGGGTTCCACTAAACCGTCCAGCCTTCCTCCTCTATCCATCTTCCTCCATTCTCCCCCCTTCTTCCCTGATTTATGCTAGGGTAATCAGTTTGATGTTTAGTTATTTAAAATCATTATATGTGTGGGTGTATATATATGTTTGCATGTGTTCATGTATATGTACATATATATATATATATATATATATATATATATAATCCGTCTTTTTGCCGACTTTTTTCCGAATAGTTGACTGAACTTTTATCGTACATTGACCGATTTTTATCTGAATTTTCCGCATAATTCCCGATTTCCGAATTTTTCAACTTGGCCGTACGTATCCCGAATACCGAATTTGTGACTATGCTAATGACACGGCGACGCCTACGCTCATAAGTGTGTAAAGGTGGGGTCTGTCCTACATCAGGAGCCTTAATTCCTTTAGACCTAAGAAGTAACGAGGCACACCATGTAGATGGTTATACTCTGGATGCACACTGTCTTCAATTCTCAATAGATGTTTGTGCTGGTTCCTTTTACCTGATGTGCCCAGTCCCCTTTGAATTGCTCAGTACCCACATTTTGCTGATAACAATTTATCTTACATCATTATTTGTAATGGAATCTAAGCTACTCCAAAAGAAAAACAGCACCACATATTCTCCCCCCTCAGTGACCTCACTGTATAAAGATTAGATTTGTTTTTTTTTAACTTATTCAAGTATCTTGGAGAAGGTATAATTTATGAACTTATCAACCAGCAACCTAATAAGAAAATGGAAAGGCCTTTATTTCATAAACCTAAACGCTACTGAGGCACACGATGTGGATGTTTATACTCCAAATACACTCAGGCAACATGGGTAAATAAACTGGAAAGAACCTAAAGCCTACAAATATCCCTCGGGACAATATTGAGGGACTGCTTGCATTTTTGTAGCAAAATCAGATACTTATAGCAGGAAAAAATAACGATTCTTTGAAGTAACTGTGACCTACAACACAGAAATTGTCCATGATAATGTAAACTTAAATACCGGAGAAAAGGATTCTTGGAGGCAACTGAAAGTTACGGTTCTAAACTTCATAGTTTTCAGCATTTTTTTCATGTGTTTTTGTACCAAACATTTATTATGTTTGCCTTCAGAGTGATAATTAGCTGTTCAATAGCCGTAGGTCTAGCGTGCAAGAAAACTTCAGTTGTCAGGATCGTGTAAAATGCGTTCGAAAAATAGATCATGTTTCCGAAGCGAAGACCCATCACCCTTATCCACCTTTTTAGCCCGTGACGTGAATGGAGCTATTAATCAATCGTAGACCGCCTATCATAGCAAGAACATATGACCATACGGGACGTAACCAGACAGAAAGGAAACTTTTACGGGATCCCAAGCACTACCCTAAAAGAGAAGAGATGTGAAAAGGGAATGAAAACAAGTGAAGGGATTATGCATGACAAATTGCAGAACTGACCTGGGTGACTTCGGCGGAGGAGACCCAGATGATGACAACGGTTATAATGAGGAACAGCCCGGCGTTGTACTTCCAGCCCATCCTCACCGAGTCCGTCGAAAGGCCAAAACGCGTAGAAAGGAGGGATCTTACTCAGATCTCAGCTACTTGCCGGCGACCCTCGCCTCCGCCGGCAGACGCCCTGGGGCCGAGGAGGGCCGCCAAACAAAATCATGCCACAATGGCCACACCGACAACGAAAGCAGAAGCGAGACAAGAATGTCGAGCCAAATTCCTATACCTTCTCTCTTATCACAGCGAGATCTTCTGCGTCGGCAAATCCAGGATTCTAGCGTGGAGACAGAGGAGTGGCGGAGGGAGCAGCAGAACAGACTCGGAGAGAGAACTCGCGCGGCCGATGGGAATGAATGCTGGATGGGAAACGAAGGCAGGAGAATCTATTTCTGACCTGTAATGCAAATGCAGAATGGCCAAACTCCTCCCTCTATTGCTTCATCCAGTCATGTGGGGGTGAGGGAGGTATTCTTTTTCTTTCAGTAGCAGCTATTATACTCAACGCTTTGGTAAAGTAGTTTACCGGTTTACCCTCTACGTCAACAAATATTTTATTGAAACCGATGTATCAATTGTCGTCTTTGACAACGTCAATTCTGTAAGCAAAGAAGTTTAGGGTTAATTTCAGGAAAAAGTATGAGTTTTTAAGTTTTTCTACATCACGCTAGACTTATCAAATCTAGCATATTTGGATATGCGATGGGTTTTCACGAACTAATATTTTTCTCTATTTTCCACCTCCAATGGCCAACCATATACTTAATCATTGTCATGCAACTACCACTTGCCACCATCTTCATCCACCATTGTGAGCCACCACATGTGCATCCCTAGGGTTGAGCATCGGACCGGGCCGGCCCGACCCGTCAAACCCAACCCAGACCTGACCCTGGTATTCTAAATGGGCGGGCCGGGCCAGCATTTTAGGCCCATTTTCTTATCTGGGCCGGGGTCGGGCCACCATAAACCCAGACCCGAAAACCCGGTACCCGGCCCGCATAAATAATCTATACCATATAATATAAATACACAAATATGTATATCATTTTAAAACTTCTTTTTCCATAATAGGATCCACCATCTAATGATTGAAATTAATCAGCCAACTCCGCCTATCCTAATAGTTGGTTATAATAACAAGTCTAATAGTTAATTGGTACGAATCAACAACTAGCAACAATATTGTAGATTATTAATTTGTCTGCTCATTCATATTATGTTCAACCTTCACGCAAAGCACCACCATTCCTAGCACAACGACATTCTGAAATTTAATAAATGTTTACAACAAATATCTTTCTACTTACATACAAATTCAACATTAATTGTAAATCAAACACGTCATTTTGATGAAACTTATTGTTAGACGAGCTGGCCCGAGCCCGACCCGAAACCCTTATTTTTTATACGGGGCCGGGTACGGGCTCGTCTTTCTTAAAATTTTCCGGGCCAAAACTCGGCTCGTGGCCCGCATAATAATATGGATATGGATATGGGCTTGCCAAAACCCGGGGTGACCCGGCCCGATGCTCATCCTTATGCATCCCCATGATTATGCCGACCTCCCATGATGCCCCCATCGCCACACTGCACTAACCCTACTTAATTAGCCTACCTCATTCCTCTTGATATGCTCAAAGTGAGAAGAGACAAGTATGAAATGCACAGTACGTGGTGAGAGGTCTAATGCGGTGTAAAATTGGGGCATGCAACGTGAATGTGACATGGTTGTAGGTCATGGAAGAGTAGGTATGGTGTGGTGGTACGCTCTTTTGAAAAGGATGTGTAGTACAAGGGAGTTCATCATTTTGGTGGGTGTTGCAGTGAAGTGGGATATATGCATAATAGTAAGTGGTGCAAGCATCAAGTTAGTGCAATATTAGGACAAAATCATGTGAGGGTAATAATGGTGAGTGCAGTGTGGCGGGGCAGCAATGGTGGTTGTAGATATGGTGCTTCAAAGGAGATGTTGATAGAGGGAAAAGAGAGGAAGAAGATGAGAGATGGGTCACATGGAAAGTAAAAGGTTTACTTACCTTAAAATGGTCACTTCTCACCTAACCATAGAATAGTTTTACAAAAGTTACATGTTTGGCACAATCTTTGTAATATTTGAATATCTAAAGCTTATCAAGAAATACAAATGTCTCTAGGATGAAACATAGTAGGGTTTGGATGTGGAGGTGGGAGAGGTCAGGACGGCAACATGAACATTTTGTCCAAGCCATGACCGCTATCTCGACGAGTCACATGGCAACGACCGCAAACCTCTTGGATGGGGTGTGTGGTCTGACAACTGTAACATACTGAAAACTCCTTTGTACCTCTTTGTACTCTTTTCTATAAAGTTTTGACCTTCATTTTCATTCCTTTTGTCCTTGGTCTTGATTCAAAAGAAATTAAGATGGTTATTGGTTAAATATTTCCCATATGTTCTTATTTCAAGGTTTCATGTACAAAAGACTCAGTTGGAATTAGACAAGGGGTTTAATATGCAATTTCACCTTAAGAATTAAAAAGGGGATAAAATAATTCGTCCTAGAATCTTCTAGTGTTTTCTAGAATATAAGAAATAAGAAGGAAATCCGAATTGTATAAAAAATAGAAGATAAATATAATAAGTAAAGGAAATATGAGAAATTATGAGTAAAAGGAGATAATTACAAAGATTTTGTAACAAAGAAGATAATCTGAAACCATCACGATAATTTGATAGTGTAATTCGTTTCCTTGTGTAAAGAGTAACTTAAGGGTCAAATATTATTTAAATAAAAATATTAATAACATTAGTAATGGAATATAGGAAATAAGCTAATAAAAAGAAATAAAATATTTAATGCTCTCAAATCAAGGAAATAACTTCAAATTCGTATTCTAAACATAAAAATAAGCCTCTGTGCAAATTTGCAACTAATTTGGATAATATATGAATAAATAGGAAAATGGGAGAGAGAAAGAGTGTAGAATATTCTAATTAATTTAATAAATATAAAGATAATGTCAACTTGAGAAGATAATTGCAAAATCATGTTTCAAACCATTAAGGAGACTTAAGGGTGAAGTTACATTAATTTTAGATAATGTTATCACTTCTTTTGAGGGAGGAGAGAGAAAATGACATATTAATTAATTCACCTATTTAACTTTCTCAAAATGAAAAACTAACTCCATATTCGGATTCTACGCGTCGAAATAAGTCAGAATATAAATTTTCATAATTTTTGGGCAACGTTTGAGCCTCCAAAATAAGAAAGAGAAAAACATTTAAAATCTAATAGTTTTAATCGACTTTTGCTCAGGGATATTTCCCTGATCTAATGCGCGATCGAACGGTCCAGGTTGCTTGATGGACCCGCGTCCATCGATCCGACGGTGCGCGGTCATCTTCTACCTTGAGTCGGATTAGGCAACAGACTTGGATTTTCATTTTCTTAAAATCGCAATAACTTGAGTTTTACTCAACGATTTTCCTTGATTTTTGTTGTGTTGGTTTCCTTGCAAGATTTCGCACAAGATTATTCCAACTTTTGCGAGCTTTAATGCGTATTTGAGAAACGCCCAAAGTAGCCGCCGGCCACTTTCCTTTGCTCCAACCCACATCCTAGTTTAGGGTTCCTTGCCTATATATATCTCTACCCTCGCAACCGCAATCACCTTAGCAACCTGTTCGTGCCTTCAATTTGGAATTTCGTCGACGTTTGGACCACCAACGAGCCGCCAGTTGCTCCTGTCTTGCGGCGCATAGTGCTCTCTACTTGCTCCATCTCCGTCCAAATTAAAGGTACCTTTGAGTTCGTCTCGTTTTGCTCTTTCTTTCGACTACCTGAACGCGCGATTTGGTCGAGTATAGCGATTTTGCCCAAATTGGCCGAGCAAGCACCTCGCGCACGACCGAGCTTGAAGACGATGCGTATTTGACGCTTTTGCCCCTCCGTCCTCTTCTTCTTTTGTTTTCTCGCCAAGGACACGACGGTCCTTTACTCTGTTTAAACGCCGAGTCGCTCGACCGGTGGCGCGAGGTCCTGAGACGCGGGTCGCCGCCCGCGACCGCTCGCTGCGGTTAGCTTTGCCTACGTGGCAAGCTACCATTGGTCAGAATGAAATGATTTTTATAAATTAATCTGTTGGTCAAAAATTAAAAATAAATAGTGTTTTGAAATCAGGAAAACGAGATCTATTTAATAAAAATGTTTTTGAGATATGATTTTGAGTTTTGCGAAAAAGTGTTTTTTTATATATCGATTTAATTAACTTAAAAATCCCTAAAATTAATCCTAAAAATCTATAATTCCAAAATATACAATATTATATGTTATTTTGATCAGGAGAACCTAACTAAGATGATTATGAGGTTTTTGTAGTCTGAATCGAGAGTTTGTACAAAAAGTTAGTAAATTAGGGTTTTCAATCTTTTAAGTGAATACATATAATTCTAATATATGAATAAAATGATGTATTAGGTAGTTTGGGGTTATAGTTCGTGTGAAGACTTGAAAAAGGGAACTTAGGACACCTGTGGCAAAGGTATGTGATTAGTATGTGTTTAGTACATGTTCATTATGAGTCTTGTTGTACATCTACCTATCAGTTGGGAATACTTAATCCAATACCTAGATTTCTTCTATGAGGTTTAACTTGGTCTAAACCATTGAATTTCTTGAAACCTAAATTGTCTTATTTGCCTCAAAAATCTGATGTAGTATTCTCTTGTTTGGGTATTCATACCCCACTGCCATGTTGTATATCTTTTGCTTATTCTTGCCATAAATCTCTTATTAGCATGAAATTAAATGTTCTATTTAAATTTTAAGTAGTGGTACTTATGTACAACCACCCATAGAGGGCATGTATAAAATCGCCCTAGGGGAATGTTTATTATTCTCCCCATTAAAAATTTGTAGGTGACTTGGAAATGTTTATAATTCTTCCCTCACCTAAGGTTAGAGGTTCGGTAGGTGCCTCAACCCTACTTAGTTAGATAGACATATTAATAAGCATGCTAAAATCTTTTTATTTTATTTGTTAATGGCAAGTTCTCTTATTAAAACCTCATATTCTTTGACATCTTCCACACCAAATACTTAGTCTAGTTTACTTGCTACATCTTTTCTTTACCTTTGATAGATTATTAGTGTAACACATACTTTTCTTGTTTTCCCTCTTGTTGGGTGCCTTCCCAACCACCCAGGTGTTGGAGCTATTCAAGGAGAAGGAAGGACTTAAAGAAAGATTCCTTGTTGTGTTCATTTGCTTGTGAAAAAGGATGGCTAGGTTGCTATAGCTAGATCCTCTGTTCTATCTTATCTTTTCTTTTAGAAAGCATTGATGTAATAAACAATAAAGCCATTAGAAGGCTTGATATTTCTTTCTTTCCGCTGCTATTGACATTTTATTATGTATCTGGAATCATGCTTATTTAATTGGATTATTATGCAACCATCCTCAAAAGTCTCATTTTTTGTTAAAAATTGTGGATGTTGTATTTCCTTTAAATTTTAGTAAGGAGGTGATCTCGCCTCTTTACAGCATGGTATCAGAGCCTTTAGGCGACTATTAGGGCATGCAGTTGAGGCAATGGTGTCTAGAAAGGATCAGGGCATGGGGGCTGGCAAGATTTTCCTCCGACCCACTAGCTTGGCATACGGGGACTCCCGTGCCCATATGATCCGGCCTGGCCTGCGCCGATACGAACTGCCCGAAATAGTATGCTTTTAGGCAATATCATTCTAGTTATCCTTTTCTCATTTCTATTTCTTTTCCCTCTCATCTATGATTCTTTACTCCTGAAAATTTAATAAGTTAACCCTAATTTCAGGAGAGGTGACTTGTTTGACAACTCAAACCAGGAGTCCAACACCGACAACCCCGACACTCCTGCGACTCCTGCTGTTAACCAATCAAACTCCGGTGTTCCTGCTTTCACACCTGAGAAAGAACTGGCAATGCTGCGACAACTGTTGTCCTCCACCATGATGGGACAACTCAACACCATAGCTGCTGTTGCTACCAAACCGAGGGAGTTCACCCTCACCGACTTCATCAAGATGCAGCCACCCTACTTCAAGGGTGAAAGTGAGCCTAACATGGTGGACAAAGCAGATGACTGGGTGCTGGCCCTGGATCGGACCTTCGAGGGTATGGCTTGCCCTCCTCACCAAAAGGTTCGGTTTGCGACGTACGTGCTGGATGGACCGACGCGTGTCTAGTGGAATGGAGTTGCCCGTACCCGAGACACCTCCTCCATGGAGTGGACTTAGTTCCTGAAGCTGTTCAGAGAGAAGTACATCTGCCCTGCTTTTTTGAGGAAGAAGGAGGCTGAGTTTTACAGTCTCAAGCAAGGAAGCATGAGTGTGGTCGACTACGTTCAGAAGTTTCTGCTGTTAGAACGTTACGCCACCGACCTTGGAGCTGACAGAAGAGCAACCTTGTTCTTGGAAGGCCTGAATTACCATGTTGGACGAAGCCTTGTTCCACAATTGCCACTCTCGTTTCAACAGATGGTGGACAAAGCTCTCGCCATCGAGTCATATCTGGGATTCCAGGCTTCGAGCAGCTTCAACAACAACAAAAGAAAGAACCCGAACCAGCATGAGAACCGTGGTCGAGATCGTTGCAACAGATGCAATCGCCACCATCCTCCTGGAAGATGCCCCGCCAACAATGCACCTGCTCGTGTTGGCAACCGTCCTCCACCAACCTGCCATGAGTGTGGCCAGGTTGGACACATCCGACCTAACTGCCCTCGTTTCCAGCAAGGGCAGAATCCTGCTCAGCAACCACAACAGCCAAGGCAGAATCCTCCACCGCGAAACAACAACAACAATAACAACATCAACCAGAATCTGAGACGTCCGCCAGCTGAGAGGCGGAATGGGAGAGTGTTTGCTCTCAATGCTGAAGAAGATGGTGATGGTAATGAAGTGATTGAAGGTACACTACACCTCAACATGCATCCTTTAAAAGCTCTGTTTGACTCTGGTTCCTCCAATACCTTCATATCTAGTCAGTTTGCCTCTATGCTTGATATTGAATCTGAATTCATGGATCATGTGTTAGATGTAAAAACTCCTAGTGGAAAAATCTGCTCCTCTTATCTCCAAACTCCTACCTTGAACCTCTGTATATCCGGGATAATGTTTCCCACAGTTTTTGTTTTGCTTGATATGACTGTCTTTGACATCATCCTGGGCATGGATTGGTTGAAGAAGTTTAAAGATGTTCTGTTCTGTGAGGAATCCAAGGTTAGTTTGTTCCATCCTGATGAAGGAAGAGTGTGTGTCAAGGGCAAGAAGCGAGGAGAGCGACAGTTCGTCATCTCTGCCATCAAAGCTGAAAAGCTCGTCTCTCAAGGGTGTAGAGCCTTCCTAGCCTCCATAGTTCTTGATGCTACACCTCCTGCCCTAGACCATGTTGATGTGGTGAAGGACTTCCCAGATGTCTTTCCTGAGGAGTTGCCTGGGTTGCCACCAAATCGCGAAGTGGAATTCTCCATCGAGCTCATACCTGGAACTTCACCAATATCGAAGCCACCTTACCGTTTGGCACCTGCTGAACTTGCGGAGTTGAAGAAGCAGCTTGAAGAGCTTCTTGACATGGGTTTCATTCGCCCCAGTGTTTCCCCTTAGGGAGCCCCTGTCCTGTTTGTGAAGAAGAAAGATGGCTCTTTGCGGATGTGTATGGACTACCGCATGCTCAACCAGGTGACAGTGAAGAATCGTTATCCGTTGCCACGCATCGACGACTTATTCGATCAGCTGAAGTCAGCCACAGTGTTCTCCAAGATGGATCTGCGGAGTGGATACTACCAGATGCGGGTGAAGGATGATGATGTTCCGAAGACAGCGTTCAGAACTCGCTATGGGCATTATGAATTCTTGGTCATGCCATTTGGCTTGACAAATGCCCCTGCTGCATTTATGGACCTGATGAACCGAGTATTCCGCCCATACCTCGACAAGTTTGTGGTGGTGTTTATTGATGACGTTTTGGTTTATTCTGAGACGTTGGAACAACATCGCGAATATTTGCAGATTGTACTCAACACATTGCGAGAAAATCAATTATATGCAAAATTCTCAAAATGTGAGTTCTGGATAAAGGAAGTGATGTTTCTTGGTCATGTGATTTCTGCTGGCCATATAGCTGTTGATCCTGCAAAGGTGGAAGTTGTGACCAAATGGAGTGCTCCGAGAAACCCGTCTGAAATCCGTAGTTTCCTTGGTCTAGCTGGTTACTATCGGAAGTTTATCAAAGGGTTTTCTGAGTTGGCTTTACCTTTGACCAAGCTGACTCGGAAGGAAGTCAAGTTCACATGGACCCCTGAATGTGAGGACAGTTTTCAGAAGTTGAAGATGAGTCTGACTTCTGCTCTAGTGCTTGCTTTGCCTGTTGAGGGTATACCCTATGTCATCTACACGGATGCATCCCGACAAGGCTTAGGGTGTGTTCTGATGCAAGACGGAAAGGTGATCGCCTATGCTTCTCGACAGTTGAAACCTAATGAAGCTGATTAGCCTACGCATGATTTAGAGCTGGCTGCCATAGTTCATGCTTTGAAGATCTGGCGACACTACCTCTATGGAGAAAAGTTTGAAGTCTTTTCTGATCACAAGAGTTTGAGATATCTGTTGACTCAGAAGGATCTGAACTTGCGACAGCGTAGGTGGATGGAATATCTTAAAGATTACAATTTCACCATCACTTATCATCCTGGTAAAGCAAATGTTGTAGCTGATGCTTTAAGTCGCAAGAAGGATGTTGTTTGTGCTGCTCTGAGATGTTCTGTGTGGGAAAACCTTGAACTTGTTGCCAGTTGGAAACCTCAACCTGTTGATTCAGTGGATGAAGATAAGTTGTGTGTTCATATGGCCAGTTTGACTGTTACACCAACCTGGATCTCAGAAGTTATGTCTGCACAGTTGGAGAGTTCCGAGCTTGAAGAATTGAAAGCTTTATCTGAGAAACCGCAATCTGACTTCTCTGTCGGAGTGGATGGTGCTATCCGCTTTAGACAAAGGTTGTGGATACCTGATGTTGGTGAGTTGAGACAGAAGGTTCTGAGTGAAGAATATGAAGAATGATATAGCTCTGTTTGTGGCAAAATGCTTGACATGTCAGCAAGTCAAGATTGAACATCAACGACCTGGTGGTCTTCTTCATCCTCTTGAGATTCCAGAATGGAAGTGGGAGAAGATCACAATGGACTTTGTTACTGGTTTCCCTAAGTCCAAGAGAGGTTATGATGTTGTTTGGGTGGTGATTGATCGGCTTACCAAATCTGCTCATTTCTTGCCTTTCAAAACCACGCATAAAGTTGTTGAGATGGCTCAGTTGTATGTAGAGTGGATAGTTCGTCTGCATGGTGTCCCTGCTGTGATAGTTTCTGATCGAGACCCGAAATTTACTTCTCATTTGTGGGGTCAGATTCAGGAAGAGATGGGTACTGATCTGCGTTTCAGCACTACCTACCATCCACAAACTGATGGTCAATCCGAAAGAACAGTTCAGATTCTGGAGGACTTGCTTCGTGCTTGTGTGATGGATTGGGGTGGTGCCTGGGATCGGTATCTACCATTAGCAGAGTTTTCTTACAACAATAGCTACCAAGCCAGTATTGGTATGCCACCTTTTGAAGCTCTCTATGGTAGACCTTGTCGTTCACCTTTGCACTGGGATGATGTTGGTGAACGTTCCCTGGTGAAGACTGATGACATGCAGATGATGCTTGAGAAGATACAGTTGATAAAGAAGCGGATGAAAGCTGCTCAGGACAGACAGAAGATGTATGCTGATTAGAAGAGATCTGATGTAAGCTTCTTAGTGGGTGACTATGCTTTTCTGAAGATCAAGCCTATACGTTCTATTGCAAGATCTAAAGTAAAAGGCAAGTTGAGTCCTCGCTATGTTGGACCATTTGAGATCTTGGATAAAGTGGGAGATTGTGCATATCGCTTAGCTTTGCCTCCTGCTTATGATAAGATTCACAATGTGTTCCATGTTTCTGTGCTGAGGAAGTACGTTAAGGATCCGTCTCATGTGCTCTCCATTGAACCTGTGGAGATTAATGAGAACCTGACCTATGAAGAACTACCTGTGAAGATCCTTGACTCCTGAGTAAAGCAGCTGAAGAACAAGGAGATAGAGTTAGTGAAGGTTTTGTGGAGATATCATGGTTTAGAAGAAACCACATGGGAATTGAGAGATGAGATGTTACGTACTCACCCTTCCCTCTTTGTATGAGATTTCGGGGACGAAATCCTTTTTAAGGGGTGGAGTGCTGTAACATACTGAAAACTCCTTTGTACCTCTTTGTACTCTTTTCTATAAAGTTTTGACCTTCATTTTCGTTCCTTTTGTCCTTGGTCTTGATTCAAAAGAAATTAAGATGGTTATTGGTTAAATATTTCCCATATGTTCTTATTTCAAGGTTTCATGTACAAAAGACTTAGTTAGAATTAGACAAGGGGTTTAATATGCAATTTCACCTTAAGAAATAAAAAGGGGATAAAATAATTCGTCCTAGAATCTTCTAGTGTTTCCTAGAATATAAGAAATAAGAAGGAAATCCGAATTGTATAAAAAATAGAAGATAAATATAATAAGTAAAGGAAATATGAGAAATTATGAGTAAAAGGAGATAATTACAAAGATTTTGTAACAAAGAAGATAATCTGAAACCATCACGATAATTTGATAGTGTAATTCGTTTCCTTGTGTAAAGAGTAACTTAAGGGTCAAATATTATTTAAATAAAAATATTAATAACATTAGTAATGGAATATAGGAAATAAGCTAATAAAAAGAAATAAAATATTTAATGCTCTCAAATCAAGGAAATAACTTCAAATTCGTATTCTAAACATAAAAATAAGCCTCTGTGCAAATTTACAACTAATTTGGATAATATATGAATAAATAGGAAAATGGGAGAGAGAAAGAGTGTAGAATATTCTAATTAATTTAATAAATATAAATATAATGTCAACTTGAGAAGATAATTGTAAAATCGTGTTTCAAACCATTAAGGAGACTTAAGGGTGAAGTTACATTAATTTTAGATAATGTTATCACTTCTTTTGAGGGAGGAGAGAGAAAATGACATATTAATTAATTCACCTATTTAACTTTCTCAAAATGAAAAACTAACTCCATATTCGGATTCTACGCGTCGAAATAAGTCAGAATATAAATTTTCATAATTTTTTGGCAACGTTTGAGCCTCCAAAATAAGAAAGAGAAAAACATTTAAAATCTAATAGTTTTAATCGACTTTTGCTCAGGGATATTTCCCTGATCTAATGCGCGATCGAACGGTCCAGGTTGCTTGATGGACCCGCGTCCATCGATCCGACGGTGCGCGGTCATCTTCTACCTTGAGTCGGATTAGGCAACAGACTTGGATTTTTGTTTTCTTAAAATCGCAATAACTTGAGTTTTACTCAACGATTTTCCTTGATTTTTGTTGCGTTGGTTTCCTTGCGAGATTTCGCACAAGATTATTCCAACTTTTGCGAGCTTTAACGCGTATTTGAGAAACGCCCAAAGTAGCCGCCGGCCACTTTCCTTTGCTCCAACCCACATCCTAGTTTAGGGTTCCTTGCCTATATATATCTCTACCCTCGCAACCGCAATCACCTTAGCAACCTGTTCGTGCCTTCAATTTGGAATTTCGTCGACGTTTGGACCACCAACGAGCCGCCGGTTGCTCCTGTCTTGCGGCGCATAGTGCTCTCTACTTGCTCCATCTCCGTCCAAATTAAAGGTACCTTTGAGTTCGTCTCGTTCTGCTCTTTCTTTCGACTACCTGAACGCGCGATTTGGTCGAGTATAGCGATTTTGCCCAAATCGTCCGAGCAAGCAGCTCGCGCACGACCGAGCTTGAAGACGATGCGTATTTGACGCTTTTGCCCCTCCGTCCTCTTCTTCTTTTGTTTTCTCGCCAAGGACACGACGGTCCTTTACTCTGTTTAAACGCCGAGTCGCTCGACCGGTGGCGCGAGGTCCTGAGACGCGGGTCGCCACTCTCAGCCGCCCGCGACCGCTCGCTGCGGTTAGCTTTGCCTACGTGGCAAGCTACCATTGGTCAGAATGAAATGATTTTTATAAATTAATCCGTTGGTCAAAAATTAAAAATAAATAGTGTTTTGAAATCAGGAAAACGAGATCTATTTAATAAAAATGTTTTTGAGATATGGTTTTGAGTTTTGCGAAAAAGTGTTTTTTTTATATATCGATTTAATTAACTTAAAAATCCCTAAAATTAATCCTAAAAATCTATAATTCCAAAATATACAATATTATATGTTATTTTGATCAAGAGAACCTAACTAAGACGATTATGAGGTTTTTGTAGTCTAAATCGAGAGTTTGTACAAAAAGTTAGTAAATTAGGGTTTTCAATCTTTTAAGTGAATACATATAATTCTAATATATGAATAAAATGATGTATTAGGTAGTTTGGGGTTATAGTTCGTGTGAAGACTTGAAAAAGGGAACTTAGGACACCTGTGGCAAAGGTATGTGATTAGTATGTGTTTAGTACATGTTCATTATGAGTCTTGTTGTACATCTACCTATCAGTTGGGAATACTTAATCCAATACCTAGATTTCTTCTATGAGGTTTAACTTGGTCTAAACCATTGAATTTCTTGAAACCTAAATTGTCTTATTTGCCTCAAAAATCTGATGTAGTATTCTCTTGTTTGGGTATTCATACCCCACTGCCATGTTGTATATCTTTTGCTTATTCTTGCCATAAATCTCTTATTAGCATGAAATTAAATGTTCTATTTAAATTTTAAGTAGTGGTACTTATGTACAACCACCCATAGAGGGCATGTATAAAATCGCCCTAGGGGAATGTTTATTATTCTCCCCATTAAAAATTTGTAGGTGACTTGGAAATGTTTATAATTCTTCCCTCACCTAAGGTTAGAGGTTCGGTAGGTGCCTCAAACCTACTTAGTTAGATAGACATATTAATAAGCATGCTAAAATCTTTTTATTTTCTTTGTTAATGGCAAGTTCTCTTATTAAAACCTCATACTCTTTGACATCTTCCACACCAAATACTTAGTCTAGTTTACTTGCTACATCTTTTCTTTACCTTTGATAGATTATTAGTGTAACACATACTTTTCTTGTTTTCCCTCTTGCTGGGTGCCTTCCCAACCACCCAGGTGTTGGAGCTATTCAAGGAGAAGGAAGGACTTAAAGAAAGATTCCTTGCTGTGTTCGTTTGCTTGTGAAGAAGGATGGCTAGGTTGCTATAGCTAGATCCTCTGTTCTATCTTATCTTTTCTTTTAGAAAGCATTGATGTAATAAACAATAAAGCCATTAGAAGGCTTGATATTTCTTTCTTTCCGCTGCTATTGACATTTTATTATGTATCTGGAATCATGCTTATTTAATTGGATTATTATGCAACCATCCTCAAAAGTCTCAATTTTTGTTAAAAATTGTGGATGTTGTATTTCCTTTAAATTTTAGTAAGGAGGTGATCTCGCCTCTTTACAACAACAACATAGAAATCGACCAAGACTATGAAGATGTCAAGATGATGGATGCCTCTAGTGGGAACCTAGTAAGAAATTCTTACAAAGACCCCAGTTTCAACGATGATGGGGGCACCTCTCCACCCTCAACTTGATGTCAAACAATATTCTCAAAGCCATTATAGGCAACTCATCACCATCATATTAATGATAGATGGTGGTCTATACCAACTGGAACTCCACCAAATGAAACCTAATTGGAAACAAATAGCTGGCCTTTTGACATCATTGACAAAGCATTGGTAGTGGTTGGACATTTCACCACTCTCCTTGATGCCTCACAAAAGTAGCTCAATATGTACTTTTATGCCCTCTTCACTATAAAGTTTAATGATCTTCTTCTCTAAGCTATGTTGATGGATATGTGGGTAGAGGGCCAATGTAGCATCCAACTAACAAAAACATAATTAACTAATGCGGAAGCGTTCACTAAGCAGCAGATTACAGAAAATCACTAAAAATTTTAAACCTTTTTCAAAGAGACCCAATCATAAGAAAACTCTTTCAAAAATAACCAATGTATTACATTTACATCATGGTTCATAAGTATATATCTTATACCATCTCTTCTCAAGGGTTACAACATCAACTGCCTTGTTAAAAGCTAAACACAAACAACATAATAACCTCGAGGCATCAAGCCAAGATCTCAAAATGATACATTAAAAGCACTAAGTACTAACTCCGAGGACCTGAGAGTACAGATACGACACATAGGACTTCTATCTACCAAACATGATAGACAGCACACTCAACCTGAGTTGTCACTGCTGTCCTTGTAGCTGCTGATGTTCTTCATCCGAAAGATATTCTCAGTCTCTTTCACACTCGTCCACCTAAAAATGTTGGTTCCCACGGGGGTGAGACAATTGAAAATTGCCCCAGCAAAAGATATAACTCTCCGCCAGAAACATCATTATTGTAGTTTAATTAATATAAAACTGAGCAGAGGATAAGCAGTTTAGATCATTCTCATCTTTTAAAGTATTACACCTATCTATGATTGAATAGTAATTCATCTATTATCTTTATAAGAAATAGAAAGAACATGCATAACATTTATCTACCATACATTTTCAACATCTCAAGCTTTGCTCATGTCATTCATTATTCTGATGTGTCACCCATGATTCATTCTTGTTTCTATTTGTTGGCCTTAGCCAATCTGCTAAACAAGTATTCACTTATGCCAGACATGTGATTATATAAATCATCATGTCTTATTCAAGCATTAAACTATATCAATCAGGTATAAATGTTTCAGGCATTGGACTATACCAATCCTGATTACACATCTAGGCATTGGACTTTAACCAAACCTAATTACAGGCATTAAGCCTCTGTCAGGTATTTCTAATTATAGAGGCATGGATAGCATGTGAAACATAACTATCAACATGAGATATCTAGCATCATGATTATAATCAACAGCAGTAGTAAGATATCAACATAAGCATGACTATTGTATGTACACATTTACAGTCTTATGCATATCCACGACATAAGTATAACTACTATCTCTTAGTTGCATTAAGCATCATCTTTACGTAAAGAGAACAAACAAGGGTTATCATCCAATGTGAAGCGTCATGTATAACCCTAAACAGATATGCTATACGGCTGTATTACATCTTTTATTATGTCCTGAGGAAATTGAGGATACCACTCAAAATCCAACTGACCACTTCTAAGTTGAAATCAGTGCCATATAAGATCTAGGAAGAGCCGGACTCCTAAGATCTTCTCCGCCCCCGGTCAGTACGGGTCCACCACAATGACACAAAAGGTCAAGCTGCTAACAGCCTAGTCCGTCCTTGGTACAGGTCACGACACTAGTGAAAGAGGTGGGTACACATACCCTACCATCTGAGGTACAACCACAGTTGTCCTCTAATATCATCACATATATAATCACCGAGACACGATCGCAGCCGTTCTCAAACTAAGGGCTAGGTATGACCACAGTCATCCTCCCTAAACACTTGAATTCAGGATGACAAGCACCCCGCATACTCATCAGTATGCGCTCCGAGTTTCCCTTAGGAATACTCGTTTCACCATCTGGCAAGTTCTGACACTCAGATGGATCTATGGCACAAGACACTACATTATTAGAGTTGCACTTGATTAGTTATGCCAATTGGGTGAATTAAGGTTGCATCAAACAAGTGGACATACAAACCCTAATTCACTTCTAGCAAGCATATAAATATCAAAACCTGAAAAGATATAAAACATATGAAAAATAATTTCTCATCTCATCATCACATGGTAATATTCACTTGCCATTCATGAGACTACACCAGTCATCATGCTATCACAGGATATAAATCCTTTTCACAATATTACAGGGTATCAACCCTTATCAACATAAGAGGAATACACCTCATTCAGGGCTCAATCATGCCCATGAAACATCTTGTTACTTCTTACTAAGTAACATCTAACCATATGGCTCACAAGGCCATTAAACATCTTGTCACCTCTCACTAGGCAACAATAACATATTAACTCATGTAATATAATAGTAACACCACTATTTCCTCCACAGGGTTAGGGTTTACTATTCACATCAATTAGGGTTTCATGTTCATTTTATCAATCCAACCCTAATATATTGTTCCATACATCTAGGAGCATCCATCGACATTCCAAGTATTTAATATTCTTATCATTTATCATTAAATGATCATCAACACAAGGTATGAGTTTATCTCTCATCCTTATCATAGTATGATTACATCATACTCATTTTAGCTTACTTATCAAGTATGTTAAACTCATTACATTTCATTGTAACAATTTACATAACACTCTCCTTGTGTATCTTATCCAAAAATATTGGATTTGAGATGCATCAAGGTATATCAACCCTGAAATGCTAAATGTGATATCTATCATGTCTCAATGTATCACTTCCCTCATCACTTCTATCTTACATGAGTTTATTAACTTATCTTATAATAAGGAATTTCACATCTTAATACTTTCATCCACCAACCTATCACCTTTACCATGATGTGCATAGATCACACACAAGGATTGTCCAACTATCTTCAATGATATGGACTCATCTCAAATTAAGGCATTGCTTGTTATAAGGTTGCCTATAGTCAACCACTTGAGATATTTCATCATTATAGGGTATTACTCATTATTTCATCATTAAGGTTTACTCATATCATTACCCAGACATTAGGGTTATGATTTATCATGATATTGCCCATGATTAGAATTCCATGCACTATAGCCCAAATTTAGGGGTTTACATAGCTTTACTCTGTGTTAGGTTTAAGGTTTCATATGACATCACCCTCAATTAGGGTTTCACATGGAATCATCCTCAATTAGAGTTTCTCATGGAATCATCCTCAATTAGGGTTTCACTAATCATCCCAATTAGGGTTTCATTCAATTACCCATAAATTAGGAATTCATTATTCATCCATTAGGATTTGGCATTTCATTATCTTAAATTATCGTTACCCAAGTCATTACCCTTAATTAGGGTTACACTATTACCCTTAATTAGGGTTACACTATTACCCTAGATTAGTGTTTTACTCAGAATTTCCCTAAATCAGGGTTAGGGTTCGTTAACCTTCTCAATTAGGGTTTCTTGATCTCTTTACTAAGGATCCTACCCTAAATCACCATATGAATCATACTCATGTATGAATTCATTTCTATCATTCTCTCCACTTGATTTAGTTACATCAACCATCCGATCAAATACAAACAACTATGTTTGACATAGTTATTGCTTCCATAAACAATTAGGGTTTGCTTAATTGAATAGCCTTCAACTCACGATTCCTTGAGAGTTAATCACTCAAATTTGGTGAGTCATTATAACACATCATTAGGAACAGTAATCCCAAATAGTAAACCCTTGGTCAACGCATTCAAATGGTCTTGAGACCGTTTACTCAAAAAGGTCAATTAAATCAGATTGAAAATCAGCACTTAATTCAATTAGGTTTCCCTAATTGATTAGGCTTCAACTCACGATTCCTTGGGAGTTAATCCCTCAAATTTGGAGGGTCATTAACCAACATCATTATGAACAGGAATCCCAAACGGTAAATGCTTGGTCAACACACTCAAACGGTCTTGAAACCGTTTGCCCAAACAGGTCAAGTTGATCAGGTTGAAAATCAGCATTTAATTCAATTCGATTTATCTAATTGATTGGCCTTCAACTCACGATTCCTTTGTAGTTAACCCCTCAAATTTGGAGGGTCATTATCCTACATAATTAGGAACAATATTCCCAAACGGTCAATGCTTGTTCAACCATATAAAACGGTCTTGAAACCGTTTTCCCTAAAACGGTTTGCTTAAACCGCATAGCCAATCAATTTAAAACGATTTGGAATAGATATCAAGACCATTTGGCTTGGTACTTTTCTTTGGATAAGCATCTAGGATGATGTCATCATCCCCTTCCTTCGAACAACCAAGAACAGCAACCGTTCTTGATGGAAATTGCAGCAAGGAAACAAGTATGTATCAAATTGAAGAAAACAATCAACAAAGCATAATTGATTGATGCAATAGCAATGATTAAGGGTTTGAGTTATAAAACCCGCCTCCAATTGAGCTCTAAAGCTTCAATCTCACACCATTAATGGTGGATGAAGCTCTAGCAATTCCCCCTAAGCTCGTCCTCAAGCTTTTGGATGAAAAAGTTGGCTAGGGTTGAAGAGGAGATCAAAATAAGAAGAAATCAATGATTTATTTTTTATTTCCACCATGGAATCAAGGAGAACGAAGGTCAAGGACCTTAACAACAGGTTGGGGTCGTCCTCCTGCTCCTCCAAATCTCCTTAGTCGTTTTCCAAGCAAGAGGAAAGAAAAGAATCCGAAATAGCCTTTGTTTTGGCTTGGTAAAGGTACTTTTATAAGAAAATTGATGAGAGAGAAAATGCATTATTAAAATGCATTAAATTCCAAAAATATGGCCGCCTCTTCCCCCTCAAATTCCCCTAAAAATCCTTAAGGACTATGATATCTTCATTTCCTCTTATTCCTCTTCATTATCCATCATTTAAAGAAAATCAAATTAAGCACCTTAATGCTTATTATATTAATATCCATATGTGAGTGGGTTTTCTTTTCCTTATAATAATGGTGAGTGGAATTTCACCTCCTTAGGATATTTTCGTTCCTTATCTTGGAAAAAGAACTTCCATCCTTATTCAAAATCAACCAATAACATTTTGGTTGAAGGCCCTTTAATTAATACATTCATTTTTGCCCTAACTTGAATTAGGGTTTCACTTATGATTAAATCTTGATTATTTTAATATCAAGATTCTCTCTCCTCCAACTTAATTCAAATGAGGCACACCTCTCATTTTATTTGCTCTAAATGATGCCAAGGAACATTAAGGACCTTATTGAAGTGGTAATTTGCATATTGAACCCTAGGTTTTGGGTAAATTGCACATTACACCAAAACTAGGTTTTCATGCACATACATTGTTTTATCATATCTTTCTTGGTATTCAGGCTTCCATAAGCCATACCTCAGCATCATATTTACTCTCATGATGCTTCAACACATGAGGAACATATTATCATGCACAATTTGCACTTAAACCCCTCAACTTGGGTAATTTGCACTTTAGTCCAAAACAGGCAAAACATTGATTTCAACAATGTTCAAAAAGGACTAGAATTGCAATATAAGTTCCTCTTGAACCCTAATTACCTTTCACAAGATAAGATTAAGCATTTAATCATCTTTCTTAATCAAAACACCTAGGGTTAAAGTATAACCCAGGTCAGGGGTGTTACATCCAATTATTTATGTTTTGACAATAACATTTCCACAAGAAACTAAACAAACTGCTAGCCATTTATAAATGGGCCAATGTGTATGGAGGAAGAAGTAATCATGGAACTGTTTGTTACCCAAATCCTCACTCTTAATAGATAGATAGCCAAAGGCAAGAGGACTTGAATGTATGTTTGTATAACATATGCATAAATAAAACCACAAATAACAACTAAGGTATGAGACAACATGGCATATCAAAATAAACTAAACTAATAGTTCACATAAGATCTTAGATACCATTTATCAAATCATGCAAATTTGCATGTATTGAATATCATCATATTAAGAGTAGAAGATTATCATAAGTGTGGAAGCAATGGTCATTGTAAGACATTCATAATGTACTTGTTAACTGATATAATAAAATGGGTACACATTAGCACAGTTGTGTTGAGTAAGCTAAACATATAAAATTGCCACTTAAAGAGAACATATATTGCTTGGGAAAATCTTAATATAATAACAAGAAAGAAAGCAAAAAAATTAAAGACTCTCTTATTAATATGCAAGTGTGTTTTAGGATTATTTCCATTATACCAACCATATCTTAAGGCCTTTGACCAGATTCTGAAAGGAGGGGCTCGTGAGGGACATTTAAACCAAAGCTAAATATGTACCATGTTTCAACGTGAGGACTATAAGACTAAACATCATGAGTTAACTCTATGTGTAAGAGATCTCAAGACCATCACCAAGAGCTAACCCTTTTATCAACATGGTCTTCCCTTACTTGATAAATCAAGTAGAACACTTGGTCTTGTGTCCTTACCCTGAGAATACAGATAGGGTACAGGGTTGTATAATGGACATCTATGGTTATGTTTTCAAGTGTATTCAACTTAGAGTATCCAGGAACAAACATAGTAGTCGTAGGGGAACATGTAGCTCAAGTAATTATATAAAGCCAAGCATTCTAGATTACATACATACAATCAATCTCAATGTTAATGCTTTACTCATCGTCATACTTCATCATAATTTATTAACGACCTATGGAGAAACATCCTAACAAGATCAAGGATTTCCACCTTGGATTGTCATGATCTTAGTATAGAAATCATAAGATTTGAATAAAATTATTGTCTTAATCATCATAACATCCATGTAAGTCATATTGAGTTGTAGATTCATGCAAGATAGTCAACATCAAGTTATATATGAGATCCACTTGATTTAGGGTCATAAAGATTGATAAATTACTTATTTGAATACATCAAATAGTATGAGTGTCCATTAGGGTGAGATTTGTACAAGAGTATTTCTCAATTTTAACAACTTGCACATTAAGGTCACATTTCATGTCATACTTAGGTCACTTAGTCATAAAGTATACAAGAGTGATCTATAAGGCATGTAAGTGTTAAAAAATATGAAGTTGCTAATATGATGTCCACAAAGTAGCTTTCAACGTATTTGATCAACATTTTTCACGTTGTTAAGGATCATCATTAGAAGTCCACAAATATCCCATTTTATGCCACTTTTCATATCATCAAGTTGGAAATTTAGGATACTAGTATGTAAAGTACTATAAGTCACCTACCTAGATCAAACATGATGATTTGGTGTGCATATAATCAAGTTGAGAATCAATTTAATGATCTTTAGCATTAAAGTTCATATTACACACAATTCATAGTTCACTTCATAGATTAGAGTCATTAAATGGGATAAGCAAGATAAGTTCTGATTAATAGATCATAGATAGAATAAGTTAATGGTTAGGATCATAACAAACAGTTGGTTTCATGAGATGATCATGGTTGAGCATAATAACTATTGAATGTATGAAAACGTTAAAGTGAGCTTATTTTTACGTCAGAAGAAATACAAGTGTAATTATTCTATGAAACTAAGTTCATTGGATAGATCTCATTCTCTAGATCAATTTTAATATATAATATGCCTCAAATGGCCTTACAAATGATTTAATATGAATTTTCTAAGAATAGGCATATTTCTATCTTAAAAGAGAGAGAGAGAGAGAAATACCTTTGTCGAGAGGTGACTTGACCTCCGTGATTGGTTGTTTGACATGGGTCCATGAATTCCAGTGGGGTGTGGGGTCCACGACATCCCTTTATTGGTCAAATTTTACCAAACGATGATGCTTGTGGGGTCATAGTTGTCCATCCATGATTTAGCGGGGCGTGCGATAGTAGCTCTGCACCCCCTCGCCCGTGTAAATTATGTGCATCCCGCCTGCTATCACACTGGTGAAGCCACCAGGGTGTGGAGGAGGAAGGAGAAGGAGAGGTGCGTAGGGGTTGGGAACCTGCCACCCAAATTCACCCGGACCCAGCGAATGTGGCAACAGTCTTGGATATTGAGGCATAGTAAGAATGAAATCATGAAGCTTTCCATGACTGTGGCTCCAGTGAGATCCAATGAAGAAGATGAGGTATGTGAGAGTGGTATATGGGGAAAGAGAGGTGGAAAAGGAGAGAAAACCAAAAGGATGAGTGTGGCGGAGTTAAGGGACTTAAAAAGATAGTGTGAGGAGGGTTGGATGGCCCCATCCATTGTGGTCACAACCATGGTGGTTGGCCATGGTCAGAGGGGTGTTCCATGTCCCTATCTAATTCCCATTTTGCTCTGGAAAGATAAGAGTTAGTTAGGGAGAAAAATAAGAATACTTTCATGACCTCAAATCGATCTAAGAACCGCTATGGTGTCGTGCCCCTATCTTGGTCGCGCCATAGGGTTCTTGTGGAGCCAGTGTTAAGGTAGGAGACAACTACTAAAAGTGTAATGACCCTAACCTGGGTTATGAGGTAACCCTATTTATTTTGGCTAATAAAGTTGCTTAGAACTTTAATATAATCCTCTAAGGAGTTTTGTTGTCATGTGACACACTTATGTTCCAAGTTTGGTCCTGATTGAATGTCGTTTGAGCAATGTTCCTTTATTTTGGACCAAAATGCAATTTACCCAAGATAAGGGGTTATAGTGCAATATGTCATATGTTTAACATTCCTCATGTGTTTTATCATCATTATAGAGAGAATGACGCAATGTGGTGGCTTGTGGAAAGCCTAAATTCCAAGTTTGAACTTGTTTGAATAATGCTAGTGCATTGTGCACTAATTTTGGTACAAATTGTAATTTACCCAAAATGTAGGGTTGATATGCAAATTACCACCTCTAGAGTGTCCCTACTCCCTCCTAGTATCATTTATAGGAGAGAGAAATAATGATGCACCATGTTTGAATCAATTATGAGTGATGGTAATCTTGGTGATGAAATGACCAAGAAAAGGGTTGAATATGAAACCTTAACTTGAGTTGTATCAAGTTGAAAAGCTTATATATGAGTGCCTATCAGCCAAGGAGCCATAGGAAGAGGCCCATATCATTTTATGGACTCTTGGAAAATCCCATGACGTGCAAAGCACGTCAAGGAGGTGAAGTGTATTGGGTTACAACTTCCTTAGAAACGTTGTATCGGGTTGTGGATAAAGTGGTAATTTAGTTGATATATTTTATTCAAAGGGATAAGTAATGGACGAAAATTCATCCCTATCTTATCCTCAACTATTTTTCATGTCAAGATAAATGTTTATTCATGCATGTAAACTTGTCATCCATGCATGGACACGTGGCACCTACTAGCTCAAATTGATGACACCTCATTTTCACACTTCTTCATGAACAACAAGTATATATACCCCTAGTTTCACCCCTTAGTGGATTTTTTCGAATCTTACCACCCTCCTTTCCTAAGGTATCATGCATAGGGTCCTTGTATCATGTAGGATTAAAGTGGTATCGTGCATAGGGCCTTGGATATCATCCATAGCAAGATCATATCGGCCAAGTAAGGTGGTATCAGCCAAGAAGGGTGATATCGCCCATAGTGAAGTGTTTTGATCATAAGTGAGTGGCATGTCGTGCAAGTGAGTGACATGTCATGCATGGGTGGTGGCATATCGTGCAAGAGTAGTAGGGTATCGTGCAAAGGTGCTAAGGAGAAAGAAGGATCTCATACTTAACCCTAAGGTGAGGCAATGATAATCTTCAACCTTGGATTGAAGCATGATTTTAGGGTTATGATCTTCCATTCTTTTCTTCTTCACCAATTGCTTATCCATGGTGATTTCTTGTATATGAAGGAGTTGTGAATGAGCCTTGGACTTTTGATAAGTCATCTTCAACCTTAGAAACGTGGATCTTTGGATCTTGGAGCTTTGAAGTTGTTCTTAAGGTGGGTTATATAACTTGAACTCAACCATGTTATTATTCATCACCTAAATTGCTATACTTAATGAACTACTTTTAATTCCGAAATTTTCTGAAATAGTTGATGACATTATGAGTTCTAGTAGTTTCTTAGACCTGTTTCCATGAACTATAATAGTTATAACGAAGGTCTAGAGCTTGAAGAAGATGGTATCACCTTATAAAGTGATATCGGGTTCAAGCACACAAGCATCCACCTCTAACCCGATATGGTGATCACCTACTTCACTAAAACGATATGGATATGATTTTATACTTTCTTTCATGATATGGTGGTGTAGTATACACCTCTTTCAAGATATGAGGTCAAGCAAACACCTCAAAAATGATATATACCTCTTTACCCGATATGGTGTGAAGCACACACACACCTCTTTGCCTGATGTGGTGTGAAGCACACACACACCTATTTGCCCGATATGGTGTGAAGCATACACACACCTCAAAAGTGATATGGAAGCACACATACACCTCAAACTCGATATGGAAGCATACATACACTTCAAGGGTGATATGTTAAGAACACATACACCTCAAACCTGAGATGGTAAGCATACATACACCTCAAACTAGATATGGTAAGCACACATACACCTCTAAGGTGATATGGGCAACAAGCACACATCTCATACCCGATATGGTGGAAGCACCTCAAAAACCATATGAAGGAAAGCACCTTATATGCAATGTACTTGATGAAGTAACACACGAAGTGTCTTATATCAAGTTATACATTAAGAGGTATGGAGTTTAATGAATATTGATTAAGTAGGCTAATGTACCTTGAAGGAAAGGTTGAGCCAACTTAATAAAGTATGAAGTAATCAATATCCTAGTAAGGATAAGAGAGAAACTCATACTTTGTGTTGATAATCATTTAATGATAAATGATGAGAATAAATAAGTATGGTTGAATACTTATGATATTTATGTATGCTCCTAGATGTGTGGAGCAATGAATTAGGATTTGGAATGATAATATGAACTTGAAACCCTATTCGGCTATAAAGGGAAACCCTAACCCTAATAGTTGTTGTCTAGTGAGAGGTGATAAGATGTTTAATGGCCTTGTGAGCCATTTGAATAGTTGTTGCCTAGTGAAAGGTGACAAGATGTTTAATGGGCCTTGTGAGCCATGTGAATAGTTGTTGCCTAGTGAGAGGTGACAAGATGCTTAATGGGCCTTGTGAGCCATGTGGTTAGTTGTTTCCTAGTGAGAGGTGATAAGATGTTTATAAAAGTGTCATGTAAGAAATGATAATGTTCAAATAAACTAGGAAATGGAAACTTAGTAACATAATAATATTAATAAATAGATACAATAATAATAATAATGAAATCTTAATCATACATGCTTTATGCTTATAGCCAAATAAGGGCTATATTGTTTTGAACATGCTTAAAGGAGATAAGGGGAATACTTTTATTAAATAAAGGATGTGAATAAATATGATGGCTTGACCATGGTAATGCCTAGTAAAGGTGATGTGGTATTTAGTGATGAGATGCACAAGATTGGCATAGTCCAATACCTGGAATAATTACACATGATTGGCATAATACAATACCTGGAATAATGTCACAGGATTGACATAGTCCAATACCTGGAATAAAACTACAGGATTGGGATAACCCGATGCCTGGATGCAACACTCACATGATTGGCATAATCCAATACCTAGAATAAAACTATAGGATTGGGATAACCCGATGCCTGGATGCAACACTCACATGATTGGCATAATCCAATACCTAGAATAAAATTACAAGATTGGGATAACCCGATGCCTGGATGCAACACTCACAGGATTGGCATAATCCAATACCTGGAATAAAACTACATGATTGGGGTAACCTGATGCCTGGATGCAACACTCACTAGATTGACATAATTCAATACCTGGATTAAAACTACAGGATTGGGATAAATCGATGCCTAGATGCAACACTCATATGATTGACATAATCTAATATCTGGAATAATGTCACATGATTGGCATAGTCCAATACCTGGAATAAAACTACAGGATTGGGATAACCCGATGCCTGAATGCAACACTCACAGGATTGGCATAATCCAATACCTGGAATAATGTCACAATATTGGTATAGTCCAATACCTGGAATAAAACTACATGATTGGGATAACTCGATGCCTAGATGTAACACTCACATGATTAGAATAGTCCAATACCTGGAATAGTTTTACAGGATTGGCATAGTCCAATACATGGAATAGTTGCACAGGATTGGCATAGTCCAATACCTGGACAGAATATGATGATGTATATTCACATGAATGGTACAATCTAACACCTGGCTAGCAGATTGGCTGAGGCCAACAGATAGAAATGAGAATGATTCATGATGACATACCATGATAATGAGCATCACATGATAAGATTGAGATGTTGATATAGTATGATGGGTAAATGATATACATGTTCTTCATATTCCTTATAAAGTGAATAGATGATTTACTGCTCTATCATAGATAGTTGCAATGCTTTAAAAGATGAGAATATTCTAAACTGCTTATCCTCTGCTCAGTATAATACTATTTAACTGTGATAATAACATTATTGGCGGAGAGTTATATCTCTCACTGGGACAATTGTCTCACCCCGTGGGATCCACATTTTTTTAGGTGGACGTGCACGAGGGGGATTGTGACTGTACTGCAGAGAAAGAACAACAGCAATAGGGACAACAGTGACAGTTCAGTTTGAGTGTATTGACTGGCGTGTCTCTATACTCTTAGGTCCTTGGATTTAGTACGTGTTGGTTTTATGAACAATCTGGGATTTTGGCGTGTATGCCTTGAGGTGTGATGTTGCTTTAAGTATATGTTTTGAGAAAGCAATTGTTATATGTTGTCCTCAAGAAGAAATGGTACAATGTATGTACAATATATGATCAATGTGAATATCAGGTTTTGGTTATTCCTTAAAGAGTTTTCCTAGAAATGGATCTCTTTGCAAAAATGGTTTTAATTTTTAGTGATTTTGTTAATCTGTTGTTTATGTTTATTCCACTTAATCAGTAATGATTTGTTTTTCATTTTGGTGACTGTCCTTACAAGTTTGGTATCAGTGCTTAAGGTTCGCTGAGTCTACAGAGACGTAGGACTAAGGTGGTGAGTTTGTTCTAGTGTCCTCCAATATATCTTATAGTGACTTCTGCTTATGCAGAAGGAGGGATATAGCTTAAAGATGTCTTAAGAACATGAGGATCATGTCACTGAGAGTAATGTTGTTGCACCAGTAGGAGGTGCAAGGGATCAGGCAAGAGAGGAATTAGTGCATGAGAATCCCCATTTTGATGAAGCTATGATAGAAAACACAACCTTTCATACTCTTTTTGGGCAATTCATGACCACAATGATGCATATGGCAGATTGAATGCTAGCACCAGCACCTAGGGCACCAAATCCCAATGAGGGACATGGGTCTAGTAAGACTTTTGAATGACTACGCCGTGTAGGAGCTGTAGAATATACTGGGACATCTGACCCAGCAGATGTTGATCTATGGCTCACTGAGTTAGAAAAGGCTTTTAAGATCCTTAGTATCCCAGATGCTGACAAAGTCAAACATGTTGTATACCTTTTGAAGGGTAGTGCTGGACACTGGTGGGCCATAAAAGAAGTAAAAAGGAATGATGAAGAGGTTGGTTGGGAGGAATTTTGTCAAGAATTCATCAATAAGTATTTTCCAAGGACATATTTAGACGAAAAGATCTCACAGTTTGAGAAGGTTCGACAGGGAACTATGTCAATAAATGAATATGAGGCTAGGTTTATGGAACTTTTGCGATTTTGTCCTCAAATGTTTGCTACTGAGCAGGAGAAGATTCGACATTTTGAGAAAGGATTGAATGTTGAGGTGTCTATCTCGGTAGCTGTGTTAGAAAGTAGAGAGAGATTTGTCATATTTGTGGAGTCAATTCAGAGGATAGAAAGGTCTATGCCAAAGAAACATGAGGCAAACCTCAAAAGAAGATCTATACAGTCATAGGAACAGTGGATTCGTGGTACTAAACAACTAAAGTTTTTGATAACACCGGTTCTGTTACACCCTGATCTCACAATTTCCTCAAATTATGAGATTAGGGCATAAGATAGGACTTATATGTAACACAAAGAACACCCTTAATTTTTTTTTCTTTTCTTTAAAACTCTTGTTTTCCCACATTGAACCACATAACATCTTAACAAAGGAATCTGAACATTTCTTTTACTAATCAGACTTCAATAGTAAAGGTACATGTATAAACATTCATGATGTCTCTCACACCTTATGCACATAAAACTTGCTAATTAGCATACATATCAAAAGAGGAACAATATTACACATCGTAATTACAACTCTCTCTCTTATTTCTTACTGAGGACCTAGAGTGACAAGGACCGACTGACTCAACTAATCTTGCACTTAACTCTTGTGGAAGATCTACACTGATGCTCTGACCATCATCAAGTCCACGCGGTTAACCCTAAAATGTTTGAGTAGAGGGGTGAGCCTACTTGCTCAGTGAATGAGTACTTCAAGGAAACAGTCTAAGGCACTAATGTGATTACAGATATAACTTTGAGTAAACGATATGAAATTTAACAACAATAAATACTACACTGAGCAGTTCTAAAACAATATAATTGAAATAACAAAGAATGTAAATATTGCATCCAAATAATAACTACTAGAAGACTATGCTCTAGTCTTCCTTAACTCTTTCATTTATAAGGAACTATGTGAATCTATATGATCATATTTTAGATTATGCCCTGATCTATGCAGTGTACTCTGCATAGAGACTCGCAGTGCACTACGACCACACCGTACAAGACTTAGCGACACACCCGGGAAATACTAAGTCTGACGCCAGCCCTGCTCTGCCACAGGACCTCAGGCTCATCGGCCTCACTGCACTACATCGAGTGCTCTAGACTCCTCCTTTAACCTGAGTACATAGGCGGAGAGTCTCACGGGGTTACCTCCATGACTCCGCACGGATCTTGTTGCAATAACCCCCAATCTTCTCCAGTGCCACCGTGACATCGCACGCGTTGTTGTTGAACACTGGCTCTCTGTCCTCGTGTCTCCATGACTCCGCACGGATAATGTTGCAACACGAGTTTCACCCCTAAGAAGCAGATCTCTCAAAGGGGTTCTACGGTGTTCAGGGCACCTAAGTCTAACATTAACATTATAGGTGCATTTTAAACAGAAATCATGACTCATTTAACATTTCTTACAAGGCTCACATGGCCTGCCATATCATATCATAAGCAACATCATAACTCATGTATTCAACATATATCATATCTCAGTAACATCCCTTTCTAGGGCATATCATATCTCATCAGCTGCAATTTACGAGATATGTATTGAGATATAAGAAGCCCTGCAGTATGTAGATATCAACTCAGAGAGAACAAGCATATAAAGTTAAATGCACTAGAAACATACAATTCAGCAGTTAAGTATCACCACATCTCATATCGAGATCTTTCATGTCACCTTAACATGATTCATTGAACACCCTATCCTTAGGGTTTCATTTGCCTTATTCATTCATCACATGCCAACACCCTACTCTTAGGGTTTCATTCGCCTCATTCACCTTTTCATTTACTTCATTCACTTGTCACATGGCTCTCATAAGGATTTCATAGGATATAAGCATTCACTAAATAAAGATTGTTTTCAACAAATCATATACAATCGATATATGTATGAAACCATGGAAATTGAACTAAATTTAGGTTTCCATGCTATTCACTGAGATAACATGCACCAAGAATAAAATTCAAATAAGGTAATCCATGAGGTACATCCTAACCACTTATAAGATTACTAGTCCTTTTCAATAAGGTTGAAACTCTAGAGATATCTCAATTAGGTTAAACCCTAATTACATCATATGGTATAAATCTGAAAAGCATTCTTTCTAGGATGTGTTGTATACGTTTCTAATGTGGATCTACCATCAAAGAGTCATTCAAATAGAGAAGGAATCCATATCATATCAATTTGCAACAACTTAAATTAAACGGACATTTCAGGATTTGAAATCACATATCAAGCAATTAGGGATTTGGATGCTATAATCAAATTTCGTGCATTATACTGTTTAAATGAAGAACCCACTCACCCCAAGGTGTGAAAACACCTCAAAACTGCAGCTCAACTCAGGGAATCTCAAACTCACATCAAATCCCTAGCAAATCTCCCAATTCTTCTTCCATTCAACTCGGGAACCTTGAAAATGAGGGATTATGAAGAAAGGGTGAGAAAAGAGGGAATTTCGACATCATCTTGGATCAAATCAGAGAATGGACGGAATCTTGACATGAGAGAGAAGATCCACCATAAAAGTCTATGCAAAGAATCCAAACTTACTTGATTTCACCCTTCCTGGAATCGCAAAACCCTAATTCAGCAATTCCCCCACTTTCTTCTCTCAAACCCTAACTCTCCCTCTCTCTCTAGGAGCTCGTTTCTCTGGAATGAATGACGAATAATGAGAGCTGTGTGTGTGTGTGGTCGATCATATAAGTCAATTTGAGCTGCTTGGGTCAATTGCATATTGACCCAACACTCAACTTTAATTATATTGGCTGAGTATTCAGTTTCACAATAGATTCTGTAATTCGCCTACTGAATAGCTAACAGAAGCTCCAAAAATTATGGAAATTTTATATGTTATGAATAATGGAGTTTCAGACCTTCAGTAAAAATTTGAGATCATTTATAGTTACCAATAATTAATTAAAAATCGAACAGTGCACTGCTATATTGCAGTCTGTAGAATATTCGGCCGAGTTTGTCCTGCACAGAACTCGACCAACACCCTTACTGTAGAGATCAAAAAGTCATCCAAAAATTACGCCAATTTAACAGAGTGTCTAAAACTGTGTTTTTCAATCACATTTAAAATTTGAGATCAATTGGATATACCAATAAAAAGATAAAATTCAATTACCACACTGCTGTATAAATCTGGAAATATGATCGGTCGAGTTTGAAACTCGACCGATAAACAGGTCAGAACATTCTTCAAAAATTCTGATATTTACCAATGTTGTTCAAATTTTATATATCCAAATTATATCCAAATTTGAAGTAAATCAGAGTTACACATAAAATACTAAAAATCATTTACTGAGACACTATACTTATCAAATTTTGTATTCATGTATCATTAAAACCCTATGTTGGGCCGATTAGGGTTTATGTTTCTCAAACCCTAATTCTCAAGGCAAACGAACACTTAAACTTCTTATCATAGTTAAAACATCCTAATTGTGTTATTGTCATTAATTAGATTTCAAGAATGATTATTCCAATTAATCTTCGCAATTGTCTAGGTAAACCCTAGTTTACCAATTAAGCTCAGATGGGGTCGTAACAACTCTCCCCCCTTAGAATGTTTCATCCTCGAAACATAATCCTACAAGAAAGATACGTTCAAGGTTATTCTAAGCTTCTAAAACCTTCCATGTCATTATATTCTTGTATTTCATACCTGAATGTAGTTCTCAACATTAGATCTTTTAATTCTTTACTAAATCACAACATATTTCAAATAGTTCTCAATGATATCAAGCAAATTCTTTATGCCACAGTCAAACATAGAATGCAAAGATAAACCACCACGCTTTCGCTGCGCAACTCTGATACAACTATCTCAACTTATGCGGCTCAGAAAGTTCTATTGTTCTGTATCACCTTTAAGGGACAAAAGCGAGTTCACCATGCTGTTTTAAACTTTAATAAAGTGCTATTCAAATAGCAAAACAGTCTTGAATTAAAAGACTAGATTCAACAATCAATTGCACAATACTACTCTTGGCATCCCCATTGGGTCATGGATGCATGAGGTGAAGCATTACCACCTCATTCCATACTATCCTGTTTCGATCCTGGGACCTGTGGGTTATGGGACCACACACAATTCAAAGTGTAACCATCGTATTATATCATTTTAGGGTTTCAACCACAGTAATAAGGTAATCCACAATTGTTTCAGTCATTCAAGCATTAATCATACTCAATTACCATCACTCAGTTATATTAGAGCTAGGTATAACAAGCTACACCTCATTAGGGTTACTTGTCCAGACAATCTGATTATCATCCCTTCTATTAATATGAGTGGATAAGTATGACTACCTTGTTCAAGGTATCTCTCCATGTGTTCTGACATTATCCAAACTGTATCACCATATCACAAATACACAATAGTAAGATGCATATCAGGTATGAATTACTACAACTATCATACGCCTTTAATTTAACATATAGCTTACACAAATACCCTGAAATCATATGTAGAACCAACTTTCATACCTTAATATGCCTTCAACAAATCATACATGTAAAAACAAATTCACATATTACACAAAGCTAGTGTTTTCCCATATCTCTCTTCTCATTCATTACTTCTTTACTTTTTGCTACCTATCATTTTCATATGATTATATACAATAAACATCATTAACATTGAAGTATTTAAGATAGGAATAGATTATTCATCATTCTTGCTATCACACAAGAATTTATTTCTTATCGTACTTCATCGTAATGTATGTCACTATTACATTCACTAGATGACCCCACCAAGGTAGTTATGCACCATATATGACTCATTTTCTCTTATTATTTCATACTTATTTCACATTCTAGACATCACTTGAAAACACATATATCATTTGTCATCTTTAAACATGACTCAATATCACATATCCAGTTTCAATGCTAAACATCCATTTTAATCAACATATACATTGCAACTGTAATACAGGAAATTCCATCATTTTCATCAATCATATTACGTATTTCAAGTTCCAATGAATCTATCATACTCTATTGTATGTGCTACACTGTTTAGGAGTTATACCAACTGATACTGAAGCAATTAAGCACTTAAATTGAGTTAAATAATGATTTCTGAATGAACTGCCACTCACAGCTCTGAAACTCGGTCGATTGGTCAGAAACTCGGCCGATTGCTTCACAACTCGACCGATTCGCTTAAAACTCGGCCGATCAATTTGCTGTTTGATTTCTTGTAAAAGAAACTCGGCCGAATCACATACAACTCGGCCGAATCGCGTACAGATTGAAAACTAAAACGAACCTGCTGGTGTCGATTTCACTCGAATCGACGGGCAAAACTACCGATTTCATGTATACCATGTTGCACATATTTCCTCCTTTATCTTTATACTATTGTGAAGTTAACGTTCTAAATTAATAGTCCTTTTATTGGTTTTTCCTCATGTTGAATACATTACATATTCTTCATTTTTAAATCAAGTGGATCATGCATGGGTCAAACATAGTTTCTCTTTCAATCAAGTTTTTTTTTTCTCTTCTGAATACAGTCCACCTTTGTATGACTTATTAATTCGTTAAACTACACCTATGTTCTTTGCTTAGAAACTAGTTTGTTGTTCTAGTCTTATGAATTATATGATCATATGATTCTCTTCACTTTTACTCTTTTGAAGACTCTTCACTTCTATGGACCTATTGAATGCTCAACTCTATTCTTCTACTCAGCCTTTGCTTTAGAGTTCATAAAAGCATTATACTCAATTATATGATCCATTCTTCATGATTGATTCTTGCTATCTTGAACCATACATACATTTCACATATCTTTTCTATATTTCATATGTATAGTTCGTATAATATTAATCAATAAACTGATTATGAACTTCATATCATGTTCTATTATTCCCAATTAAGGGTTTCTCATATGAGGCCCCAAAATTGAACCTCAGATACCAATTTCAACTGATTCTTAGTTGTTCTGATCTTGCCCATCTGTTTCAACATCTTACTGTATGTACATTCTTACTCTAATGTGGGTCTAATTATCCAGAGTCTATTCTTATTATACTATTAATAGGAGTCATTAGATCCCAGTAACGCATCCTGCCAGCCGGACCAGGCCAAACCTGAAGTCCTGAAGCCAAGAACTACAAGGGATTACTCAACTCCTATTCATCTCAGAAGTGTGGAAGAAAACTTATCCACTAACAAAAGCTCATTCAAAGGTCAATTCTAGTCTACTTGTTACAAAGAATGAAATCAATAAATGCTACAACTGCATAGTGTACAACAGATATTAAAGACCCATATTTCAAAGTATTGAATATTTCAATTCAAACATATAAGAGCATTTCTATACATTTCCAACAAAAACAACATTATGAAATGTAAGTTCTATCTCCTTTTACATTTATGCTCTTAATTCTTGTTTCTTTTCTCGTTTTCTAACCCTAACATTTCTAGGGTTCCTCTCTAGCCCATTCTTCCACTGTATACTTGGCCAGGGTATACGTGAGAGAATAGACAGAGTAGCTTGTACTGGCTGATCCAAGTACTCAGATATCGGGCCAGGATATCCAAATACTCAAATCCCCAAAGCTAACATCAAACATCTCCTATCTTCCCCACATAGGACTCTAACTTACTAACTTAATTGTCCTTGACAACTCACCCTAAGCTCTGATACCAAGCTGTTACACCCCGATCTCACAATTTCCTCAAATCATGAGATTAGGGCATAAGATAGGACTTATATGTAACACAAAGAACACCCTTAATTTTTTTTTATTTTCTTTAAAACTCTTGTTTTCCCGCATTGAACCACATAACATCTTAACAAAGGAATCTGAACATTTCTTTTACTAATCAGACTTCAATAGTAAATGTACATGTATAAACATTCATGACGTCTCTCACACCTTATGCACATAAAACTTGCTAATTAGCATACATATCAAAAGAGGAACAATATTACACATCGTAATTACAACTCTCTCTCTTATCTCTTACTGAGGACCTAGAGTGACAAGGACCGACTGACTCAACTAATCTTGCACTTAACTCTTGTGAAAGATCTACACTGATGCTCTGACCATCATCAAGTCCACGCGGTTAACCCTAAAATGTTTGAGTAGAGGGGTGAGCCTACTCGCTCAGTGAATGAGTACTTCAAGGAAACAGTCTAAGGCACTAATGTGATTACAGATATAACTTTGAGTAAACGATATGAAATTTAACAACAATAAATACTACACTGAGCAGTTCTAAAACAATATAATTGTAATAACAAAGAATGTAAATATTGCATCCAAAGAATAACTACTAGAAGACTATGCTCTAGTCTTCCTTAACTCTTTCATTTATAAGGAACTATGTGAATCTATATGATCATATTTTAGATTATGCCCTGATCTATGCAGTGTACTCTGCATAGAGACTCGCAGTGCACTACGACCACACCATACAAGACTTAGAGACACACCCGGGAAATGCTAAGTCTGACGCCAGCCCTGCTCTGCCACAGGACCCCAGGCTCATCGGCCTCACTGCACTACATCGAGTGCTCTAGACTCCTCCTCTAACCTGAGTACACAGGCGGAGAGTCTCACGGGGTTACCTCCATGACTCCGCACGGATCTTGTTGCAATAACCCCCAATTTTCTCCAGTGCCACCGTGACATCGCACGCGTTGTTGTTGAACACTGGCTCTCTGTCCTCGTGTCTCCATGACTCTGCACGGATAATGTTGCAACACGAGTTTCACCCCTAAGAAGCAGATCTCTCAAAGGGGTTCTACGGTGTTCAGGGCACCTAAGTCTAACATTAACATTATAGGTACATTTTAAGCAGAAATCATGACTCATTTAACATTTCTTACAAGGCTCACACGGCCTGCCATATCATATCATAAGCAACATCATAACTCATGTATTCAACATATATCATATCTCAGTAACATCCCTTTCTAGGGCATGTCATATCTCATCAGCTGCAATTTACGAGATATGTATTGAGATATAAGAAGCCCTGCAGTATGTAGATATCAACTCAGAGAGAACAAGCATATAAAGTTAAATGCACTAGAAACATACAATTCAACAGTTAAGTATCACCACATCTCATATCGAGATCTTTAATGTCACCATAACATGATTCATTGAACACCCTATCCTTAGGGTTTCATTTGCCTTATTCATTCATCACATGCCAACACCCTACTCTTAGGGTTTCATTCGCCTCATTCACCTTTTCATTTACTTCATTCACTTGTCACATGGCTCTCATAAGGATTTCATAGGATATAAGCATTCACTAAATAAAGATTGTTTTCAACAAATCATATACAATCGATATATGTATGAAACCATAGAAATTGAACTAAATTTAGGTTTCCATGCTATTCACTGAGATATCATGCACCAAGGATAAAATTCAAATAAGGTAATCCATGAGGTACATCCTAACCACTTACAAGATTACTAGTCCTTTTCAATAAGGTTGAAACTCTAGAGATATCTCAATTAGGTTAAACCCTAATTACATCATATGGTATAAATCTGAAAAGCATTCTTTCTAGGATGTGTTGTATACGTTTCTAATGTGGATCTACCATCAAAGAGTCATTCAAACAGAGAAGGAATCCATATCATATCAATTTGCAACAACTTAAATTAAACGGACATTTCAGGATTTAGAATCACATATCAAGCAATTAGGGATTTGGATGCTATAATAAAATTTCGTGCATTATACTGTTTAAAGGAAGAACCCACTCACCCCAAGGTGTGAAAACACCTCAAAACTGCAGCTCAACTCAGGGAATCTCGAACTCACATCAAATCCCTAGCAAATCTCCCAATTCTTCTTCCATTCAACTCGGGAACCTTGAAAATGAGGGATTATGAAGAAAGGGTGAGAAAATAGGGAATTTCGACATCATCTTGGATCAAATCAGAGCATGGACGGAATCTTGACATGAGAGAGAAGATCCACCATAAAATTCTATGCAAAGAATCCAAACTTACTTGATTTCATCCTTCCTGGAATCAAAAAACCCTAATTCAGCAATTCCCCCACTTTCTTCTCTCAAACCCTAACTCTCCCTCTCTCTCTAGGAGCTCGTTTCTCTGGAATGAATGACGAAGAATGAGAGCTGTGTGTGTGTGTGGTCGATCATATAAGTCAATTTGAGCTGCTTGGGTCAATTGCATATTGACCCAACACTCAACTTTAATTATATTGGCTGAATATTCAGTTTCACAATAGCTTCTGTACTTCGCCTACTGAATAGGTAACAGAAGCTCCAAAAATTATGGAAATTTTATATGTTATGCATAATGGAGTTTCAGACCTCCAGTAAAAATTTGAAATCATTTCTAGTTACCAATAATTAATTAAAAATCGAACAGTGAACTGCTATATTGCAGTCTGCAGAATATTCGGCCGAGTTTGTCCTGCACAGAACTCGACCGACACCCTTACTGTAGAGATCAAAAAGTCATCCAAAAATTACGCCAATTTAACAGAGTGTCTAAAACTGTGTTTTTCAAGCACAGTTAAAATTTGAGATCAATTGGAAATACCAATAAAAAGATAAAATTTAATTACCACACTGCTGTATAAATCTGGAAATATGATCGGTCGAGTTTGAAACTCGACCGATAAACAGGTCGGGACATTCTTCAAAAATTCTGATATTTACCAATGTTGTTCACATGTTATATATCCAAATCATATCCAAATTTGAATTAAATCAGAGTTACACATAAAATACTAAAAATCATTTACTGAGACACTATACTTATCAAATTTTGTATTCATGTATCATTAAAACCCTATTTTGGGCCGATTAGGGTTTATGTTTTTCAAAACCTAATTCTCAAGGCAAACGAACACTTAAACTTCTTATCATAGTTAAAACATCCTAATTGCGTTATCGTCATTAATTAGATTTCAAGAATGATTATTCCAATTAATCTTCGCAATTGTCTAGGTAAACCCTAGTTTACCAATTAAGCTCAGATGGGGTCGTAACAGGTTCAACCACAATATAGTATACCAATGCAGTGGTCACCAAGTGAGGGCCGAGCTTGCTATAAATGTAGACAGATAGGACATCTTAGGCAGTAGTGTCCAAGAAGAAATAATGAGGTGACCCAATAGTCAAGGCATAATCTGCAAAACCCACACGGACCCCAATTTAGTGGAGCAGAAGGCCAAGGACGAAGACAAGTATCACAGTTTGGTCCATCTAGATCTACTAGTAGAGGACAAAGGAAATAGCAGATGACAACTGACTCCATGTATTGGGTCAGATAAGACACTAGATAACTCGTAAGAGGTAACATGTCAAGATAGAACTTTTCATTCTGAATCATCTTTTTTTTACTCTCTGCCTACTAATTATAAGAAAGGTAGTTGTTGTTGAGCTTCCTTTAATTAATCTTATGAGGACACGAGGAAGAGATAAGAAGGATGAGAACTTATATTCAATCCAATATTCTCTTGTATGTTTTGAAATTTCTCTCTTATATAGAAAAGGGAAGAGATATAGAAGAAACACCCAGAGAAAATTTAAGATACTAAGTAGTAAAACTTAAAGAAATGAAACATAATATAAAACCAATGCATGCTACCTAATTTTAGTTCTTGAATACCCTATCTAGGTATTCATCTATTGAAGATAAGGTAAGTATGCCACTCTTAGATTTCTATCTTTCTGATTACTCTGATCAAGTAGTCATTTTGAGACAATCTAAAGAGCATAATGAAGTCAGAGATGTGGCATGAATATTTCTACCACATCCTAATTGATATATGGAGAAATCTGAGTTAATCGTAGATCAACTTATAAATAAAAGAAGATGTTTAGTATAATGTATACCTTGGTCTGAGGACCTAGAGGTAATAGTTACCCAATGAGAGGTAACAATGTTCAGTGATGAACTAAGGGTTGGAATGCCCATATCTAGTAATCATGATTATGATAATACTAATAGGTGGTGACAAGTAATCATCACTATAATTCCTATGCTGAAGGAAAGGAACTTAAGAGGAAATAAGATTGAATGACACATGAACAATTGAAAATTCATGTAATACTCGAAGAAGGTGATAATCTCTTTTCTTTAATAAACAACCCTGAATAATGGTGGGGTGATAAAAAGGACTATGTTTCCTTCTGCTCTTTCTCTTCCGGAACATGACAATCAAGTAAGTCTTATGACACTTGATATGCATGAGTTAGTAGTGTTCTATGGATGGATACTTAGAAAAGTATCATCTAGTCTTGGATTTTAGTTCCAAGACAAGCATATGTGATAAGTAATATGTTTGGTCTTGGTAAATAACAATAGAGGATGGAAATGATGATGATGTGATGTGTTTTGGCACAAATAATGGATACCAAGGTAAAGGATCCTAGTATCCAAGAACTGCCAATGATATGAGAAAAATGAGAACATGATTCCTGACAAGGAGTAATGTTTGGTTACCTAGAAAGGGCAAGCTTGTGACAATTCTAGTAGGAAAATTATATGTTAGGGGTTAATGCTCTGCATAAACATAACTTTGATAAAGATATATTAATGATAAGACATGTAGTTCCAAGTGGGTGACAAATCAGTGAGGTTTGGCACCTGAGTTAAATAAGGTATGTATAATAATTCTCCGACTAAGAAAAAAAAACGTCACCTGACACAAAGTTGACTCTACAGTCAATAATGAAAAGGACAGTGGAGTATGTGTCCTATATGACAGATTCTATGATAACCATGTGTGAAAGGACTTTGTGTTGGTCAAAGTTCTATGGCATCTCCATGACATTATGTGGAGGCTTGATGATATGATGAATGAATTATATTTGTCTCCCTTTTCCTGGGATTTCGGGAATGAAATCCTTGTTAGAGGTTTATAACCTATAATGACCTTGACTTGGATTATGAGGTAACCCTATTTGTTTTGGAAAATAAATTTTCTTAGAACTTTAATATAATCCTCTAAGGAGTTTTGTTGTCATGTGACACACTTATGTTCCAAGTTTGGTCCTGATTGAATGCTGTTTGAGCAATGTTCCTTTATTTTGGACCAAAATGCAATTTACCCAAGATAAGGGGTTATAGTACAATATGTCATATGTTTAACATGACTCATGTGTTTTAGCATCTCTTGTGGAAAGCCTAAATTCCAAGTTTGAACTTGTTTGAATAATGCTAATAATGAGGCACCATGTTTGAATCAATTATGAGTGATGGTAATCTTGGTGATGAAATGACCAAGAAAAGGGTTGAATATGAAACCTTAACTTGAGTTGTATCAAGTTGAAAAGCTTATATATGAGTGCCTATCGGCCATGGAGCCATAGGAGGAGTCCCATATCATTTTTTGGACTCTTGGCAAAGCCCATTAAGTTCAAAGTGTTGGTATGTATGCCCTGAGAGCCAATCATGGGATGATTGGTGGGATACATTAAGATTGATTTGATAAACATCAAAGGCAAGCTTCCAATTCTTTCTGGTTCAGTCATATGAGATAGTGATAGAACAGATTGAATGTCTAGAGAATGACAGTACTCAATGACGTATGCCTTCAGGTTGAGGACCTGAATGATGAGATCATACGGATGCTAAGAGTTTGTACCTTCTTGTTATGTCCCTAGTCGGATGTCATTGTGGAAGGTAGATAGACATCAATGACACACAAGACTAGATTGTGGTGTTGGTTGATGACAGAATCTCATTAGTCATGATATAGAGATATCAAACCAAACACATAGGTACTTGTTAGAGAATAAGTGTACCGGACAGACCCACCGTGAGTTTGACACATGGAACCATGACATGGTAGTCATAGTCAGTACTCACAGTGATGGTGGTGAGTGTGATTCTTTGACCTAAAATCACTACACTCAACACATGTCATTGGGCACACTTTGACATCATCAAACGCAGTCCTGAAACATGGGTTGTTATAAAGGTGATGATTGGGTGGCTTTGACACATGGGGCTTTTGAGGGGTGAGTGATAGATATGGGATTTGTCCCTCCTGAGGGAGTTTGATATTCGAGGCCACTTGATGAGTAGGATTGAGATAGGCGTGCACACGCATGTGTGAATCAGTATGTGATATTGATGTCATACATATCTCGTTCAATCTGCTCTGAGATCAAGAAAGTGAATGAACGTTGACAGGATGACTGTTCCATGCCTCGAGTTCATTCGGGATATCAGTGACAAAGGAATTATACATTCACGGTAACACCATTCATGGATTGTAGGATTGAAAGTTGTTCTCCAACTTTCTACTTTCACTTGGGTAGCACTGATGTGTGACTAGGCACCGCTCTTTTCTTGTGAAGTCATAAGTGTTATGGACTTTCACTACCAACGTGAAATGGACCTGCAGGGTCACACACATAGGATTTAACCTGGAAGAGGAGTTTTGTCCACATGCAATGTTTAGATTGATTACTAAAGGAGTTTAGTAGTTCAATTAAACACACAATTGATTGATAGCTCAATATCATAATGTTCAAGGTGTTGAACATGTTGATTGGAGTATCGGATTGATTGAAATCACAATTGACTGATTCTGCACAACCTGCACTCCCAACCGATCGGTTCAAGTGTTGAATTGGTCGGCTGAGGTTGTTGAACCGGTCAGCTCAAGTGTTGAGCCGATCAGATCATGGTCAGAGTGAAACGATCGATTCAAGTGTTGAAACGATCGGTTCAACTGGTGCAACTGAGCAAGTTGGGAAAGTCAGGTCGGTGAGAATTTTCCTTGCGTTTCACTTGCCCAATTTGATTGGAACAAGGATTGGTATTCGATACCAATTAGAAACAAAAGAAGGAAAGTCAATCGGGAACTGATCAGGACCACGAACCGACTGGTTCATAAGTGAACCGATCGGATCATGGGTCCCAACTGATCAGTTGGTGTGCCAACTGACCGGTTCAGGTCCCCAACCGACCGGTTCAGGTTGCGAGTTGGTTGTTTTGTGGAAAATATCGAACCCTTCTACTCCTGCTTTTAGTCTCGCATTGCCCGGGATGGAGAACCCTGTCCCATGACCCTCCTATATATATAGGGGTATTGGGGGCTTCTCAAAGTACAACTCAGTGCAACCAGTTGCTCTGCAAAGTTGTCGTTCTCTCTGGTTTTGGTAACCGAGAGAGAGCCCGAGCAAGTGCTACCCGCAAAGGGAGGCGCATCAAGGGTAAGACAACTGCAGTTGCAACTGGCAGCAGGAGAGTGTGTTGGCGACTAGTACGTCAACAGGAGGGTGCGACTCCTTCCACTTCCTTATGGGACAAGGAGTGTGGAGTTCCAGGTGGTCCGTGTGGACTACTTCAGAGGCGGGAGGTTTCTGCCGCTCAGGAGGACAACTGTCAATCCCGACAGTTCGGTGAGAGGAGGAGTCGTCAGTCCCGGTGCAACCAGGAGCTGCACAGACACCATCTAAGACCGGAGTTGAAGACCGCGCAAGCCGTGAGGTATTGTCTCCGAGCAAGCCTCGGGACAAGGTATGATTCCACAAACCATCCTTTCCTACTATATAGACGTTGACACGTTTCCTCGTGTTGGGTTTGGGGGAGAAAATTTTTGTTTTCGCTGCCTTCTCTGCCTCCCGTAAAACCCAAAAGTAGTATCAGAGCCACGTCAACTGTTCTATATTTTAGAAATATCGATATGATCGATTTTGGTTTGTCGCCTTTATTTATTGCATGCGATGCAAATAATATTGGCTTTATGCATGTCCAATCCTAAATCCACAAATCCCAATTACATATATGATATGTATTATTAATGCACTCGATATGCGTCACCCTTAAATGAGTTTTGTGGTGGGTGTATAGCGTGTTTATGGCCAATAAACCCTATATGTGTATGGTTGTATGTGGTTGCTTGCATCTCGGTCTGCGCACCGATCTTCCTTCTCCTATTCCTGATGTAACTCGAAATAATTCGAGATTCTTTCCTACCTTTGCTCCCCCCGAATGTAACTCGGGGTTTTTTTTATCAGTAAGCGTGCTACCTCTATTCATTCACAAGAAAATGTACAAATGGGGAGAGTTGAGCTCCAATATATTGACCTATCTGTGCAAGGCAATATAATCACTATCTATCGACCTCCAAACAACATGGATGGAAGGTTTTACATTGTAAAAAATAACTCTGTTCCTACCACACCATGTGTGATACATAATGAGCAGGCCCATAAGTTTACTATTTCTATCATTAATCTTCAGCAACTCGGCTAACGATACTGGTATGGCAGGCAACCGAGGTCTGGCTTTTTCCCACAAATCCTTTGTGAATTCGCAGGTCCAAAGCAGATGGTGCACTGATTCTTGGTGGTTGGTACAAAGACAACATCTGGATGCTAATGAGTACCCTCTTTTTTGCACGAAGTCATCAGTTACTAGCCGTTGTTGAGTAATCTTCCAACAACTGACTTTTATCTGATTGGGGGCAATAGACTTCCAAAGCCATACTGCCCATTCACATTTGTTGTGTTGTTTTCTGCAGAGATGCCACGCGCCTTTCAAAGTGAAGGAGTCCAGGTCCTTGAAGTAACATATGTCCTTATTCATTAGCTTCAGTTCTGCGCAAACATGGCTCAGCTCCTGACAACCCCTTAGTTCCGGTATAGCCCAACATCCATTTGTAATAAGGGATGAAAGTTTAGCATAGTTTCTGAGACCAGTTCTTAATTTCAGTGACCCAGCATCAACGATTAGATCACTCAGAAAATTTCCACAGACCCATGGGTCCTTCCACAGAGAGATGGTAGACCCATCACCGATGGAAAATCTAACTAGATGTGCAAAATCATCTCTGATTTTCAGAAGCGATCTCCACATCCAGCTGTTTGTGGGTTTAGATTGGCACGTCCACAATGTATCATCCTTCAGGTATTTTCTATGTACCCATCTGATCCATAGCGTGTTCTTATGATTGGAGATGTTCCACAGAAGCTTGAGGGAACCTGCTCTGCTCCAGTCCTCAACCTTCCTGATCGCTAGACCACTTCGAGTTTCAGTTTGCAAATATCATCCCACGCCACAGTGTGGAAGTGCCTTCTATCCTCCTTGTCACCCCATAGAAAGTTCCGGCATAGTCTCTCAATCTCCTCCATTGTAGCCTTAGGAAGAGGGAATACACCAGTCCAAAATAAGTGATAGGATGAAAGAGTCGATATGATCAATTCAAGTTTGCCCGCCATTGATAAGAACAAAGTTTTCCAAGAATCCAACTTGGTCTTAATTCTATCGATGAGGGGTACGCACATAGCCTTGGTGAGCCGACCTACAAATAAAGGGAGTCCCAAATATCGAACAGGAAACTCACATTTAGTGATATTCAACTTTAAACTGAGCTCTTTTGGTGCAGTGTTGCTCAAGAAAAGTTGTCTCTTTGAAGGGTTCATCTCTAAGCCAGAGATTGATTTGAAAATACTCATGCATCTCATTATACCATCAACACTTTGCTCATTTGCTTCATAAAAGAGGAGGAGATCATCAGCGAATATAAGATGAGCCATCTTTGTATCACCTGCTAGAAGTGGTTTAATAGAGCCATCTTCAACAACCTCATTAATGATAGATGATAAGCCTTGCATGCCGATGACAAACAAGTATGGAGCCAGGGGGTCCCCTTGCCGAATACCCCTGGTTGCTTGGATGATATCAGAAGGGGTGCCATTAATTAAAATTTGGAAAGATGCCGAGTATAAGCACTCTTTTACCCATTGAATCCAACAATCAGGAAAGCACATACCTCACATAACATCAAGAATATAATTCCTGTCGATGGAGTCATAAGCCTTACTCAAGTCAGCCTTAAGGTAGAGCTTCTTTTTGGATTGTGGTTTTTTTAAATCATGGACCAGCTCGTTAGCCAGAAGTATTGCGTCAGAAATTCTACGCCCTTTCACAAAGGCGCATTGGCTAATGTCGATTAAAGAGGGAAGAACATCTCTTAATCTGTTGGCGAGTATTTTAGAGATAACTTTATAAGCAAAATTGCATAAAGAGATAGGTCTCCAGTCCCCAGCTGTTTAACCTTAGGAATTAGTGCAATATAGGTTTTATTCACCTCTTTAAGGAGCTGCCCCTTAGCAAAGAAATCTTTTATTGCTAGACAGAAATCTTCTTTTATAACATCCCATGAAGCCTTATAGAAGCATGCATTCATACCGTCTGGCCCCAGGGTTTTATCTTCATTAGCGTTCATGACCACGTCATAAATTTCTTTGTCAGTCACCAGAGAACACATTTCTTGCAGGTGGTGCGGCTGAAGTTTAGGGAGTGACTTCCAGTAAAACTTCTCAGTCGAGCTGCGCTTATTGAAAAGACTGGAGTAGTGCTGATTGAATAAGTTTTTGATCTCTTGTTCATCCTTGACATGAGTGTCATTGTGTTCAATGACTCTAATCGGGTTCCTGCTGCGCTTTGTTCTCAGTGAGGCATAGAAAAATCGAGTATTAGAATCACCATTTTTTAACCAGAAAATTCTGGACTTCTGTCTAATCATGGACTCCTCAATAGCTTTAGCAACCAAGGCCTCATCTTTTTTTGTCTTTGCGATCTCCCATAGGAGGCTGTCATTCAGGGCTTCATCAGATTTTGCTTGAGCTTCTAAAGCCTCCTTCTCCTTGTTTGTGGCAGAGTCCGTCAGGTCACCTTTGGCTTCCCAGTTCCAAGTTTGCATGAACCTCTTCGTACGTTTCAGCTTGAACATAAACCTGTACATAGGCGTACCAGTGCACTGTATGTCCCAAGATTTATTCACCATCTCATGATACCCCTCTAAGGCGGTCCATGCATTAAAAAATATGGTTGGGTACTTGACTTTAGGCTTCTCCTCATCAAGATGTAGTACTTGAGCATAGTGATCACTATAAATGGAAGGCATAATTTCCACCCATAGATTCGGCAGCTCTCTTTGGGTCTGAATAGAATAGAAAGTTCTATCTATTTTGCTCCTGGTATTATTTTTCCCCAATTGTTGATTATTCTAGGTAAAGAGAGGCCCCTTGGCCTCCACTTCAAGCAACCCAGTGTCCAAAATACAGCTATTGAAGTCATTCATGGACCTGGTTGAAGGTGATGATCTCCCTATCCTTTCTTCACAAAGTCTGACAGCATTAAAATCACCAGTTACAATCCATGGGAATTGCAGCCTCGATTTAATGTTCATCAACTCCTCCCAAAGCATGACTCTTTTATTATCTTCATTATCAGCGTATACAGCTGTAATCTCTAGGTTGAGGTACCCCGCAATCAACTGACTCAGCAAAGTCAATTTGTAATCTTCCTTTTCCCATAGAATGAGGATACAAATTTTGCTACTACTGGCTGAGTTATCAAGCCAATTGAAACCCGGCCAAGTATATTTCATTGCTTTGGCAATTTTATTTCTTCTAATCTTTACCTCAGTTAGAACGGCAATGTCAGCCTTTGCCCTTCTAATCTCTTCCCGGACCACACTTTGCTTCTCCCAATCTGATAAGCCTCGAGTGTTCCAGGCAGCGATGATCGACTTGTCAACCATTTGGGGGTGGGGTTGACCTGCCTCCAACCACAACCTCTGAGGTTTTATCTAGATCCTCGAGTATCTGGTATCTATTATCAGTAGTTTTCCCATCCTTTTCATTGCTGGGCGGGTTCTGGTTCCTCATGGATCTCCTCTTCGGGCTCTTAGTCCTTCGAGGTTTCTCAAACCCGTCCTTGTCTTTGGCAGCAGCAGCTGCAGAAGTACTTGCAGTGGTGGCCACCGTATTGGTCAGTGTCTTCTCAGCAGCATTATCATAAGCACCATCTGCTTGGGGTACAACAGGTTCAGCCGTAGCTGCAGCCTCGGCTTCAGGGGAGGTAGGACTCTCAGTCGGCTTGGAACAGAGGTCCTTGTCGTGACCAAAATTGCCGCAATGTGGGCACTTTTGGGGAACCCATTCATACTCAATATTAACTGAGTAGGGAGATCCTTTTTCTATTCGGAGCTTGATGACGGTGGGGAATGAAGACGACGAGCTCATCAGCACATTGATTCTAGCAAAATCAATCCTGCTTCTAGCCTTAGTCTGCCTGTCCGAACATTGCGGTTTGCCCAGAAATGAAACAATGCGTTCCAGCATCTTCTCACTCCAGAGTTCAAGCGGGAGATCCAGGATCTTGAGCCAAACCAGGACAGATGTCAGTTTCTCCTGCTCCAGCGGCTCTCCCTTCTCCCACTTCTTGAGGATCATTGGTTTTCCCTTAACCTGCCATGGACCACCTTCCAAGGCATTAGCCAGGTCGTCTTCATCCTGAAACTTGATGACAAAACTCCCACACGCTCTGCCCATCACCTCTATCTCGCCGGTCGGCTTCCACAGGCGGCGGAGGTAATCCTGGAGAGTCGGGATGTGAGGTCTAAACCCAATTATGTAGCCAGCAACAGTGTTCCTCCACAAGGCTGCATTGGCATCCACTTCTTCTTGGAGAATAATAATTGTATCACCTTCAATCGTAATTTCAGTTGTAGCAAGCCTCGTATCAGTATCTCCAACTTGTTTCTTGTATACCGCTGACCAATCCTTTGACTTCTCCGCAACCTTGACTGCTTCAGCAAACGATCTCCGCCGGGTTTGGCCTTGTTTCTCTCCCTGGAATGGAGGTCGACGGCCGTCGCCCCCACTGCCGCCACCTCTGCGTGCGGTCATTGCCTAGGGCTTTTCAAGTTTTAACTCGGGGTTTCCCTTTTAAGCAATGTAAAATTAGCATAGATTTTTTATTTCCTGTTATGTCATAGAACGGAGGACATCAAGACGACAGCTGAGACGATCGGTTCAAGGTGTGAACCGATCGGTTGATGTTTCAGACGATCGGTTCAAGGAGTGAACCGATCGGTTGATGACCGGTTCGAGGAGCGAGACGAGCGGGTGGCGGCCATGATGAGATGTACGACGACCAGGCGAACCGATCGGTTGGAGGAGCCAACCGATCGGCTGGTGACACCTAGACGACCGAGCCAGAATGGGCAAGTCATTCATGTGATGAGTTGATCTACTCGGATGGCAAGACACAGAGTTCATCTTATACAGGTTGCATATGATGTAGACCTAGATGACCATGATTCCTCTTGGCTCGAGGAATCACATTAGGATGGCCATAATCATCGCTTTTATCGTTTGTGCATGTTTTCTATGGGATATAACATGTATATGATACGTACTATGTATTGTGGTGATTGGATATGTATATGTATATAAAAACCAAATCCCTCATTAAATATTAAGTTTTAGATGCCTTCCAAATGCGACACACGTGAAAAGCTTGATCGACCAAGTGTGGGAACGCCCAAGCGTGGTGCACCGTCTATCTCGTGGAAGCGTGAAGGATGAATGTGTGGGTCTGCCCAAGCAGGGTGCATATTCATCGTGTTTGCTTTGGGTCAGACTTAACAAGGTGACCTAAATAGGATCTAGCACCTTGAGGCATGGAGATGATCATGGCAAGGAGTTGCATATGACATCTTATCAAGAGTTGCATATGATGCAATTGGCAAGAGTTGCCTACCTGAGAGATCTATGTTGTGGGTGACAGCCCTAGCTAGTCCATGACTTACAGGATTTCAGGATCTTGCCCACTAGAAGGTTGTACGCTGCAATCTTCCGAATTGATGGTGAGGGCTATCAATTTGAAGTAAAATAGTGGGAGCGATAATTAATTAAAGACCTAATTTTATCGTCACTTTTCAAATCAATCAAACAAGTCAAAAGAGTTTTGGACTAAAATTGCATATATTTCCTTTTGTTAAAATACATGGTTAATCAACAAATCACTTTATTTACGATCGGTCTTTGAGACCAACAAATTAAATGGGAATAATTCCACGACTGGTTAGGATGATGAGAAGTGTTCTCAAAGAGTGAAAGCTCTAAGTCCTAGTTATACCAAGACCAGATAAACTCAATCCCACCACATCAATGGCTGAAAGTATGCTTATGGAAGCACACCGAGGATGACATTGATGAGGAGTGCTTAATGTTGTGTTCTCTGAACTATGAGTTGTAGAGACAACATGAGACATATGATGTCTCCAAGATACTATCCTAGTATGTCATGACAGAAGGAGATCCAGTAAGGTATTCACACACTCAATGTTATTGGGTATGTGGAAAACCTAACTAAGAAGGATTCCTTCTGAGCCAAAAGTTGGCTATTGGTATGATACTGCAAATGTTATGAGAATCATACAATTCATGATAAGCTACAACATGAACAACTTTGACAAGCGTTGACAGAGTTGTTGGACATGTTGAGGATAGTAGAGGCAAAGATGAAGAAAGACAAACCATAATCTTTGATGTGATCAAAGAAAAGGTAATTCTTAAGGGCAAGGACAATGGCAAAGCAAAGAAGTGTTCTGATGTTAGCCAGCAATCCAAGCCGTCTTCATCCTCAAGGCATATGGGGAAAGGGTGTATGAGGGAATTGCCCTCTATATCTGGAAGAACAAAAGAAGATGAAGGAGGGGATGGAGATCTCCACCTAAGGTATCATGAAATGAACCGCTTCTTTATCTGAGGTATATGATACCAAGATATGGATCTATCATATATGATATGCAAGATCCGTAAAGAAGTGATGGCCTTTGTGAAAGGACCAAGAAAGAAGTACCCATCATTGGAGCAAGTGTTGCTGCCATGGAAAGGAGTATCTTTCCGTTTATTTTAGCCTAAAGGGCACGAAATAGAGTTGAGAACTGCTATTTCAATTTTCCAATAGATAGAAATACTTTATTTCTGCATATTGTATGACAATGATGGCATTAATAGAGTTAATGTTTCAATCTAAAAGATATGATCTTTGTGGCAATGCCTTGTTTATCTTGTGGTATTTGATATGCATGAGATAAAATGATACCTAAAGGTTATAGATAACTCAAACAATCAAATTAGCATCAATCATGAGAAATTCATTTCTAGTTTCCATGTGATGGATAAATCTAGACTCTTTTTGTTAGAGAACCAGTAAGAGACATGAATATCTTGGACATGATTAATCAATCTTCACTAATGGTAGTGGGAGAATGATTATCCTATTAGGTATAATACATGTGATGTATTTACATACCTATTGGAACAAATGCTAATACTTCAAATGGTGTTTAGAGAAATACCAATATGAATATCTTGAAGTGTTCAAGATTATCATAGATGAAGTGCAAATTTGGTAAAGTGTTAATTCTTGATGAGATCAATGAATGAAATACTTGGACCAAATGTTTGAGATCCTTATGAGTGATTATGATAGTGTATCATAGTGAACTCATGATTAAGGCATAGTGATGTCTAAATCAAAAGGGAGTCATACTCTAAGGAGTTAGAGAATGATTATCAAATAACTGAATTCTTCTTAAATAAAGAATACCCCACACTAATAAAAGACATTAAGAATCACAAGGAGTTGTGAGTTCTTATATCCTTGACAGATACACCTCAATTATCTATGTGATGAGTCAACTATCCAGATGAATATGAGGAACCGTATTTTGAGTTATGGTAGATCACCATTACATCCTAAATGACTTCCATGTAAACCATAAGGTATGACCTTGATGGTAGCACTCATTGGGATGAAATCCATAAGTGCAAATAAGTCTTAAGTGTTAGGACACATGGATAACATTTTGAGAAGGATGATGCTTGTTGATTGCAACTTAATGACTAAGACATTTGTCATATGGATACTAAAACCACATTCCTATGAGGAATAAAACAAGGATGTGTACGTGACACAACCTGTAAGGTTTATGAATCCACTAATGCAAATAAAGTCTATAAGTTACAATGGACTAATCAATGTGATTGATTGAATACAAGCAACTCAGAATTGGATCTTTACTTTGATGATATAGTCAAAGGGTTTGACTGATATGTCAAAGATAAAGAAGGGATCTATGATTTAGTGGGAGCGTGTTCACATTCCACATATTGATGTGAAATGGAATTGTTCTAGAATGGAAATCCAAAAGTGGAAATTATCTTTAAGGAAGATAGAGATGTTTCCTGTGTGATAGGAATAGAGATCTATAGAGATAGTTCTCGAAAACCTCTTGACCTTGAAAAGAGAGAGCATACATTGGCAATCTGTACTGAAATGTTCAGTATGCACAGATTCAGTGGGAGAAAACTTGTCCATGCTACATGGAGCTAGTATCCCGAGGCCAAGTGTCCAATTCTTATGAAGAATGGGAACACTAAGAATAGATATGGATCTATCATGTATGTAATCATCCCATTATCTCGCATGTATCGACATGGCAAGAACAAAATGCATTCATCATCTTGTATGTATGACATGGCAATATGATATGCTCATCCTGATAACTCACGTGTGGGACATGACGAGTGGATGTCTGTCTACTTCCAGTAAGGGTTACTGGAATACCATAAGAACTTGATAAGTACTTGAGAAGTACTAGTTCTATGGTGATAAGGAAGAGTTTGATGTAAAGAGTTACATTGATGCGAACTTCCGAAAGGACAGAAAGTTAATCGCAAAATATATATGGGATATATAAAGTGAAAGTTTGTTGATAATTGGAAACGTTCCAATAAAGCCGTTTAAAAGGAAATGCTGAGTATCCGTGTGTTAGAGAACATCAGTGGATACTATATGGATCTGGAAGTTCATGAGATGAACTTATAGATATTCCGCTCATTGATGACAAGTCTGGAATCCTTGATCATGCAATGTGGCCAAAGGTTAGCAAAGGAATACTAGATCGCATATTACGGCAACTCCATCTCATACGTATGACGTACATCGAAGAGATGTGAGACATGCAATTTATACTGACTTTGGCAAGGTGTTTCCATTACTCACTATGGTGGCACTAGAGCAGAGTGACATGTGGGACATGTTTGAAGATCACTATGAATATGATTCAAGGGTGATTGGCTCGCAGTGCAAGTGGGAGTCTGTTGGTATGTATGCCCTGAGAGCCAATCATGGTATGATGGGTGAGATACATTAAGATTGATTTGATAAACATCAAAGGCAAGCTTCCAATTCTTTCTGGTTCAGTCATATGAGATAGTGATAGAACAGATTGAATGTCTAGAGAATGACAGTACTCAATGACGTATGCCTTCAGGTTGAGGACCTGAACGATGAGATCATACGGATGCTAAGAGTTTGTACATTCTTGTTATGTCCCTAGTCGGATGTCATTGTGGAAGGTAGATAGACAGCAATGACACACAAGACTAGATTGTGGTGTTGGTTGATGACAGAATCTCATTAGTCATGATATAGAGATATCAAACCAAACACATAGGTACTTGTTAGAGAATAAGTGTACCAGACAGACCCACCGTGAGTTTGACACATGGAACCATGACATGGTAGTCATAGTCAGTACTCATAGTGATGGTGGTGAGTGTGATTCTTTGACATGAAATCACTACACTCAACACATGTCGTTGGGCACATTTTGACATCATCAAACGTAGTCCTGAAACATGGGTTGTTATAAAGGTGATGATTGGGTGGCTTTGACACATGGGGCTTTTGAGGGGTGAATGATAGATATGGGATTTGTCCCTCCTAAGGGAGTTTGATATCCGAGGTCACTTGATGAGTAGGATTGAGATAGGTGTGCGTACGCATGTGTGAATCAGTATGTGATATTGATATCATACATATCTCGTTCAATCTGCTCTGAGATCAAGAAAGTGAATGAACGTTGACAGGATGACTGTTCCATGCCTCGAGTTCATTCGGGATATCAATGATAAAGGAATTATACATTCACGGTAACACCATTCACGGATTGTAGGATTGAAAGTTGTTCTCCAACTTTCTACTTTCACTTAGGTAGCACTGACTTGTGACTAGGCACCGCTCTTTGCTTGTGAAGTCATAGGTGTTATGGACTTTCACTGCCAACGTGAAATGGACCTGCAGGGTCACACACATAGGATTTAACCTGGAAGAGGAGTTTTGTCCACATGCAATGTTTAGATTGATTACTAAAGGAGTTTAGTAGTTCAATTAAACACACAATTGATTGATAGCTCAATATCATAATGTTCAAGGTGTTGAACATGTTGATTGGAGTATCATATTGATTGAAATCGCAATTGACTGATTCTACACAACCTACACTCCCAACCGATCGGTTCAAGTGTTGAACCGGTCGACTGAGGTTGCTGAACTGTTCGGCTCAAGTGTTGAGCCGATCGGCTCATGGTCAGAGTGAAACGATCGATTCAAGTGTTGAAATGATCGATTCAACTGGTGCAACCGAGCAAGTTGGGAAAGTCAGGTCGGTGAGAATTTTCCTTGCATTTCACTTGCCCAATTTGATTGGAACAAGGATTGGTATTCGATACCAATTAGAAACAAAAGAAGGAAAGTCAATTGTGAACTGATCAGGACCACGAACCGACCGGTTCATAAGTGAACCGATCGGCTAATGGGTCCCAACCGATCAGTTGGTGTTCCAACCGACCGGTTCAGGTCCCCAACCGACCGGTTCACTTGTGAACCGATCGATTTAGGTTGTGAGTTGGTTGTTTTGTGGAAAATATCGAACCCTTCTACTCCTGCTTTTAGTCCCGCATTGCCCGGGATGGAGAACCCTGTCCCATGACCCTCCTATATATATAGGGGTATTGGGGGCTTCTCAAAGTACAACTCAGTGCAACCAGTTGCTCTGCAAAGTTGTCGTTCTCTCTGGTTTTGGTAACCGAGAGAGAGCCCGAGCAAGTGTTACCCGCAAAGGGAGGCGCAGCAAGGGAAAGACAACTGTAGTTGCAACTGGCAGCAGGAGAGTGTGTTGGCGACTAGTACATGAATAGGAGGGTGCGACTCCTTCCACTTCCTTGTGGGACAAGGAGTGTGGAGTTCCAGGTGGTCCGTGTGGACTACTTCAGAGGCGGGAGGTTTCTGCCACTCAGGAGGACAATTGTCAATCCTGACAGTCCGGTGAGAGGAGGAGTCGTCAGTCCTGGTGCGACCAGGAGCTGCACAGACACCGTCCAAGACCGGAGTTGAAGACCGCGCAAGCCGCGAGGTATTGTCGCCGAGCAAGCCTCGGGACAAGGTATGATTCCACAAACCATCCTTTCCTGCTATATAGACGTTGACGCGTTTCCTCGTGCTGGGTTTGGGGGAGAAAATTTTTGTTTCCGCTGCCTTCTATGCCTCCCCTAAAACCCAACACAAAGCACCTCAAAGAGGTGAAGTGTATTGGGTTACAACTTCCTTAGAAAAGTTGTATCGGGTTGTGGATAAAGTGGTGATTTAGTTGATATATTTTATTCAAAGGGATAAGTAATGGATGAAAATTCATCCCTAGATTATCCTCAACTGTTTTTCATGTCAAGATAAATGTTTATGCATGCATGTACACGTGTCATCCATGCATGGACACGTGGCACCTACTAGCTCAAATTGATGACACCTCATTTTCACACTTCTTCATGAACAACAAGTATATATACCCCTAGTTTCACCCCTTAGTGGAATTTTTCGAATCTTACCACCCTCCTTCCCTAAGGTATCATGCATAGGGTCCTTTTATCATGCAAGAGTAAAGTGGTATCGTGCATAGGGCCTTGGATATCTTCCATTGCAAGATCATATCGGCCAAGTAAGGTGGTATCGGCCAAGAAGGGTGATATCGTCCATAATGAAGTGTTTTGATCATAAGTGAGTGGCATATCATGCAAGTGAGTGGAATATCATGCATGGGTGGTGGAATATCATGCACGAGTAGTAGGGTATCATGCAAAGGTTCTAAGGAGCAAGAAGTAGCTCATACTTAACCCTACGGTGAGGCAATGATCATCTTCAACCTTGGATTGAAGCATGATTTTAGGGTTATGATCTTCCTTTCTTTTCTTCTTCACCAATTGCTTATCCATGGTGATTTCTTGTATATGAAGGAGTTGTGAACGAGACTTGGACTTTTGATAAGTCATATTCAACCTTAGAAACGTGGATCTTTGGAGCTTGGAGCTTTGAAGTTGTTCTTAAGGCGGGTTATATAACTTGAACTCAACTATGTTATTATTCATCACCTAAATTGCTATACTTAATGAACTACTTTTAATTCCAAAATTTTCTGAAATATTTGATGACATTATGAGTTCTAGTAGTTGGTTAGACTTGTTTCCATGAACTATAATAGTTATAATGAAGGTCTAGATCTTGAAGAAGATGGTATCACCTTATAAAGTGATATCGGGTTCAAGCACACAAGCAGGCACCTCTAACCCGATATGGTGATGAACCTACTTCACTAAAACGATATAGATATGATTTTATACTTTCTTGCACGATATGGTGGTGTAGTATACACCTCTTGCACGATATGAGGTCAAGAAAACACCTCAAAAATGATATTGGGTTAAACACACACCTCTTTGCCCGATATGGTGTGAAGCACACATATACCTCAAAAGTGATATGGATCAAACATACACCTCTTTGCCCGATATAGTATGAAGCACACACACACCTCTTTGACCAATATGGTGTGAAGCACACACACACCTCTTTGCCCGATATGGTGTGAAGGACACAGACACCTCAAAATGATATGGAAGCACACATACACCTCAAACCCGATATGGAAGCATACATACACTTCAAGGGTGATATGTTAAGCACACATACACCTCAAACCTGAGATGGTAAGCATACATACACCTCAAACTCGATATGGTAAGAACATATACACCTCTAAGGTGATATGGGTAGCAAGCACACATCTCATACCCGATACGGTGGAAGCACCTCAAAACCCATATGAAGGAAAACACCTTAGATGCAATGTACTTGATGAAGTAACACATGAAGTGTCTTATATCAAGTCATACATTAAGAGGTATGGAGTTTAATGAATATTTATTAAGTAGGCTAATGTACCTTGAAGGAAAGGTTGATCCAATTTAATAAAGTATGAAGTAATCAATATCCTAGTAAGGATAAGAGAGAAACTCATACTTTGTGTTGATAATCATTTAATGATAAATGATGAGAATAAATAAGTATGATTGAATACTTATGATATTAATGTATGCTCCTAGATGTGTGGAGCAATGAATTAGGGTTTGGATTGATAATATGAACTTGAAACCCTATTTGGCTATAAAGGGAAACCCTAACCCTAATAGTTGTTGCCTAGTGAGAGGTGACAAGATGTTTAATGGCCTTGTGAGCCATGCGAATAGTTGCTGCCTAGTGAAAGGTGACAAGATGTTTAATGGGCATTGTGAGCCATGTGAATAGTTGTTGCCTAGTGAGAGGTGACAAGATGCTTAATGGGCCTTGTGAGCCATGTGGTTAGTTGTTGCTTAGTGAGAGGTGACAAGATGTTTATAAAAGTGTCATGTAAGAAATGATAATGTTCAAATAAACTAGGAAATGGAAACTTAGTAACATAATAATATTAATAAATGGATACAATAATAATAATGAAATCTTAATCATACATGCTTTATTCTTATAGACAAATAAGGGCTATAGTGTTTTGAATATGCTTAAAGGAGACAAGGGGAATACTTGTATTATATAAAGGATGTGAATAAATATGATGGCTTGGCCAAGGTAATGCCTAGTAAAGGTGATGTGGTATTCAGTGATGAGATGCATAGGATTGGCATAGTCCAATACCTAGAATAATTGTACATGATTGGCATAATCAAATACCTGGAATAATGTCACAGGATTGGCATAATCCAATACTTGGAATAAAACTACAGGATTGGGATAACCCGATGCCTGGATGCAATACTCACATGATTAGCATAATCCAATACCTAGAATAAAACTACATGATTGGTATAACCCGATGCCTGGATGCAACACTCATAGGATTGGCATAATCCAATACCCGGAATAAAACTACATGATTGGGATAACCCGATGCCTGGATGCAACACTCACAAGATTGGCATAATCCAATACCTAAAATAAAACTATATGATTGGGATAACCTGATGCCTGGATGCAACACTCACAGGATTGGCATAATCCAATACTTGGAATAAAACTACAAGATTGGGATAACCCGATGCCAGGATGCAACACTCACAAGATTGGCATAATCCAATACCTAGAATAATGTCATAGGATTGACATAGTCCAATACCTGGAATAAAACTACATGATTGGGATAACCTGATGCCTGGATGCAACACTCACAGGATTGGCATAATCCAATACCTAGAATAATGTTATAGGATTGACATAGTCCAATACTTGGAATAAAACTATAGGATTGGGATAACCCGATGCCTGGATGTAACACTCACATGATTGGCATAGTCCAATACCTGGAATAGTTGCACAAGATTGGCATAGTCCAATACCTGGAATAGTTGCACAGGAATGGCATAGTCCAATACCTGGATAGAATATGATGATGTATATTCACATGAATGGTACAATCCAACACCTGGCTAGCAGATTGGCTGAGGCCAACAGATAGAAATGAGAATGATTCATGGATGACATACCGTGATAATGAACATCATAGGATAAGCTTGAGATGTTGATATAATATGATGGGTAAATGATATACATGTTCTTCATATTCCTTATAAAGTGAATAGATGATTTACTACTCTATCATAGATAGTTGCAATGCTTTAAAAGATGAAATATTCTAAACTGCTTATCCTCTATTCAGTATAATACTATTTAATTGTGATAATAACATTGTTGGCAGAGAGTTATATCTCTTGTTGGGACAATTGTCTCACCCCGTGGGATCCACATTTTTTTAGGTGGACGTGCACGAGGGGGATTGAGACCGTACTGTAGAGAAAGAACAACATCAACAGGGACAACAGTGACAGTTCAGGTTGAGTGTACTGACTGTCGTGTCTTGTAGATAGAAGTCCTATGTGTCGTATCTATACTCTCAGGTCCTTGGATTTAGTACGTGTTGGTTTTATGAACAATCTGAGATTTTGTCTTGTATGCTTCGAGGTTTGATGTTGCGTTAAGTATATGTTTTGAGAAAGCAACTATTATATGTTTTCCTCGAGAAGAAATGGTACAATGTATGTACAATACATGATCAATGTGAATATCAGGTTTTGGTTATTCCTTAAAGAGTTTTCCTAGAAATGGATCTCTTTGCAAAAATGGTTTTAATTTTTAGTGATTTTTGTTAATCTGTTGTTTATGTTTATTCTACTTAATCAGTAATGATTTGTTTGTCGTTTTGGCGACTATCGTTACAAAAAGTATGACATAGAATGGATGATCCTTGACTATCAAATCCCTAGTCTAGGCATGCAACCACACATAGCCATTTGGGCGCACTCCGTGGGATGACCCAAAAGAGAAGCAAAGGGATGAGACTTAGGAAGGGAAAATAGGTGAAAAAAGGTATAGAAAAAAGGGCAAACTTGAAATAATAGTAGCTTTATCATCAAAACTCCAATTTGGATGAATTATTCATTAGATCACAAATTCCTTCCTCTCTATGTAGGAAAAGTATCAAGTTCAAGATATAGATTTTGGTCCCAAAAATTTCAATTACTCTCAATGTTAATTAAGGAACTCAACATTATAAAATCAAGTTCACAATTTCAATTTATCAAACATATCTCGTAGATTGATCAAGATGTGAGTCCAAAACATCCAATTCATGACGAGCTAGGTCATTGAATGAAATTGAGTGCATTATGAGTATATATGTGTTTAGTGGAAGGATAGTCAATTACCAGGTTGTTACAAAAGGTCATAGTTCTCCTATGCATCGACTCAGAGCACAACCCCACTATGGTTTTAAATGATACACATAAGCACCCAAAGAAATTCATCTTCAATACCAAGGCAAAGGGGATCATGATGCTCAACTTCATATCCAAGCTATAATAGCTCTAGAATCTTGAATTCTTCTCCCTCAACTTAATGTCATTGTTTCAACTGGCTACAAGAAAATGGGAGGCCAACCGTCTACGTCTATGTCACAATGAAAAACACTCCCTCCTCACCCAGATCAACAAGAAACGAGTATCATTGTTCATCATGGACTCTATTCCTAATTGTATATGTACTATTGAGCTATGGGAAAAATACAATAACATCCTCCTACATGAGGAAATATCTTAAAGGCAATGTATCCACATCATTTTATTATAATATGAGGATAGGGATACCAAATTCTACCATTCCTACATCAAGGCAAGGAGATACTACAATAAAGAACTCAGGGACTGGAGTGAATGTTGGATCACTAAGAGTAGTGAGTTAAAGCACATAATATTTCTCTACTTCAACTCGCATGGCAACACAATCACACATGCATGTAATAGTATCTATGAAGGATTCTTTCTTGGTATATACTTGGATAAGCTTGGCACCATGACCAAGATTTATAACATTGTCGAAGCTGAACAAATCATGTTTATAGTGGTGCCTACAAAAGTCCTTGTTTCAGACAAACAATTAATTTCTATAAAACCACTAGGATCATGTGGGAAACTTGGTGATCTACCTTGTTTGGACAACCTTCGTATCATGTCACAGTGACGTAAAACTCACTGACTACCAGATGGACTTGATTTCTAAGGTGAAACAACAACATGCCTAAATATGTCAGCAATGCATGTTTCAAGCTCATGTTAAAGATCCTAGTGGAAAGGATAAAGCCCCATCTAAAATCTTGGACGTTGCAAATACAATCCAACTTCATCCTAGATAGGAATATCAATAACAAAATCCTTTTGGTGATCCGATCCATGAAGACCAAAAATGGGAGGAAGGTATGGATGGTCATCAATCTTAATCTATCAAAGACCTTCAACAAAATGTGTTAGACTCTCATCCAAGATAGACTCAATAAAGTGGGATCCTTGTGTGCACCATCTCTCTTATCATGCACATTATTTTCAAGGGGATAACCATCATTCTCTTTGAAGGTGAGCACTATAGTCTTTCAAAGCCAGTCACAGAGTATGGTCGGGATACCCCATCAATCTATATGTCTATTTTCTATGCCTAAAGAGATTGTACCAACCCATTTACAAAATCAGCATGTCAACCGTATTGGAGACATGTCACTTTAACTCGTTTTGGATCCCCACTCACACACCTTTTTTGTTTTACATTCTCCTCATGTAAGAATCAAGATCAATTCTAGTCTCATCCATTGATAAAATTCTTCACACATTCTCCTTGGATTCAGAACATGTTTTGGACACAGATAAATCAAAGTGTTTCTCATGTTTTGGACACAGATAAATCAAAGTGCTTCCTCTCTAATAATGTCCCTTGCCCCACACGTTGTGCATTCAACAAGAGGTTGGGCATTTCCTAGATTACATATATGGGATGCTATCTAGAAATTTTGATCCTCCTACACTGTGCCAACAAAAAAATCATGGTACTATTTTGGACATCATCTAGGGGAGAACACACATGTTTTTTGTGTGGAACCTATCCCTTACAAGTAGGGTTGCATTGGAAAAGTCTACACTCTAGTCTATTCCTACACACACTATGCATATGGTGTGCCTCTTGCCAACCATATTTGATGACATCAACCAATATATCAAGGAATTCATCTGGTATGGAGGAATGGAGAAAAATGCCTCTCTCTGGTATTAAGGAAGAAGGTGTCCTATAGCAAAGACAATGGAGGGTTGGCCAACAAATATGATAGGGACCATAACATTGCTATGATGGTAAAGAGTGTATAAAGTTTCATAATCTACCCTGAGAAGATGTGGGTTCAGCTCATGCATGATATATACATTAAATGATGTGTCCCTTCTCTAAAACCTTGATTACCAACATGATCCTTCATCAAGGCAAACCTTGACCAATCAAACAAATCAACTACATAATTGTCAACAACGGTCAACACACCAATGTTTGGAAGGATAATTGGATTCATTGAAAGTCTATATCTAATTTCAATCCCTCTCCTTACATTCACCAATGATACTTTGAGACTTAAACTTCTCCTCTATGGTAACCCATGAAGGTGATTGGTATTGGGGCTTCATCAAAAAATCCCTTTCGAAGCGTTGTTGGTAGATAATTGAATGACTTACACCCCAAAACCCAAAATGACGATGACTCTTAGGCATGTTCCATGGATGAGGACAACAACATGACTCCTGAATCATCCTACATATGATTTCTAGACTCCAAAAAGACCATAGTGTGGGGAAACTAAAAAGACATCTAGGCATGCAAGATTCCACTAAAGCTAAAATTCTTCTTATAACCAGTGAAACATTGTGCCCTCCTCTCTAACACAGAGAAGTGTCATAGACACATAGATATAGAGACCATGTGAAATCAATGTAAAAAATCTAATGAAACTATTATCCACAACCTTTGTAGTGCAATATCAACAACAAGGTGTGACGTTCCTTGCATATGCCCTAGGCTTTCTTCTCTATGCATATAGGTATATAGATCAACCATGTCATGTGAGAATAGGCTCAAATCACTATATGTCAACTATCTTATTTGGCATTGGGACATGCACATAATGCTTATGACCACCATGGTGTAGTCACTATAATTGGTAAGGAATGCACAAAGACTATCATGAAACTCCTGAATGCCCTCCCTCTAACTCTGATGTCCTAATCTTTAGCATGTTGCTTTCACCACCAACACATAAATGATATAGGTGGTAATTAATGTTGCTATCAACCATGGTCACTATGTCATGGATTGTTATAAGTTAGTTATGACATATTTTATGCTTGATGTTGAACTTAAAGCCATCATTTATCCTGTCAAAATAGAAAAAAAATCATGGATACATTACCTAATCATTTGTGATTCACAAAATGAAGTCAAGCTTTAACGCTCCATTGACAATGCACCTCTAGATATAAACCCACTAAACATCACTTCTCATCATCTATGACTTGTGAAAAGGGTTCAATATATGGAAAATGTATATGATTAGGTCAGACTTGTTTTAGGATGATGATCTGGCCAACACTTGAACATGTTGGTCGACTTATTAGGATGATGGTCAATGTTGTGGTTGACATTGACTTTTGAGAACACAATGTGATTAGTCAGATTGATTTGTCAAAGGTTATTTGTAGGTTTTTTAGCAACAAAAATGCAATAGAGAAAAATCACAAAGAATCCTAGAGCAAGATTCATCTAATGGACAAAGGATTAGGAATCCAAGTTACCTCATCATGGAAGCAGTTCCAAAAATTCAACCTAAATAACTCAGTGTAGATATGGACCATCACATCTATATTAGTTAAAAATTTAGTTGGATTAGAATTTGAAACTAGATTCCGGAGTCTCAAACTGTCTGGAAATTTTCTTAAGATATGTATTTAACCCTAATGCTTTCAGTGATAGAATGAAATAATATGACATAGACCATAAATGGTAGATTTTACATTCAGAGACAAAGAGAGGTGGAACCCAATTCTAGATATGTGTCCATGGAAGCTCTAGTTTTGACCCCAGAGTCACCTATTGAAACCCAAAGGATTTCATGGCTCTAAGCCTATGTGGACTGCTCTATTATGCAAATGTATACAACTACCTAACACACAGTATTGTGTCAAATACCTTCTCCTTCAAAAATGTTTTGTCAATGAAGTCACTTGAATGAAACAAGATTGTTGTGATATGTTGTCTTCACGATATCCACTCAAGTGCTCAAAGATAGTTCAAAATGTTTGTCTCTTCATTTCTTTCTCTATGTGTATTTGGTTTTAGGATTTATGAAACCTTGGAAGTAACAATTATAAGATGAGATGGGTTGCACTAACGGAATCCTATCTTATCATATATATAAAATAGTTAAAGAGGTCATGGTTTCTAATACCCTGTATCACAAGGCCTTGGACTTCCTTGCAAAATGTCATATTTTGTCACACAATTAGTCTCACAAAAAGTAACTTGGCACGAGTGATTTCATGGTACATAATCATCTATATGAGTTGTGTGTCCATGACTCCTACAAAATCAATTTTGAAGTCTAATATTCTCACCTCAATTCTAGGTCCTCAAAACTAACTTTCAAGTCCATCGGTTTAATATAAAAATTACAACAAATATAACAATCCATATGCAATGAGTAGTGTCTAGCAACACATCAATGCTATCCAAGTAGTATAATTGATTGGACATGAGTAAACCATAGATGACCAATGTCTCTTTCTTATTTAACCAGTTTACCATATACATCCACATTGATCTGGTGTCATGGACATGCCATCCTCATCACATTCAATCAACGTTCATGAATCTCCAAGTAAACTAGCAAGATATATAAAGTTAGTATGAAATGATGATTCATATGATCATGACCATGCATTTCTCTAGTCTTACTTATCAAGAGTCTTAGGATATATCTCCACTTATGTAGGAGGGGCGAGTTCCTTCTGCATCACTCATAATGCATATGACTTTGATCACAGTGAACTACCACCTTAGTGGCATGTTTCTTCAAGATAACATTAAGAAGTGTCAATGTAGGATGATTATCATTCACCACATGTCACCACACTATTGACTTTATGTCTAAGGACTAAAATGTCTTATTTGGATTCAAAGTTGATGAAGACTATCATATAAACTTCCACCAATTACTCTGAAGGTAGGTCACTCTAGTACACTTGTTCCCTATAGATTACCTATCTGTCTATCTAACTTGGTATGCAATACCTAATACCCATGAGACAAGGCCATTAGTCATCACACATAATAGTCTAATGTGTGTTATTGTTGTCCATTCCATAATAATACTTGACTAGGGGCATTCCTAATTTTTTTTAGAATCCATTGGCATCTCATGTTAAAGTCTCATACTTAAAGTCCCATGACTTTGGACCAATTATTCTAAGTAAAATTACTATATATATTAATATCACAATGAAATGTTCATAAAGAAAAACTAATTATCAATTAGATCAAAGCTACAAGATATCTTACAACCATCATCGTAATTGTAAAGATAAATTCTTATTATGAATTGAGAGGATTACAGATATAGCCTTGTCTCAAGGTATGGTGTACTAGAGACACAACATAAAATAATATAAACCAATGCTAATGGGCTTAAGTGAAGGCATCTCATTTAGCTATACAAAGATAATAACTAACATAAAATACCACCAACACCCCCCCTCAAACTGGAGAGTATACATCTCGTATTCTTAGCTTGCCACACATATAGGAGAAGGACGAAGGTGGAAGTGGCTTCGTGAAGATATCAATAGTCTAGATCTCCAATTTTCACATACAAAGTCATGATCTTTTTGCCACAAATTACATCTCTCACAAAGTGACAACCATCCCCAATATGTTTGGTACATCCATGAAAAATTGGATTATTAACTATATGAATAGTTTCCTAATTATCATAATTGAGAGTTTTTGTGGATGAGAGAAGGATAACTATTTCTTGAAGAATATATTTCACCCATTGAACTATACAAAGAGTGTGTTATATGGCATGATCTTCTATCTCAATGTTAGAATAAGCCACAACAAACTATCGGAGTGTCTGCTTTAATGCTGAAATCCCATGAGCATCACTACCATCGATAAAGAAAGCATCAACATAGATGACAATTATGATGGTTCCAATTTGGGATGTAGAAAAGAAGAGGTTGTAATCACTCAAAGATTTGGTAAACCCAGGCTAGCAAGAATTCCATTGAGTTTGTAAACCAAGCCCGTGTTGATTTCTCAAGATCATACCAAGTGCGTTTAAGATGGCAAAATCTTTGTGAAAACTCCCCCTGAGTGCAAAATCTAGGAGGTTGTTGTATTTAGGCTTCCTCCTCTAAATCATCATGCATGAGATCATTTTCAATATCAAGCTGGAACATAGGCCAGTCCATGTGAGTGGCAAGAGATATCATGTTCCTGACAGAAGCAATGCTAGTGACCAATGAGAAAGTTTCAAAGAAGTCCATGCCATACATTTAGGTGAATCCTTTGGAAACAAGATGATCTTTGAGTCGTTCACATATCCATAAGAATTAAATATGATAGATAAGACCCATTTATAATTGACAAGATCACAATTCCCATTCTCACACAACATTTTCATTTCCTTGAGAATTTTAGCTTTTGAGCCACAATGTTGATGGGACTCACGATAATTTTTTAGAATCTGGATAGAATAAAATTGTTGGGCAATGTATTTAGCGGTACAATAAAGATTGAATAGGAAACATGTCGATATTATATGATGGAGAGTGCAAGAGGGTATACCTTTCTATAGATCCATGAGATGTGATGGATCTTTGGAATTGAATGATGGTGCCAGGTCATGTGCCGGCGGAGGAGGAATGACATGGGTTACTTGAGAAATAGGAGGATGGATGTTGGGTTCATGATCTACAAGGTCAGAATCAAGCTCAAAAAACTCATGTTGAGGCTGAGGTTGAGGTGGAGAAGATGATGAAGTAGAATTCAGAACATAGACGACTCATCAAACATAACATTGGTGGAGACATACATATGATGGTTGCTTCTATAACAATTATAACTTTTTGAAAGGTAGAATAGATAAGGAAAAACATTTTCATATAATGGGGATCAAGTTTATTTGCATTTGGATCAAGTTATGAATGAACACAATACATAAAAAACATGTAGAGGGATGTCAAAAGCCTTTTGAGCAGAAAAAACAACCAAAAAGGGTGTCTTGATGTGGTAAAAGAAAAGATGGTTTTTGATTGATAAGGTAGCAAGAAGTGAGAGCAGTCTCATACTAGTAGGACTTAGGCAATTTGGCCTGATAAATAAGAGTGTGAGAAATATCAAGGAAATGACAAATTTAATTTTCTTCAACCTTGTATTGTTGTCGGGTGTGAGCACAAGAACATTGATGGATGGTTCCATTTCTAGAGAAAAATGAGGACACCTGACCCAAAATATATTCTAAAGCATTTTCGATCTAAAAGTGAGATCATTTTATGGAAGGTTTGAAAAACACCAATCATCTCATCATGGGATTTTAGCAACTATAACCAAGTCATACAAAATAATAAAAAAATGTAACAAACAACGAAATCCATTAAAGTCGTTGGTTTCAAAAGGACCATAAATCTCACTGTGAATAACATAAAAAAACAACTTTAGAACATAAACTAGTTTTTGAGGAAAAGAACTCCTATAATGCTTTCTAAAGTCACATGAGTCAAAAGGAATACTTATTAAACTAGACAAAGAAGGTTCTGGGTGCTTTATATTTTCAAGATAGGGATGACCGTAGCACTAATGGAGTTGGAAGCATGTGCACACAAAAGGGTAGAAGAAGGGACACCATCACCAAAGTAGCATAGGTCAATGTCTCTAGAACACAAACCAATCATATTGAAATTTTGGGAATCCTACATCACAAAATAATGGATACCAAAGATGAAATTTTAAGTAAACGCATCCAATAATTTATCATTTGACCTTAAATTAAAGGCAAAATGGCAAATATAGTGGACAAGTTTAAGTTTAAGGCTAGGTTAGATGTTAACACTCAAATTGCTAAACATTTTCAATTGACCCATATACCAACATGATATATGAGGTAGGAATATAGGATTCAGTGGAGGAGAGAAGATGTATCATGCATATCTTATGGTGGGTGGCTCCAAAGATGACAATATAGGACAAACTAGATACTAGCATGGAGGTCCTGACATTACCTTGGTTGGAGGGCATATGCTTGAAGATGTTACAACATGTTTCATGGTCACAAAATCCCCAGATCTTGTAGGTTGTTGAGGAGCCTATTGAGAGGCTTGCCGAAGTTGCTCATATTTGGCTGACAAGACGCTGACAAACACTAGTACATTTTTGACCTCCGATGCCACTTTTCTTAACATCAGTTTTGACAGAAAACCGCACTACAGACCTATATCTTTGGTTTCTAAAGTAAAAATGTCACTATTGGTCAAGTCTTGCTGAATAAGAAAAAACACATGTACCATTTTTATTATAATTTCAACTTTTTGGTGTACAACCGATGTTACAGATATCCCGCAAAATTCAAAATTTTAGGGTAAATTTTGATATAGATGTTTTTGTTTGGTTGTGTAGGAACCGATAACACATCCTTCAGAATCTGTCACTTGCACAAAAAAATCACTAGAGAAATTATCCTTAGAGTAAAACCTTTTAATGAAAAACAACTCACTTGTAAACTAGCAAGTATATTCTTAGTAAAGAAAGTTATCAGTACCAAGGATTTTTTAAGATATTAAATTGAACTTATTGCAATGAACAATATTTCAATTCTAGTTTTGAAGAGATTGATTAAAGCTAAGGCAAGAATGTAAATTGTATAAATGAAAGCTAGTTAAGTAATGTTTTAATTCAATCAATGAAGAGATATTGGGGGTTCTAGGGCTCCCAATATTTACTTCAATTGATTGAACTCCTTAATTTGTATTAAATTTTATTAGGACCATGTTGATTTGTTCCTTATAGATCACAAACGTAGCAAGGGTCCGACTGTTCTCATACCTAGAGTCTCGATGTTTGAGGATCCTTGTTCTATAGTCCAACAATTTCACTCAGGGGCCTTATTAAGAACTTGTGTGTTCCAACCCATGGATTAGGTGATCCCGACACCATGTGTCATAACAAGTCATGTTTCCAAAATACAACAATGAAGCAATCTCTGTGAGGATAACAGTGGGTCCTTTTTCCCGTCCTTTCCCCATGCACCCAAATGGGGTCTCTAAGACTACGAGAATGAAGCCTAAAAGATAGCATAAAAGATGATGCTTCGTGCTTGGACTCCCCATCCTTTTATATGAGGGAAATGGGGGATGAAAACCTAAAAATTTCTCCTATAGGTGGTTGGGAAGACTTAGTCCGCGATGCCACTTGGTCGACTAGAAGTCCAATCAATCAACGTGGTTTAACATTTGCTTCTGCCCGAAGGCATGTCAGTTGACCGATCAGTGGTCAATAAGTCATTTTGTTTATAATAATAAGCCTTCTCAATGCTATCTTTGACTAGTCCGATTCGATCGATTGGCTCTTCTAGGCTTGACCAATTATCATGCAATAATGATCCTTCTCAATTCTAACTTTGACCGATTCTTGTTGGATTTTTTGGGCTTGACCAATTCTTGTGCAATAATGAGCCTTCTCAATTCTAAATTTGATAGGATCTTGCTAGCAATTGGATCGACTGGATGCCAGTCAATGGATTGGAGTTATGAGAAGATGAGATTTCGTGCTTGTGAGACAACTGACTGGGTGTGTCATTCGATCAACAAGGAGGATGAAAATGAGAGTTCAAGCCTCTGATTCTTGAGTCTTTTTGGGCTTTGGAGTGATTGTGCCATTTTCATGCAAAAACTCAAGTAAATCTTATATAAACTCCAATTAAAGAGAGAAAAACTAAATTAAGAGAATTAACTTTGAAACTAGGAAATAATCAACAAAATGCTCCAAAGTAATGGTCTAAAATATGCATATAAAATGGATAAATATTCATTTATCAAATATCTCGAATTTGAACAAATCATAAATAGTACCAAACAATACTCTCATCCACTCTTCCTATCTTGTCTAGCACTACTTGGATCCTTCCCACTATAAAAGAGTGAAATCACCCCTTTACTAAAAATTTGAAGAATTGACATCCATTCCAAACACTCTCAGAGGTATTATGGAATGGGCATAAATTTTCCAAATTTATTAAATGTTGGTGTACAAAAGACCATTAGAAACAAGCAGAATATAAAAAATAACAGACTATATTTAATTTCATAAAAGGTTTACAAAAAAACAACACATTCTCCCATTAGGGTTTACATCAAGACACACAATCATGATCTAGATAGAGGAAAGTCTAGACTACTACAATCTTGTCTCCAAGAAACATCTCCATCAACTGAGTCCAAGCCAAAAGATAAGATCTTCCTTGTCTTATCCATCACCTTGCTCAGCACCTGGGTGGTTGGGAAAACACCCAACAAAAAGGGAAAGGAAACAAGGCATGTGTCACAAAGCTAATCTAGGATAACAAGATAAGTAAAGCAAATAAGAAGATGCTAGGGTTCATCATATGATGAAGATAACAAGAGTATGAGGCTATATATCAAAGAAGCTTTCCATTAACAAATATAATAAAAAGGATTTGCATGTAAGATAATTATGTCTACCTAACTAAGTAGGGTTGAGACACCTACCAGACCTCTAACCTTAGGTGAGGGGAGAATAAGACATTCCCAGTCATCTACAATATTATGAGGACAATAAGACATTCCCTAGGGTGATTATTTACATGCCCTCTATGGATGGTTGTATATAAGTATCGCTACATTAAATTAAATAGAACATAAATCCACATACTAGAAAAAGTAGTCATGGAAAGAATAATCATATGAATCAATAAGCATGACAATGGGGTACCAAGACCCAAGAATAATGTTCCAAAACCGATTTATGAGGCAAGTATAGCAAAAGATTCAAGAGTATATGAAATAGGGTTTAATAAAGCCTCATTATAGAAAAATAGGTTAAGGCACAATTATTCCCAACTTAAGGTGTAATTACACATACATAAATAGGGATTGCACATACCTCTCTTACTGATATCAATTACTAACTTTCACCACTTTAATTGAGTCCAAGTTCCACTTTGCCTATTTTCAATGTATTAACATGTATTAGAGTACATAGTGCACATTAATGTATAGAAACCTTAATTTTAGACCTGTTTAGAAAATCTCAGATTTAGACTCTTAAAACATCACCAATAAACTTAATACGTTCTCTTGATCAAGAAAACATATTTTTATGTTAATTTTGGAGTTATGATGATTAAGATGTAATTTTTATGGATTTTATGCATTAAATTCGTTTTAAAAAAATCACCCTTCATCAATCCATAAAATAAGACCTTGAAAATATTTTTATTATATAGAGATTAATTTTCCAATTCCAAAACATATTTATTTGTCAAATTTGGATAAGCGGTTTAGAAGATATGAAATTTTCAATACTGACCAATAGGAAATTGTCACATCATCAAACCGATTGAGATAATTGAATAAAGAGGGAGAGGGAGAAAATACCATTTGACCCAATATCAGGTTTGAAGCTGCATAGGTAACCAAGCTAGAGCTTCTAGAGAAGTTAAAACAGCAAGAAACCAAAACCCTAGAAGAACATGGTAAAAAGAGATGGAAATCATCGATTTTCAACATAGAAGCATGAGTTTTAAGCATGTACTAAGAAATATATGAAAAGGGGATTAACAAAACTTGCCTCTAGGAAGGTAACAAGGTACAAACAAAAATGATCCTGAGATTAAAAGGTTTGGTTTCTCCAAACCAAACTCCTTTCTTGAGCAAAGATCACCTTCTACACTTTAGAGGTGCAAACCCTAGCAAAAGAGCATGGAAATGAGATGTTTAAGGGTTCTAGGTGGAGTTTTACCATGGAAGGTCATGGTTCCGACCTGGAAGAAGGTATGAGGAATACTAAAAACATAAAAATAGGGAAAGAAAGGAGGATTCTTACTAGTTTTGGTCAAAATCACCAAGGAGGAGCTTAAGAAATCCTAAATAGAGAAATTTGGAACCCTAGGAGCCTTCTTCACCAAGGTAGGCACCCTATTTTACCTTGGGATAGCAACTTTGTGGACAAAAATAGAAGGTAAAATGCTATAAGATGTGGGAAATATAAGGATAGGATTTCTTCTTGGATTGGGAGGTGGGAAGGGGTAGGCATGGCTTTTATAAAGAAGGGGGCAAGCATGAGGTGTCTATGTGACTTTCCATGTGTCCTTAGGCTAAGGCTTCATGGCTATGCAAGAGGACAACTCATGGACTCTTCTTGCATATCAAAGTTCGGTCCTTAGAGTCCCTAGAGCCTTCTAGGCCATCCCCACCGTCCTTAAAGCAAAGAAATAACCCCATTGGTTGATAGCTTTTAAGGATAAGCACATTTATAAAGAGGGTAATCCCTATAATGCCCTTGGAAAGTAACACCTTCAAACCAAGGTTCAACCAGGTGCCACATGGTTAAAAATCTCGTGAATGGTAATTTAATATCTAAGGATTAAAATTCAGATGATAATTTGCAAAGAAAACCTCCCAATTGGGTAAATTGCATAAAAGTCCAGAATGTACATATAATTGCATAACATGCACAAACAACATCCAAATTGGACCAAACTTCATCCACAAGTTATCTTTGATGTGAGAATATGAATTTGCCATTATCTACATATTTTGAAGTTATATAATCACATTATTCATTACTTATACCTTTTACTCATTTTCTCTCTCCTAAACTTATCCTAATATTTCAAGGTGGTCCAAATTAGATGAAATTTGATATGTAGGCTAATTTTGATATGTAGATTTCGAATTTGAATTTTGTTTCCTATTTTGAGACTTCGTTTATGAGATATATCATATGGCCCATTAACAACCCATTATCTGAATTGTTCATCCAATTAAGTTTCTTATCTTCATATTACCACTAAAATGAGTTATGTGGCATATTTTATGTTTTCAAATCACATCAAAAAGTTAGATTAAAGTTTAGAACACTTAATTATGGTAATTAAGACTTCAATGAGGTATTTGTGCATAAACCCTTATATTGGTACAATTAGTGAATAAATGTTCACTAAACAACTATAAATTCCACTAATTAAATAGAAACGCCAATAAGGATAGAAATGAAAGGAAAAGATGGGAAAGAGGTTCAAAAGACAAAATTCTAGAATTTGGTATGTTACAACACCACCCCTTAAAGAGGATTTAATCCCTGAAATCACAAGTAAGAAGGGAAGGGTGAGTGTGCAACATCTCATCACAAAAATTCAGGTTATTTCTCCAACCTTAACTTCTACCAAACAAATCATCAAGATATACTCCACAAGCATCTCAACATAGGTCAGGTTCTCAAGGATCACCTAGGTTTCATTATTTAGATATTATTTATAGGATATTTAACATTATTTACATTTTTGTCTCATTAACATTATATTCATTATGATATCACATTATCACCATTATTTTAATTATGTTATGTCATTATCACTTTATTACCAAGGAATTAATATTTCATTATCATCCATGAAACATCGTATATATATATTTCTCATTTATCTTACTAAGAATTTTAGAGAAATTATGGGTTACTCGATTCCCTCAATATACTTGATCATATCCTTAATATTTTGAACTTCGACTTCATTATCCTTATACTATCACCACATTAAGTTATAACAAATTATTTTGCATGAATTATTCAATTTGTCATTAATTCATCATTCAATCCAAATTATGTAACATCAATTACATATATTTATATTAAACGTTATCTCATTACCACATTATCTTTATTTCTCACATTAATGTCATCATTCATCATTTTATCATATTTATTTATATTATTGATTTGCAAATTTATGTGAATTAAATCACTTCATATTCATATTGAAGCCACTCCATGTATTTTAATGATCAAGGTGAGGCATATTACGAATTGATTCACATTAAGTGACTAATCGTGTGTGTATTAGATAACAAGGTAACATACCATGCATTTCATATTGATGACTTGATTAATATGTGATTAGATGATTATAGGGGTGAGCAAATAATGGTCCAGACCGCAAAATCAGACCGGACTGCTCAATTCGGTCCGGTCCGGTCCGGTCCGGATCGCATATTGACTTTTGTATAAAATTCATATATATTTGAAGGTGTATTCTATAATAACTACAAATAAAGTACATATATAAGCACTACTAGTATAAATGTTTGATACTAAAGTTATATAATTGTTAGAAGTGACTAAGAGTATCAACTTTGTACAATTAAATAAGTTGTAAAACATGTAAAAAAGGCTGATTACAGTCCAAATGGTCTGGTCCGGTCCGGTCCGGTCCGGTCCAGTCCTAGTACAAAATGGTCCGGTCCCGGTCCGGTCCTACCTTGAAACGGTCCGGTCTGCGGTCCATATATTATTGCAATTCGGTCTACGGTCCGGTCCGGTTTTGGACCGATGCTCAGCCCTAGATGATTATATATATCATTTATGTGTATCAAAGTATGTTAACTTATTATGACACCTAATGTCATTAATGTATCATGAAAGGCATTAAGGATGTATATGTTAAGGTTAGATGATTACAACTTAGGGTTTAGGTTAACATGATCATTATTCTTCATATATACATTCTTAGTATGCATTAAATACAAGATTAGGTTACAATTATCTTGCCTGTCATTTCATTAGGGTTTATTGGTTTATGACATGGTCAACATCATGCCTATCCATTATTAGTATTAAAATGTGAGTTACTCTTATTATGTGCATTAGATATTCATTAGGGTTCAAATATATGAACTATTCATTAGATGATCGTTATATGTTCTTTTGGATATAAAGAAATGTGATTACAACTATAACTTGTTTGGTCAAAACTAAGGATTCAAGCACACTAACTTCTGAATTAGAGAGTTAGGGTTTCTAAAGTCAGAGTAGCTATATTTCAGTATGTTACATGACTCCATTCCCTTGGAAAGGATTTCATCCTCAAAATCTAACTACCCAAACATCATCAAACCAACTATTCTACACCCCTTAAAAGGTTTGACCTACCAAGCCAAATTAATCTAGAGGTAAAAGGGTGAGTCTAACTAGATCATATACAAGATACATCATGCTTCACTGTGTACTTTGATTGCTTACTAAACACCAAACTTCAAAGTCTAGGTTCTAGGGATAACTATCCAAACATGTGGTTATATGGGTCATAAGGGAACTATATTGGGGATCCATCCTCAAATAAGTCATCATACACCTACAACTTAGGATTCCCAAAGACATACAACATAGATGTCTAAGGTCACTATTGCCTAAAAGCAAACTATTTTGGACAATCCATTTCATCTTAGGCCAGGCCGATATCATATGGATCTGGGAGTCCTCGTAAACCAAGCAAGTGGCGCGGAGAAAAATATTGCCAGCCCCCAGAACTTGATCCTTTCTAGACACCTTTGCTTCAACTTCATGCCCTAATAGTTGCCTAAAGGCAAACCTAAACAACATTAAGTTATGCATATTTTAGTTATGAGTATTTTAGGGTTCTATTCATCATGATACTAATGTGGAACTATAAGGTTCTAAGTCAACATTTCATCATTATAGATCAACTCTAGGGAAACCATGTCACCTAAAGGAACTATGTAAGGCATGGATTCTAATTAGGGAGACAAAACTGAAATAGTAAGATTCTGACTACCATGGGCTCTGATACCATATTGTAAAAGAGTGAAATCACCCCTTTACTAAAAAAATGAAGAATTGACATCCATTCCAAACACTCTCAGAGGTATTATGGAATGGGCATACATTTTCCAAATTTATTAAACGTTAGTGTATAAAAGACCATTAGAAAGCAACGGAATAAAAAAATAACTGACTATATTCAATTTCATAAAAGGTTTACAAAAATACATCAAATTCTCCCATTAGGGTTTACATCAAGACACACAATCAAGATCTAGATAGAGGAAAGTCTAGACTACTACAATCTTATCTCCAAGCAACATCTCCATCAACTGAGTCCAAGCCAAAAGCTAAGATCTTCCTTGTCTTATCCATCACCTTGCTCAGCACCTGGGTGGTTGGGAAAGCACCCAGCAAAAAGGGAAACGAAACAAGGCATGTGTCACAAAGCTAATATAGGATAACAAGATAAGTAAAGCAAATAAGAAGAGGCTAGGGTTCATCATATGATGAAGATAACAAGAGTATGAGGCTATATATCAAAGAAGCTTGCCATTAACAAATATAATAAAAAGGATTTGCATGTATGATAATTATATCTACCTAACTAAGTAGGGTTGAGGCACCTACCAGACCTATAACCTTAGGTGAGGGGAGAATAAGACATTCCCAGTCACCTAAAATATTATGAGGAGAATAAGACATTCCCCAAGGCGATTATTTACATGCCCTCTGTGGGTGGTTGTACATAAGTATCGCTACTTTAAATTAAATAGAACATAAATCCACATGCTAGAAAAAGTAGTCATGGCAAGAATAATCATATGAATCAATAATCATGGCAATGGGGTACTAAGACCCAAGAATAATGTTCTAAAACTGATTTATGAGGTAAGTATAGCAAAGGATTCAAGAGTATATGAAATAGGGTTTAGTAAAGCCTCATTATAGACAAATAGGTTAAGGAACAGTTATTCCCAACTTAAGGTGTAAATGCACATACATAAATAGGGATTGGAAATACCTCTCTTACTGATATCAATTACTAACTTTCACTACTTTAATTTAGTCCAAGTTCCACTTTGCCTATTTTCAATGTATTAACATGTATTAGAGTGCATAGTGCACATTAATGTATAGAAACCCTAATTTTAGAACTTTTTAGAAAAACTCAGATTTAGACTCTTAAAACATCACCAATAAACTTAATAAGTTCTCTTGATCAAGAAAACATATTTTTATGTTAATTTTGGAGTTATGATGATTAAGATGTAATTTTTATGTATTTTATGCATTAAATTCGTTTTTACAAAAATCACTCTTCTTCAATCCATGAAATAAGACCTTGAAAATATTTATATTAGATAGAGATTAATTTTCCAATTCCAAAACATATTTATTTGTCAAATTTGGATAAGCGGTTTAGAAGATATAAACTTTTCAATACTGACCAATAGGAAATTGCCACATCATCAAACCGATTGAGATAATTGAAGAGAGAGGGAGAGGGAGAAAATACCATTTGACCCAAGATCAGGTTTGAAGATGCATAGGTAACCAAGCTAGAGCTTCTAGAGAAGGTAAAATAACAAGAAGCCAAAACCCTAGAAGAACATGGTAAAAAGAGATGGAAATCATCGATTTTCAACATAGAGGCATGAGTTTTAAGCATGTACTAAGCAATATATGAAAAGGGGATTAACAAAACTTGCCTCTAGGAAGGTAATAAGGTACAAATAGAAAGGATACTGAGATGAAAAGGTTTGGTTACTCCAATCCAAACTCCTTTCTTGAGCAAAGATCACCTTCTCCACTTTAGAGGTGCAACCCCTAGCAAAAGAGCATGGAAATGAGATGTTTAAGGGTTCTGGGTGGAGTTTTACCATGGAAGGTCATGGTTATGACCTGTTAGAAGGTTTGAGGAATACTAAAAACATGAAAATAGGGAAGGAAAGGAGTATTATTACTCATTTTGGTCAAAATCACCAAGGAGGAGCTTAAGAAATCCTAAATAGAGAAGTTTGGAACCCTAGGAGCCTTCTTCACCAAGGTAGGCACTCTCTTTTACCTTGGGACAGAAACTTCGTGGAAAAACATAGAAGGAACGATGATATAAGATGTGGTAAAGATAAGGAGAGGATTTCTTCTTGGATTGGGAGGTGGGAAGGGGTAGGCATGGCTTTTATAAAGAAGGGGGCAAGCATGAGGTGTCTATGTGATTTTCCATGTGTCCTTAGGCTAAGGCTTCATGACCATGTAAGAGGACAGCTCATGGACTCTTCTTGCATATAAAAGTTCGGTCCTAAGAGTCCCTACAACCTTCTAGGCCATCCCCACCGTCCTTAAAGCAAAGAAATAACCTCATTGGTCGATAACTTTTAAGGATAAGCACATTTATAAAGAGGGTAATCCCTATAGTGCCCTTGGAAAGTAACATCTTCAAACCAAAGTGGAACCAGGTGCCCCATAGTTCAAAATATCATGAATGGTAAGGGAATATATAAGGATTAAAATTCAGGTGATAATTTGCAAAGAAACCTCCCAATTGGGTAAATTGCATAAAAGTCCAAAATGTACATATAATTGCATAACCTGCACAAACAACATCCACATTGGACCAAACTTCATACACAAGTTATATTTGATGTTTAGAATATGAATTTGCCATTATCTACATATTTTGAAGTTATATAATCACATTATTCATTACTTATACCTTTTACTCATTTTCTCTCTCCTAAACTTATCCTAATATTTCAAGGTTGTCCAAATTATATGAAATTTGACATGTAGGATAATTTTGATATGTAGATTTTGAATTTGAATTTTGTTTCCTATTTTGAGACTTATTTTTATGAGATATGTCATATGGCCCATTAACGGCCCATTATCTAAATCGTCCATCCAATTAAGTTTCTTATCTTCATATTACCACTAAAATGAGTTATGTGGCATATTTTATGTTTTTAAATCACATAAAAAGTTATATTAAGGTTTAGAGCACTTAATTATGGTAATTAAGACTTCACTGAGGTATTTGTGCATAAACCCTTATATTGGTACAATTAGTGAATAAATGTTTACTAAACCACTATAGATTCCACTAATTAAATAGAAATGCCAATAAGGATAGAAATGAAAGGCAAACATGGGAAAGAGGGTCAAAAGACAAAATTCTAGAATTTGGTATGTTACACCCACCTTTCATGGCCAAGCGACCCTAATTTCCTGGAACCATGGAACACAATTTACTAATTCCCTGCTCAAAATTTCTCAGGACTTGTTTCTATTTCAAGACCCACAAAGAAATAGATATCATATCCCTTTTACCTTTTCTATTCTCGCAAACTCTCACAAATTATTCACAAGAATAAGGTTCACTGGTTTGATGGTTTAGGGTTAGGTAGATTCCCCTAGGCAGAAAAGTGGAGAGAATGCAGATATGGAGGAATGAGATCTTTCCTTTATTCAATTTGAGATATTTTTATTTTATTTATTACAATTTCATTTATTGCAATTTTGTGTGTGCGCGCTTTGACATCTTTTCTTGACAGTTCACCCCTATTAAAATTACAAAAATTATGGAAGAAGCGGTAGAGAGGGAAGGATGTACCACCTCAAACTTAGAGTTTGGCATAATTTTTTGGCCTTTTAATATTTTCCAAATGGAGGGGTAAGAAGATGATGAAAGAAGTGTAAAAGAGGCTGGACTTGTGCAGTTTGTGTTTGGAATTAAGTGCGTTGGGAGTATTGTGGCATCAGTTCAATTCTATGCAACTAGCAGAAATCAAGAGTTTTTTACAAGTTATTTGCAATTTTTATGTTGGGACACATTATGTTTGGTTTCTATTTATCCATTATGGATTGCCACCTTTTTTAGTAGTAGTGCTAGTAAAGGTCATTGGGGACCAAATAACATCTAGTAAAGGTAGTTTATTAAAATATTACAAGAAGTTTCACTTATTGAGGTGAGACTCATTGATTAACATGCATAAATGGCCAACTAGATAAAGGCTAAAAACTTAAGGAAAGGAAATTTTGAAAATTTTAAACCCGAACAACATAACATAATGAAAATGCTAAAGGGGAAGATAGAGTGGGTTGAATGGGTACATGCCACCCAGTTCCACCCCAAACTTAAAACTTTACCCGTCCCAAGCAAAACTTAAATCCTGAATGGAGGTAGAGCATTGAACAGAGGAGCTTCATGGTACACCCAATGATTGGGTGGTTGTGGAAGCTCAAAGGGGTTTTCTAGTTGATTAAAATGACTTTCTTTTTGCCTCACAATCCCTCCAGAAGGATCTACAAATCTTCCTTCATCGGTGGAGAAATTTTTGTCGGTGTGTGTGGACTGGGGACATGATAGTACTTATAGGGTGTCTTTGGGGTTAACTCTTTGCCAAAGACTCATGGCGGATCATACTTTTCAAAGGAAAAGGTGGTATAAGATGAATTTACTCTATGTAGCACCTACTTTGGTAGATCAGGAGGAGGATCTGGCTTGGGTTTCTCCTTGTCACCTAGATCTACATGTGGTAGACATGGTGTTAGCATGGAAAAACTATCTTATCAGTTTGGTATAACTTTGTATGCGACTGTATGTCCTCCTCATCTATCACGCCCATCATCATTGAGGTTAATGGAGGCATCATGATCCTTCACCGTGTCTAAGTGTTTCTCTAATTCATTCATGAAGCACATGCCCAACTCAATGGCTTAGAAGGAACCCCATCCAAATCTAATGGTAGAGGCACTTATACTTTTTGCTGAGGTGGAATTACTTTAGCAGGTTCAACCTGATATGGAAAAAAGGGTGCTTGGGGTGGAATTTAGGGATCTTGATGAGAAAACCTTTATTTCAAAAGGATCCCCCTATTTATCATGGGAGAGGGGTGGTAATTTATCTAGAATAGGATCAATCAAGGTTGGTTGGTCATTAATAATGCTGGGATCAATGTCTACATACGTGGTGGTTGGTGGAGCTTTAGGTTTTGGATCCGCTTCTGTTGGATCTAACATAGATGGTATGAGAAAGGTATCCTCATAATCTTAAACTAAAATCATCCACGTATGATCCAACATCTTGGGGAAGCTCCTTGATTGCCTCTTAATGGACACAACTGGCTGAGAGAGTTGTGCCTTCTCTTCATCTACCATCATCTCTATGGATCAAATTTCTTCATTGCTTCTTGAGCCTCCCATTCAATAATCACATATGCTCTTGTCTATGCCTTATGGCCTCTCTCTATATGACAAGGACATGTTGTATTAGCCGGTTGGCTTCTTCCTGACTTACAAGACATGGCACCTTATAGCATTCAACTTTTGACTGGTTATAATCTACCTCAAATCTCTCCCTCAGGGGTTTAATATTATGCGTGAGGCAGAGCAATCCCATGTTTACTTTGTGTGGAGACATCTTGTCGCACTCCAATATGTCATGATAAACGATGCCACATATCACACATCATACATTCTGTGGCGTCAGCCACTCCATTCAGGATGAATGCCTACAAATGTGATTAGCAGGCTCATGAGAAAGATTTCCAATGAAAAAGATACAACTTTTGATTTTCTTTGATTTTTGATTTTTTATATATGTAACAAATAATTACAAAAATATAAAATAGAAAGGAAAAAATACAATCTAAAAACATAATTATGGTACAAAACTAAAAATTACAAAAATGAACTAAAAAATTACAAAGAAAAACTAAAAATTACAAAGCAATTAAAATTATAGAAACAAACTAGAAAGAAAAAATCCTAATTATTCAGAGCAATGGGGATCCAAATGAAACTCCATTTTCCTAGAAATGGCGCCAAACTTTGATGTGTTGTCGCTTGCACAACAAATTCACTAGAGTAATTATCCCTTGAGTTTAACCTTTAAACAACAAACAACTCACATGTAAACAAGCAAGCAAATTATTAGTATGGGAAGGTATCAGTCCCAAGGAATAACATTTTTAATAGATTAAACCAAACCAATTGCAATGAACAATATAAAAATTATATTTTTGAAGAGAGAAATTAAAGCTAAGGCAAGAATGGAAACTACAAAAATGAAAATAGTTAAGTTGGGTTTTAATTTAATTAATAATAAAATATTTGAGGTATGGGGGCTCACCACCATAGGCCACATATTCACTTTAAATGATTTAACCATTTATTTTTTATTAATTAGATTAGGATCATGCTGATTTATGTCCTTGCAGATCAGAAATCTAGCAAGGGCCACAATTTTCTCAAATTTGGGGTCACAACATTTGAGGATCCTTATTCAAACGTCCAACAAGTTCTATTAGGGGTTTCATGAAGAACTTGTGTGTCCCAACCAATATTCCAACCTATGGATTAGGTGGTCTCGTCCTCATGGGTTATAATTGACAAGATAAAATGAATAGATCAATCATATATCTTCATCATTTATGTGAAGATATCTATTGGTTTGGTTAATGTTAATCACCCACAATCATGACAACATAAATATAACTAATCTAAGCATATAATAAGTACAAAAATAGAAGGGAAAAATCTAATCAATATGATCTTGGATTCAAATATAGCCAAAGTAAAGAATGGGATATAGGGCTACCCCCATGCCCCTATATAGAGTTTTTACCCAGATATAATAGGAACAGACACAACAATAAGGATAGGGATATAAAGAGTCATGTTTCCAAGACACAACAATGAAGTAATCTCTGTGAGTATGACGACGACTCCTTTTCTCCCATCCTTGCCAGGTGTACCCTGAGGGGGTCTCTAAGATGACCGAGAATGAAGTGTAAAAGATAGCATAAAAGATTATTCTTTGTTCTTGGACTCCCATCCTTTTATAGGAGGGAATGGGGGATGAAACCCCACAAACTACTCCTATAAATAGCTGGGAAGACTTGGTCTACGACACCTTGTTGGCTAATTGGAAGTCTAGTCGGTCAATTGGAAGTCCATTCATTCGACTAGAAGTCTAGTCGAATTATAGACTGGCTATAATGTTAGCTTCAGCCCAAAGGCATGTTAGTCGACCGTTTGGTCATCAATCGGTTGGCTTCTATGTAATAATGAGCCTTTTTTATTCTTACTTTAACTGCATATTTCTCGGGTGTCGATTGACTAGGATGTCAGTTGATCGATTGGTTTTTTGGTCTTGACCAATTCTTATGCAATAATGAGCCTTCTCAATTCTAACTTTGACTGAGCCTGGTTGGAGTTGTTGGGATTGACCAATTCTTATGCAATAATGAGCCTTCTCGATCCAAAATTTAATTAAGTCTTTCTAGTGAGTCGATCAACTGGGATTCTAGTTTTGGAAAGTTGAGATTTCGTACATGTGACTCAACCAACTAGGTTTGTCATTAATTGACTAGGAGGTTTAAGATAAGAATTGAAACCTCTAATTCTTGGGTCTTTCGGGCTTTGGAGTTATTTGGCCATTTTCCTACAAAAACCCAACTAAATCTAATAAAAACTCTAATTAAATAGAGAAAACCTAAAATAAGACAATTAACTTTGAAACTAGGGAATAAAGAAATCTTCCTAAGTAATGGTATAAAATATGCAAATAAAATGAATAAATATGAATTTATCAATCCCTTCCCATGAGCTAAATTTTGTCTAAAAAAACCCTTTGTCATTGGTTTTTCTTTATAACAACCGACGTCATAGGTCATGTCCACCGTAGAAAATTTTAGCTCCCAAAAGCATGTGGTGTCGATTCCTTCTTAAAGAACCGAAAACAAGGTTCCCACCACAGGCCATGCAAAAAATATTCCCCCCTGAATTGGGTTATGCCACCAATTTCTTACAAAAATTCAACAACACAACTCTTAGTGAGTTTGGCATTTTGTAATAGGGATAAGTGTATATGTTTTCGACTCTGGTTGGTAAATCAATGATAGAGAATGAACTAAGTCATCCATTTTGCTGGGAGAATAAAAAACACTTGTTTTAGTGAGGTTGGCCTTTTTTTTAATAAGGATAAGTATATGTGGCGTTTGTTTTTTGAAGGAGAACTGACACTATAGATTGAACTATGTCGTTGGTTTTGCTAGGAAAATCAACAACACATGACTTAGTGATGTTGATGTTTTTTAATAGGGATAAGTACATATGGCATCAATTTCATGGTGTAGAACCAACAACAGAGTTTCAACTATGTTGTTGGTTTTTCTTAGACAACTGAAGACTAAATACTTAGTCATTGATTTTCAGTACCAAATGATAGCAAAGTTCCACTTAATAGGACCCGCAAAATTTCTTTCTCCAATTCTTTATTTCATTACCTCACTGTTACCTAACTTTGGCAATTGTTCTACCGTTCTCTGTTGCCATTGGATGCCGCTCGTGCTTGTACTGACTACTGCCACCATTGTCGCTCGATCTACCATCATCATTGTCTTCACCGTGTTGCCATTGTCGTCCTTGCCATCACTCTTCTCTACCGGTGTTGTTGTATGTGTTGTTGTATAGTTGTGATTTTGTCACCATCACCACTTTGATGTGTTGTGTTGTCGTCACCTCTTCTCGTCTCTTCTCTACTTCTAGTCTCTCAACTTAACTTCATCCACTAATGTAGTTTCCTTTTATATTTTTTTAGTTGTAATTGTTGTTTTATTATGAAAATTCACATATTATGTTTAAGTCACTGAATTCTAAATTGTATTATGATGTGCTATTGACAACATTTATTATGTATTATTCTAGGCCACTAATTCTAATTGCATATCTAATTACAATTTAAAATTGTGCTTAGGAAAGTGAATGATTACTGGTTGTTTGGTTTGTTTAAATATTGTCTAGGTTGTCTAAATAGAATATGCCTATCTTCATGTACATGTTTTTGCACCTACAGTATGAATGATGACACTAAAATCATAGGTATAAAAATGACAACATTATCTATTGGCTTAGAAATCCGTCCCAGATTTACTCAACAGGAGTAAATTTTGGATAGTCTCCACTTTAGATTGTTCTTTAACACTTGATATTACTTAGGATGTAAGTGTATAATGTGCATTTTTTTTTATGATGTTTCATCAACACTTCCCCGTTTGTTCTCTAAGTACATATGTAGGTGGGTATTTTCCCATCTACATCGTTGCACTTGGAGTCCCCCGGGGAAATACTGTCAAAATAATTCTTGAAAACTAATACACATTATACACTTACTAGTAAGATTAGGTGTTCAAGAATGGTATAGGTGGTACACATTCACTACTAAGCCCTAAACCCTAATTAGTAAACGCTAAGCCCTAATATGTAAACCCTAAACCTAAATGATAAACCCTATTCTATAAGGACCTAATTCAATACTCATTTTCTCTGTGATCACATAATGGATCGATCATGGATGTCCATTCCATATATCTGCACTCTAGATTGTATTATTGGTCTTGATTAGTTTATGAGATATGTGGAGGAACATAGGAAATGACCTAGAGATAGGTTCTATTTTCCATGTAGGAATTGCAGTAACAACTTGAAAGTCGACACTATTGACAAAATCAAAAGTCATGTAATTTGCAATAGGATTGTATAGGGCTATAAAAAATGGTAATGGCATGGAGACATTTCTACAATGAGATTAGTAGATGTCCCTAGCAATACTTGTGTTGAAGAAGAAATTTCCGATGATGTTGATGTGAATGAACTAATTCTGATAGACATGCTTAATTTTAGATGTTGATAGTTGTGGTATAAATCATATTGATTCACCTTCCTTATTTTGAAACATGTGAATGATGTTGAGAGACCGTTATAATAGGTTGTACTAAGCTTACAAAGATGAGCACTATGTTGAGATTGTATACTCAGAAGGCTAACAATAGATGGAGCGACAAAAGTTTCATGTCTCTATGGTATTTGTTGAAAGGAATCCTTCCTAAAGGCAACATGCTTCCAGTCATTATATGAAACAAAGAAAATGTGGTGCCCAATGTGAATGAAGGCTAAGATGACACATACATGCTCGAATGACTGTGTATTGTTTCAAAAGGACTATATTGATTTGAAAGATTGTCCAAGATGTGGGGGTGTCATTGTATAAAATTACAACTTTAGGTAATGCCAAAATTTGCTCTCCTGCCAAGGTGATAGGTATCTTACCAAAACTGCTATCCTACCAAGGTGATGTGGTATCTGCCTATACTACCATAGTTTCAATGCTTGTTTTCTAACACCGTGGATGCACAAAATATATATCTTTGCATATATAGGTAAAAAAGAAAAACAACGATGGTTTCTTATGACATGCGTATGATTCCCCACAATTGAAGAAATTGATTTATGGTACCCTGGACTTGCCGAAGAAGTCAAGAATCTAAGACTTGGGCTTTGTACCAATGGGAGGAATTCATACAATAAATTAAATATCCAACACAACATTTGGTATGTTATGATTATTATATACAATGTTCCTCCCTAGTTGTGTATGAAAAATAAGTACATCATGTTGTCCTTGTTGATATCATGCCCGAAATAACATGGAAATGATACAGATTCTTTCTTCTTGAACCTCTGATTTATGACTTAAAGAAACCCCAGGGATAAGGTGTGATGACCTATGATGCTTCTTGTAGAGAGACATTTCTTTTGCATGCTATGTTTTTTGCTTTATTAATGACTTTCAATCACATGGGAACTTATTTGGATACAACTAAAAGGATCCAAAGCACACCCTAAATGTGTGGATAACATTGATTCAATACAACTAAAACATGGAGGAAAGACTGTATATCTTGTTCATCGAAGGTTTCTTATAAAAATGCATCCTTACTAAAGGTTGTGTAAAGTATTCAATGGCTCAATTAAGGAACACAAGTGCCCCTTAACTTGTATCAGAGTAGGGTGTCTATGAAAGAGTAAAGCACTTTGTCAATGCATTTCTTAAGAGATCACAATGCACTATTCCCACATAGAGTGACAAATATCTATTCAAGAAGAAGTCAATATTCTGGGATCTTCCTTATTGGAGTTCTCTGGCAGTTAGGCGTTGTATGGATGCCATGCATGTTGATAAAAGTGTATGTGATAGAATCATTGATAATCTTTTGAATATACCAGTGACATAAAATATAGAATGGACCTATGTGAAACAGATATAAGGAAATAATTAACAACATAAGTTAGCAATGATCGAAAAACATATTTTCCACTTGCTTGTTACATGTTGTCTAGACATGAGGATATTTTTTGTGAGTGCTTACTTAATTTAAAGAACCACATGGATACTCTTTCAATATACATAGATTAGTATCAATGAAGGATATAAATCGGAAACATCTTATATCTCATAGATATCACACTTTAATGTAGCAAATATTGCCCATGGCTATTCGATCTATACTACCAAAGCATGTAAGGTTTGCAATGACCATGTTTTTCTTCTTCTTCAACACTCTCTGCAACAAAGTTACTGACACTGAGAATCTTGGCAAGTTGCAAACAGATGTGGTTGTTAACCTATGCCATCTTGAGATTATTTTCCTCCTTCATTCATTGATATTATGGTATATCGTGTTGTCCATTTGACTAGGTAAGTGAAAATGTTAGGTCCAGTTGTCATGTGGTGGATGTATCTTTTTTAACGGTACTTGAGTGTTTTTAAAGGTGATGTTTGAAGTGCTATCGGTTTGAAGGGAGAATTATTAAGGGTTATGTATCTAGGGAGGTTATAGACTTTTGAAATGAATTTCTGAGTTGTAATGAAGCTCTTGCTAATGAAAAGAATATTGATGCTTATTTTGGAAAAGGGACTTTAGAGCACGAGTGAAAATAATTAGTTGTGAGTCGTGGGAACAAGAGCACTTGTATATTTTACACAACATCATTGAAGTGGGTACCTATATCACCAAGATAACTAATTTTATCAAGATAGAATATCCTCAAGCAATCCAATGAGGCTTTCTAGAAAGCATAATAGGACATTTATTAGGTGGTATGAAGATAAAGGCTTTCGTAAATTATCTCAAACAACAAATAATGTTGTTAAAATATCAAATGGCTCCCCTTTAAACAAAAAATGAATGCTATGTCTTATGAAGGGTTTGACATAAATGTATTTTCATGTTACTCAAAATGTCAACATGATAAGAGTGTCATCTTAAACGGTGGGGTCACCCTTCTAGCATCTTCATTGTATTTTTATAGTGTGAAGGATAAGAGTCCATGTGATGCTAAAATGTCTTATTATAATGTCATTGAGACATATGGGAGTATGATTACATAGATTTTAGAGTTCTTGTATTCATGTGTAATTGGGTTGATAACAACAAAGGAGTTGTAGTGGATAAATTGGGTTTCACATTAGTGAATTTTGAAAAGATTGGCAAGAAGGGTGAATAATTTGTAATGACATCATAGGTGAAGTAAGTATTCTATATCGATGATCCTACAAATAAAAAAGGTTATCTCATTCTTCATGGGAAAAGTTAGATCATTGTAGATCCTATAGATAAGGAAGAGTACTATGACAAGTATGATGACTCCAATCCATTATCAGTTGGCTTGCCAAGTGTAAATGTTGAAGCTAACACTGACTTATATATGCATGGAGATTACACGAAAGGAATTAATTGATCAAAAATCCAACCAATACTAGATGCATGCATTTTACTTTTCAAATTCTAGATGTGAATTTTACATTCTTTATTACAATTATATATGTCTCATATGCTACATGTGCATTTTACATTATCTATTACTTATATTTCATTCTTTGATTTTTTTAATATGAAATTTTTAGATGGCATCTGGTTGTGAGGATGAGCACTGTGACAATGGGCATCGTGAGAATGAGTCCAATGTAATTTGTATTATTTTATTACATAGATGTGAATTTTACATTCTCTATCACAATTATATAGGTTATATTTTTATCTCTTATATGTGTTTCTTGACAATTTTAGGATGAACATCCTGAGGGTGTGCACCCTGAGGATTTTGTTGGGTCTACTAATGAGCAACGTGATCATGCACGTAAAGGAGGCATCACTTTGATGAACAAGTTAGTAGAGCAAAGGGGTAAAGGTTTGAAGTTGGCCATTGACTTTGATGAAATAGGAAATCCTATTGAGAGGAATCACAATTCTTTTAGGCAATATTTAGGGGTTAGTATTCTAGCAAAGTGGATGTAACGTTAGAATCTTGACATAAAGTTGATCCTTCCATTTTGACTTCATATGGAAGGAAATAGTTGTGAGATATTCTATTTTATAAAGATATTCACAATTCTACTTCTAAAAATATGTCATTTAGTATATGAACTTTTGCAGAGAATGTTTGATCTTGATGAAAAATTACATTCTAAAATAGTTCCAAAACATTGTGGGAGGATATTGAGAAATTAGAAGATAAATCTGACAAGAGAATACATAATGAGCAACAACAACAACAACAAGTTCACTAGTGAGTAATGGACCTATATTGATAAGAATGTATGGTAAGTGTTTGTTGCTTTAAGACAAACTGATGAATTTAAGGTATTAAGCCTCCTTTAAAATATATTTGTATGATTAATCAGATAAATTCAATGTATTACGTAATTAACATATGTTTTGGATTAATCAAGCTTTACATGATGCTAAAAAAGAAAGGCATATGAAGAATGTGCAAGACCACAGGTTGGGTCCCAGTGGCTACTCCCGGTGTCTCCAACAGAGAGAGAGCATCTTCTTCTGAGCAACCTACTCTTGGGTCTGCTAAATCTTCTAGTACTTCTGCACATTTACCTCACCATGAAGAGTGGATAGTTTTGAGGACAAGCCACTCTGGAGAAATACCCATCCTGTAACTACTGAGGTGGTTGTAAAAATGGTAAAATTCATCTCTTAGAGTGCATGTTGATTTTTGACATTGATTGGTTTGTTTTACTGAATAATTACTATTATTGATTATTAGCGGGAGCCCTATGAGCAATGAAAAGAATGCAAGTTCAAAGCCGAGGGTCAAAGGAATGAATTGACAGTTGCTCTGGGTACTCTAGAGCATCCTGGCAATGTTAGGGACAATGTAGAACGATCCTTTTTGACACATCAGAGCACAAGCACAAATGTATCAACAAAGGAGGATTATCGCAAGAGGACGTAGAGGACATGATCATAAAGAAATAGAATAAGCAATGAGATAGTTTCATGCTTCTCAGTCTCAACTTCCTCAGACAATATCTCAGCCGCACCACTCTTCTTACGAGGTGGACCCTACTCACATAGAGGTGGTCGTAAGTAATCCCATGGACCCACTAGACACACCCAATGTAGGTTTTTTTGTGATATAATAGTCTTTCAGGTGAATTTATAACATGTTGTGTTTGTATATATATATATATATATATATATATAACTAAATAAAATTGTAGGTGTTGAGGTCATGCCATCTTGCATTATTAGAACCTAGTTTCTACTTCGTTGCAAAATGGGTGATGCTTTCACACCCCTTATTGGTGCCAAGATTTATGGTGCTGCAATGCCTGAAAATAAGGTTTCTGTGACTCAGGCTTGTCTACCCAACTTGGAGACAGGCACCACTTCCATATGGTCACCCCGACCATAACACGATAGGGGATGCAGAAGATGGTGTGGTTGAGTGGCCCAAAGATGGATTTGTCTATGAGAGTGTATGATAAATTTACATTTCATTTGCAATTTGTGATTCTTTTCTATTTGTGTATATAATTAACAACTGATATGAGAATACATGCATATCATAGTACATAAGAATCCTCCTATAGTTCATCCTCCAGTTCCTCCTCCATTACTTGCTTGGATTGTAAATTACCTATTCAAATTACTGCGTCCTAAGTGTAGGGGGTTGGCACTATGGTTGCACAATTTAGAAGAAGGGTCAACTATGATGGTTTGTATCTAGGAGGATTTTGTAGGCCAAGATCACGATACTATTGTATTCTTGATAGATATTATGGAGATGTTTACTTTTGATTGGTTGAATAAAACTGTGATAAAACTTTGTTCATGGTAAGATATTATGGTTAAATACCTCGTTCTATATATGTAAAAATATATGTTGATTTGTTTTATTATATATTAATCTATACATATATGTTTTGTAGCTACTTACAATTCACATTGACCAATGTGGTATTTCTAGTTCCATCATTGATTATATGTGTAGATAAACACCAAACATCTGCTAGTGATTACTTCTTTACCACATTTAAATATTTTGGTAACGTGGGAAAGAGTATGAATATATCTCCTTTCAATGTTAAATAAGTTTTAGACACTTCACATATATTTAAGTTTTAGATACTTTTCTTATATTTATGACTTATGATTTTCATTGTGGAATTTGAGTTTTATTTGGTTTGCCTTCTTTTCACTTAGTAATAAGAATTGGGAGTTGTTGGTAATCGTCCCCAAGACACTATATGCATATCATATAGATCTTTTGGGTAGCAAAATAGGGAATAGGGGGCACACAACTAATTCAATTGAAAATATTACTTAAACTTATAAGAGAATAAAAGCATTCATATAGACTGGAGGAAAGGTAGATAAAAAAAATTATTAACTTGGAAGGATGTTAAGGTAGTTTTCTGACTCCATGCGTATATATGCCTACTATGCTTATTTTTATTTATCGACATTCCGCATAACTATAAATTTATAGTGCCCTATACAAGATAATAATTGGGCATGCAAATATTATGTGATGTTGTATATGCACATTATTGTCATACATGAGGCACTAGACATCCATTATACAAAATAGGTAATCTATATAGTCTTGATCATCATAAGTAAATAGTCTCATTTGATTATATAAAAATTAAATCAAACTCTTAAATTATGTCATGATCTTTGCAAGTATTTGATATTACAGAGCCCTATACAAAAGACAAGCTAGATGAGATACAAGAAGAGTGAGTAGATTCCTTCATTAAGGAAGTCAACTATGCATTTGATTGTGATATTATATGATTTTTATAAACTTTGATGTCACTATTTCTAAATACATGTGATGGTTATGTCTTTTTGCAACTTTAAATTTGATGCAAGTGAATTTTGATGCATATGTGAATGGTGTGTATATATACATATGTGTATGAATGAATGTTAAGAGGAAATACAATGAGAAGTGCATTTGTACATGTGATGAGAATGAAATTGGAGAATGAAATTGCATGTGTGTTTTATGAATTGTGTATGTGCAAGAGAATGGAATGAACCATTGACGAGAATGGAAATGCATGTGTGTGAATGAATTGTGTGGATGTGGACTCTTGTATGCATTTGTCATTGTGGGTTTTGTAGGTATACTGGTATATTGTTAAGCTAAACATTGGATGGAACCTGCAATTTTAAGGAACTGTAGGTTCTGCATCCTGCTGAACAACCAGACAGAAGGTCTATAGACCTGCTATAGAAAAAAACACCATAATGGCAGTGTCAGTTGTTAAAAAATCTGACATTGTAGATCTGCATCATCAATTAATCATAAAAAATCAACACCACATCTGTCCTTATCGGATAGAATTGTAATTGATAAGGACATACGACATCGGTTATCTAAGACAAATTGACGACTATGCTATGATCTTTAGCGTTGATTTCTTTTGTGGTACCAACACAACATATCTGTGTTGTCAGTTTCTTATTGTTGAATCAACGACTACAATTCCAATATTATATTTGTTGTCGATATCATTCCGTGTCATCGATTTCTATTTTTTTGCAACAGACACTGGATTTGTGTTACTAGTTTTCGTTTACCCTAGAAACTGACGCAGAAGGTAATGAGTCACAGTGTCGCCTACTTAGGGGTTGGTACAAAACTGATGTTGTAGGTCTAGTTTAACTAACACAGTAGATGTTATCTGTTTCTAATGAAACATGATGTATGTTCCTTGGGAAACATATGAGAAGTAGCAGTGCCACAAATATGCTCATAGGGATGACACTACTTTTGGTAGCATTTCTCCTCCAAGTGTCCCAACTTATTGTAGAAAGTGCATCTGGGCCTTGAGGAATGTCCACATACACGTCCACACGCCATGACTACAATCTTCAGTTGTGAATCTCGTAGAGTGGAAGATAGGATCCAGACGTTAGATTGTTGAAGATGAGAGAAGACATCTTCTAGAGTAGGCCGTATAGGTGCAAATATTAAAAATTGATAATAATGATGTAATAACAAGTTATGATCAGCTCAAAATCATCATATACCAAGTTTTATACTTGTATACACCCTTTCATATAGGTAGGTGTCATTCTAAAATCATTTGAACCAATTTTCAAAATTTAGGACTTATTGGGACATAGTGCTTTTTTATCGAACTTCTTTCCAGTCAAAATGCAACACGGCCGAACTTCTTTCTAGCCAAGATGCATTCATTTGAAATTTTTTTCAACCAACTGGCAGTCTCCAGTAAAATCCAGCAAGTACTCAAGTTAGTAAGTTTCCCACTAAACTCATCCTGGACACTCCCAACAACTATCTTAGCTATACTTCAATATTTCCTATATATATGAGTGCCTTAGGGACACTTAGAGCACACTTGATCAAGCTATCACATGCTATCCTTACTTGCTTAGAATATCCATTTGCCATCTCCAGCTACATCTAAGCTAGTCTAAGCCATAGCTCAACATTATTGTCCTACTCCACCAAATATAGCCTTGTCTAAACCTATGTAGATTTCTTCATCACTTTTTCATAGTGCTTCAATTATAATCTTTGTGAACGGATTTGTAATTTCCTTCTTCTGTTCTTGTTCATTGTTGTGCTTTGTGCTACTTCTTATGAGAAGGTTGTGAAGGATCTTCTTTGGAGCTACTTTTTGCTAGAACATTGTGTCCAAAAGCGGTGGACGTGATTGTGATATTCTCCAAAGAGGATGGACTTTTTGAGGTCCTACAAAGAAGATGATAGTTATCTTTGATCTAGAAAAGGATGTTAGTTTTGATCCATAAGAGACACTAGTATTTGTGTGTTTTGTAGCTATAGAAAAGGGAATACAATACATGTTGGAAATCCTAGTTGGAAACAACTAGGTAGTGAATTGAGGTCATTTAGTATGGAACCACTCTACATCTTATTTTATCTTGTGGTTATCTATTTTTGTCACTACTTGCTTTATTATTTCTGATGTTATATCTTATTAAGAAAGTTACATTTAACCAACATCGTGTTTTAAGTTGTAAAAATAGAATTTTTTCTATTCAGCCCTCCTCTTAAGATTTTAATTGGTATTAGATAAAGGATTCAAGGAGCTCCAAAAAACCTTGAAGATGAGTGAAAATCTCTTAGGCCAACTCAACCTTTAAGGAGTGCATGTCTACCAGCCTACTATATTTGACATCTTCAAATACACATATTGGAAGAGGCACGCATGATTCTTTATTCAAGGTATTATCTTTGACCTTTGAAATATGTTCATCCTACCATATGTGCCTCCAACAATGAAGCTTGAACAATGGGATGTGGCTATAGTAAGGAAGGATAATTTAAATTCTTAAGTTGTAAAGATTCTATATTTAACTTTTCTCATAGTGAGATTAATAGAATCTCCACTTGTAAATCTGCTTATGATATTTGGAGAAAATTGTCTATTACTGATGAAAGAACAAAGAAGGTAAAATACACTATATGCTTAATCATAAACTAGAGTTATTTTGTATCAAAAAACATGAAACCATTTCAAAAAAGTACTCCAGATTTACTTCTACTATAAATACCATGAAATCCCTTAGAAAGAATATCCAAGATCATGAGCTTGTTACTCAGATTTTGCATTCTCTAACCTCTAAGTATTGAAACAAAGTTAGTATCATAGAAGAATCTTGAATATTTCTATTTTGTAGCTTGAACAAATTATAGATAACTTAGATACTTATGAGGTCAAACTCTAAGAAAATGAGATCGAAGATGAAGAAGAAAGTGATGCAAATAAAAGGGTACAACCCTCAAATAAATGGTTTCAAACAAAATATCTTCTTCATGAAGTAGCTCATCTAGTAGTTAGGAATAAAGGAATTACAAAGGTAAAAAGTTATTGTTTTCTTCTGACAAAATATTAGATTTCTCTCTACTAGATGTTATGCTTGCAGAGAAAATGAACATCGAAAGGATGAATGCCCAGAACTCAAGAAGAAGAAGAAGAAGACGAATGAAAGTAAGAAAATAAGAAGGCATATATACTTCTTGGAATTCCTCTTCGAATCCATAATCAAATGATGAAGATGGGTTCTCCACCATGTAGTTGAAGGCCTAATCACCAAACATAATGAAGAATATAAACAAGAGGAAGAAGAACATTGCTAGTACTAGAAAATTCTTAATTTCTACTATGAAATATGCATTGTTGCTTTCCAAGGAAATTGGATATCTTACAAGGTCTTTAGAAAAGATTTCAAACAGTAGAAATTTCTTGTAAAATATATTTCTCTCTCACAATTGTCATGTAGGTACAAATGGTCTTGCTTATACTCCAAGAAATAAGAATTATATGAGGAATCAAGGGCATATATTTGTAAAACTATATACTAGTTCCTCTTTCTCCATTAACCATGTAAGATGTTTTTCTTGTAGGATATTTTGTCACTATGCTTTCTAATGCCTTTTTAAAGAGAAAAATCAACAAAAACATGGTTTGGGTACCTAGAACCTCTCTCTAAATGAGGTGTAGTATCACCATGGATTTTATTGGATATCAACTATGATCATATGTACTTGCTTTCAATAGGTTTATACTTAATGTTTAGTTTTTTAATTGGTCATTATATATGTTATCAATTGGTAGATATGTATTTCTATTAAATTTATTTTCCAATAGACTACCTCTTGGCCCAAACGGAGTTCAGGGGCAAGTCAGTCAAAATACATATCGATCAAAATATGGTTTCTCAAGTTTTAATTATTTATCTTGAAATTGGTATTGATATGGCTTTCTACATGTTTATAGGTCTGAAATGACTTATTTTACATGTTGCAAAAGTGATTTTTGTTCTCTAAATGGAGATCTTTATCTTTGTAGTTTAGTTTCTTGGTTTGAGATTAATTTTCATGAATATCATATTAAGGGTGGATCAAATAATGTGGTTTATCTTGCTATATCTGTTATATTATTTTTCTAATGGCTTCTCTAAATCAATTGTAGGCTTAATATCCCTAAATATTTGGTCTAGAGATTCTTTGTAGACCTATTTTTATGCTTAATGGAATATTTTTATCATAAAAGACTTTACATTCCTCTCATTGATATTGACACATGTGTACATATGATCCTTGATCGAATTATGGCTTTCTATATATCATTTCTTTCTATATAAATTTGACTTCCAATTGATATTCTCTTATTAATTGGGTATGAGGCCTCCTCTCCATGTGATTATCTTTTTTAGGGGGAGTAACTCCTTGAGGGGAGTTTGGTAAGTATGCTCACCTTTTTTTTACTTTGAAAATGGGGGAAAATACATGAGTAAATTTTCTTATTCTTTAGAAAATTAAAGGTATGACACTCTCAATCTAGCTATCTCAAATTTATCTTATGGAAATATTTTTCATCATAAAAAATGGGAAGCTTGTTAGATTTTTTGATATGCCACACTCTAATTTTTATAATGCAAACCTTTCCCATTCGTGTTTTTAGTTCATAAAATATATGTATTAGGTGATCAAAGAAGTTAGACAAGATCTAATAACAAATATTGGGTAATTATATGTGTGTTCGGATGCTTGTACATCAAGATGTACCTAGAAAATGTCTTGTATAGGTGCAAATCATACAACTTGGTAGGAATGATGTAAGAACAAGTGATAATTGGATCAAAACCATCCTTAACCTAGTTTCATACTTGTATACACCCTTTAGGATAGGTAGGTCTCATTGTAAGAAATATTTGAGCCATGATTTAGAATTTAGGACTTATTGGGGCATAGTGTTTTTGGTCAAACTTCTTTTCAACCAAAATGCATCACGGTCAAACTTTAGATTGACCAAGAAATTACTTTTATACCAAAGGAGGTCTTGGCAGTATTTCAGTAGAACTTATTTTTGACTGATATGCGTCTCGATCTAACTTCTTTTGACCGAATGGCAATCTGCAGTACATCCAACAAGTGTGCAGTTAGCCATTTTGATCCAAATAGCTATCCTATAACGGATAGCTTCACGCGAAAATTAGCCTAAACACTCCCAAAATTTATCTTACTAATACTAAGTGTTTCCTATATATAGTAGTTTCTTATGGACACTTAGAGTACACTTGATCAAACTATCTACATGTTATCTTTACAAGCTTAGAGTATCCATTTGCCATATCCAGATGCACTCGAGCTAGTCTAACATATAGCTCAACATTATTTTCCTAATCCACCAAACATAGCATTGTCTAAACCTTTGTGGAGTTGATCATCAATTTTTCATATTACTTTCCTTCTTAGTCTTATTCACCTTTAGTTTGGTGCTTCGTACTACTTCGTCTGAGAAGGTTGCGACAAAGCTTCTTTGTAGTTGATTTTTGTGAGAAGGTTGTGTCCAAAAGTGGTGCAGGTACTTGCCGATCTTCTCCAAATAGGGTGGTATTATGGGTTCCCACAAAGAAGACGATAGTTATCCTTGAGCAAGAAAAGGAGGTTGGTCTTGAGCCAAAAAAGACAATGGTATTTGTGTACTTTTGTATAAGTATAGAAAAGAGAATAAAATATAGGTTGCAAATCTTAGTTAGAAATAACTAGGTAGAAGACTGACGTCATTTACGATGGAATGACTCAATATCTTGTGTTATCTTGTGGTTGTCAATTTTTCCCTACTATTTGCATTACTATTTCCATTGTTATATAATATTAAGCAAGTTATATTTAATCAATCTTATGTTTTAAGTTGTAAAAATAGAATTCTCTATATTCACCCCCTCTAGAGATTCATATATATATATATATATATATATATATATATATATATATATATATATAGAGAGAGAGAGAGAGAGAGAGAGAGAGAGAGAATTTTCTCTATTCACCCCCTCTAGAGATTCATATATATATATATATATATATATATATATATATATATATATATATATATATATATATATATATATGGGATTAAGAGAGAAAGATTCCCCCCTCTCCCATGCCCGTGGAGGAGGCCAAACACCCAGGATGGTGGTAAATCAAGGCAGCAACTGGGATATTTTGTGTTCAACCATTTCACATGTAGTGTAGCTAAGGATACCAATGTCAAGAGAAGTATATATATATATATATATATATATATATATATATATATATATATATATATATATATATATATATATATATATATATATATATATATATATATATATATATATATATATATTCAGGTTCGGTCGAGTTTACCATACACATAACTCAACCGATCCATGCACTAACCAAAACTGATTTAAGTGGTTCAGTCGAATTTCATCCAGGATAAACTTGACTGATACTTTAAATTAGCTTTGTCACATAGTACAATTGGTCGAGTTACCTTTATTGAAACTTGACCGACTACACTATATTGAAAATGTAGAAATAGTGATTTCAACAGTTGGAGTGCTGTAAAACTCAAAATTATATCTATTGCAACCCTCCATATAGCTAGGAATTGTTCCTTAGTGCTCCTAGCCTCTAGTGTACATCCCCAACTATAAATAGGACCTCTTAGAGTTCATTTCAAGGATGCTCCTTCATTCTATTCAAGATCCTAGCTATAGTTGATTGTATCTAGTCCATGTCAGACCCTTTCTCTCTCATGTTTACAAATCAAAACATCCATTTAGTGAGATAGGATGTGTGAGAGAGAAATACTTCATTGTAGACTTGTAAAGCTCCCAAAGCCTCCCTTTCCCCAATCCCTTTCTTCAAGATCAAGTTGGTGAAAGCTTCTCCGAGTGAAGGAGAAGGTGCAAGCTTCTTCAAGCTGTAGAAGAAGGTGGAGAAGCTTCTCCAAGTTGAACGAGAAGGTCAAGGATGAAGATCCGGGAGTAGAGTGGGTAAATCCTTCAAGGCAAAAGACTTGTTGCAAGAAGGGGATCTCCTTGGAGAAGGTGTCCAGCTTCTTGCAAGAGTGTCTCTATTCACCCCACCCCCTCTAGAGCCCATTTGATCCAACAATCAGAGCAACAGTCTTCTCAGACTAGTTCTCCCACGAGATGAGAAGATGGGCAACAACCTACTTGGGCCCCTCAACCTAGAGGGAGGCTTCTCTGTGAGACCCCCAGTCTTTGATGGCACCAATTTCATTTATTGTAAATGATAAATGCAATTCCACCTTCAAGGAATGAAGTACGACATGTGGAAGGTGTTGATTCTTCCATACAAGGAGCCGATGGGGCAGATATCCACTTGGGATGAAGCTACGATCAATAAGGAACAATTGAATGCAATGACAATAAGTGTCATCTATGCAACTCTCACGCCCTATGAGTTCAACCGCATCTCCTCTAGGGACATAGTCCATAAGATCTGGGACACGTTGTGCATCACCTATGAAGGCACAAAGCAATTCAAGGAGTCTAAGATCTACATTCTCGAGGGTCTCCTTGAAAAATTCAAGATGGGCAAGAAGGAGACAATGGTGAAGATGTACACCAGGCTCAACACCATCACCAATGGACTTGCTCAATTGGGCCACACCATGGACAAGGGGACCATCAACTCTAATATCTTAATGTCTCTCCCAAAGAGATGGAAATCCAAGGTGACTTCCTTGAAGAAGTTAGAAGTCTTGGTGACATTGCCACCAAAGAGCTCATTGGCAATATCCAAGCTCATGAGCCAAGGCTTGTAAAGCAACAAGAAGATGAAAAGCAAGAAGAGAAGGAATAAAGAAGATCAAAGATAGTGCATTCAAAGCTCAAATGTAAGCACTTAGTGCATTAAAAGCTCAAATGTAAGCACTCCTTCTCCAACAACAACACTCATGTCAGTCTACTTCTCCTTATTCAAGGGTAGATGAAGCCCCAAGTGAGGATGAATCTAACTACTCTAAGGGAAAGCACTTCAAAGGAAAGCCTTCCTCCTCCTCCACTCAAAGTTCTATGAATGTGGGCGAAAGGGTAATTACAAGAATGAGTGCCCCAAGGCTAAGAAGTCTTACCAGAAGTTCAACTCCAAGAAAAGGGAGGACTACAAGAAGGATGGAAAGTACAAGAAGAAAGAAAAGAAGGACCAAAGGAGCAAAGAAGCAGCCCATGTCGCATGGGAAGACTCCTCTTCTAGTGATGCAAGCTCCAACGAGGGATAATGGCACCTTGCACTCATGGCATCTACAAGTGAAGACATTGGTGAGGTAAGTGAGGTAATGTTACATGAGTTATCTAAGAAAACCCTCATTGATATGCTTAATTCTACCCACTCTTCTTATTCTAAATGCAAATCCAAGGAGAAGAGGTTAGGGAAAATCATAGATGATTTGTACTCTAAAATTGATATTCTTGATCAAAATGAGAAGTTGCATCTTGATAAAATTGATTCCTTGCAAGGGTGGTTTCTTGATCTTGAGCTCCAATACAATGGAGTTGGAGTAGAAAATGGCATCTACCTTAAGAACATCAATAGTCTTAAGGAAGAAAACCAAGCCTGAGTGGATGAGCTTGTCTTACTTAGAATTGAAACTGATGATCTTAGACTGCTTGTGATGTCATTAAAGATGAAAATAGAATTAATCTTGATGAGCATGTTATGCTTAGCACTGAAAAGCTAGATTGCTTTCTCAAATCAATGATCTTTCTTCTAGACCTTTTGTTGCCAAGTAATGAAGTAGCTAGTCTTACTTTAGAAAAAGATTCTTATTTTACTAAAGCCCTCTCTTTGGAGGTTATCTTACTTCATGCACACGATGAGCTAGCTAGCTTATCTTCTAATGTCATTGCCCTTAGTGATGATAATAAAAAACTAAGACATCCCTTGCAAAAATTCCTCAAAGGGAAGAAATCCCTCAATGAAGTCCTAGATCACTCTACCAAACAAGTTGGTACAAGTCATTTGTGATAAGTAGGGGGTGCTTCTCAGAGAAAGAGCAAGGTAAAGGATAAGAAAATAGTAAGGAACCAACTTCCTTCCATGGAGATTCTTCTGGCTCTAAGAACCCTATGGTTTGTGTTCATTGCAAGAGTGATGGACATTACTCTACATATTCTCCTTATTGAGAGAAGGGGACCAACCCAAAGATGAAATGGATCTCCAAGCTAACACATTATCCCAACGTTTGAGTTGGGAACTGACATCTTCCTTTTTTGTAGGTAAAAGTAAAATGGATTGTTGATAGTGGTTGCTCAAAGCATATGACAAGTGAAATCAGCCACTTCAACCAATTCACAAAGAAGAAAGGAGGATTTGTGACATTTGGTGACAACAACAAAGGTAAAATGATAGGCGAGGGCGATGTAGGTGATTTATTATGTATCAAGAATGTTCTTCTTGTGAATGGCCTACATCACAATTTAATAAGTGTTAGTCAATTATGTGATAATGGTTATCTTGTTCTTTTTACCTCACTAGAATGTTTGCTTCTTGATTTTCTATCCTACAATGTAATATGTAAGGGATCTAGAAATGGTAATCTCTATGTTATTGTTCTTGACAATATTAATCCTATTGTTGGTAGATGTATTGTTGTCAATTCGAATGATATTTATTTATGGCACCGTAGGCTTTGTCATGTAAATATGCACCAGTTGAAGAAGTTGAGCAAAAAGGAATCGGTACAGGGGCTTTCTAAATTGGATTGTGAAAAGGATGAGGAATATCAACATTGTACCCAAGGAAAGTAAACCAAGTCCTCCTTCAAATCCAAAGGAGTCCTTAGTACCAAAAGAGCTATTGAACTTCTTAACATTGATCTATTTGGACTAATGCGTACACAATCGCTTCATGGTAGCAAGTATTTTGTTGGGATTGTCGATGACTTTTCTCACTATACTTGGACCTTCTTTCTTGTCTCAAAAAGTGACATTGTTGATGTTTTCTCAGCTTTTTGTAAATGAGTTAAAAACAAAGCTTCTTGTCAGATTGTCTCTATCTGTAGTGACCATGGGGGAGAATTTGAAAATCACTTGTTGGAACAATTTTGTGAGGAATATGGGTATGCACATAACTTTTCTTCACCTCAAACACCTCAACAAAATAGGGTTATGGAGAGAAACAATAGGTCACTACAGGAAATGTCGATGACTATGCTTCTAGAGTATGAAACTCCAAAGAAGTTTTGGGCCGAAACCGTTAGCACTTTATGTTTTGGGCAAAACTGGATTTTCACTCATCCATCTTTAAAGAAAAATTCCTATGAGTTATGGCGTGGTAGAAATCCCTCTATTGATTTATTTCATATTTTTAGTTGTCCTCGTTTTGTTTTGAACACCAAGGATAATTTGACAAGTTTTATCTTAAATCTGATAGGGCTTTCTTTATGGTACAACTAGTAAGGCTTATAGAGAGTTTAACGTTGAATTGTCTAAAGCATAATAATCTATCAATGTCAAAGTTCATTGAGACTAACCCCTCTATTTCCAAGAATATTGTTAATGGTGATGTTGTAGATGAGGTGCTCCCTCACTTGAAAAAGCTCAACATTGTTGATAAAGGAAAAGAGGTGTTAGTTGATGAAGAAGATAAAGAAGAAGAAAAGAAGGATCCAACTCCCTATTTTGCAAAGCATCATGTAAAAGAGCTCATCATAGGAAATCCTTTTGAAAGGTTGAATATGCTTACAACAAACAACAAGATGACAATGCCTTCATCTCTCAACTCGAGCCAAAGAATGTCAAAGAAGCTCCCAAGGATGATGAATGGATCCTAGCCATGCAAGAAGGGTTAGAATAGTTTGAAAAGAATAAAGTGTGGACCCCTAGTGCAAAGACCAAGTGATAGAAAAATCATTGGCACCAAGTAAGTCTACCGCAACAAGCTTGATGAAAGAGGAAATGTGGTAAGGAACAAAGCAAGGTTAGTAGCCCAAGGTTACAACCAACATGAATGTATTGATTTTGATGAAAATTATGCACATGTTACTAGACTTGAATCTATTAGAATGCTACTTGTTTTTGCTAGTTATAAAAAATTTCATGTTTTATCAAATGGATGTTAAAAGTGTGTTTTCGAATTGTACAATTGAGGAGGAAGTCTATGTGGCTCAATATCCCAACTTTGAACATGATAAATTTCCTAACCATGTTTACTTGTTACAAAAAGCTCTCTATGGACTCAAACAAGCCCCTAGAGCTTGGTATGAGAAACTAAAGAACTTTTTTGCTAGACAATGGCTATATCATGGGCAAAGTTGATTCCACCTTATTTATAAAACACACTTCTAGCAATTTTGATCATAAAAAATTATGTTGATGACATTATCTTTGGTGGAACTTATCTTGATCTTTGTAAGGACTTTAGTTCTCTTATGCAGAGTGAGTTCGAGATGAGCATGATGGGGGAGCTTACTTTCTTCCTTGACTTCCAAATCAAGCAAACCAAGGAAGGTAACTTCATCAGCCAAGGCAAGTAAACTAGTGAACTTCTTAAGTGCTTTGGGATGGAGAACATGAAGTCGATGGACATCCCATGTAAAACACCACCAAGATTGACAAAGACAAAGAAGGTGAGAAAGTGGATCAGAAGCTCTATAGAGGTATGATTAGAATTTTACTTTATTTAACTACCTATAGACCTGACATAATTTTTAGTGTTGGCTTGTGTGCTTACTTTCAATCAAGTCATCTCATAGTGGCTAAGAGGATTTTGAGGTATCTAGCCAAAACACAAAATTTTGGACTATGGTATCCCAAGTCAAGGGACTTTACTCTTACTTCCTATAGTGATGTTAATTATGTGGGTAGTTTGATTGATAGAAAGTGCACAAGTTGCACTTGCTTCTTCCTAGGATTATGCTTGGTTTCTTGATTCTCTAAGAAACAAAGCACAGTGGCTCTTTCAACTACCAAGGCTAAATATATTGCAACTGGGAGTTGTTGTGCCCAAGTCCTATGGATGAAGCAAATGCTCCAAGACTTTAACATTCATTTGATGCTTCTCCTATATATTGTGACAATACTAGTGCAATTAACCTCTCTTATAATCCTATATTGCATAGTAGAGATAAGCCTATAGAGATCCATCCTCACTTTCTTCATGACCACATTGCCAAGAAGGATATCTATATCATGCATGTAGATAGGGGGAATCAACTTGTGGACATTTTGACTAAACCTCTAGCTGGAGAGAAATTTACTTTTATTAGATCAAAACTAATTATAACTACTCTTGATTATATTGACATGTAATAAAGCTAGATGGTCACATACCTATATGTTTTGCTCATGTCTTGTTCACCTTATGCTTGCTAAGTGCTATAATTGCGCTGTTTTCATGCCTTATTTCGCTTGTTTTCAACTTTTTTTTGCAAATGGAAGTTTTACCATAAAATAGTAACCAATGATGAGTGAAATGTGCCTCAATATGTTTAAATACATGATAGGTTATAAAAATAAATTTATATGGCACTCTAGAGACTTATAATTCAATTTTCTATATTTTGGACAGGTTGACCATCAATCAAGTTTGTCCTAATACAACTCGACTGATCTCTGGCTGAGGATTGAACTCACATACCCGTTCAGTCGAGTTTCCTACACATAAAATTGGACCGATCATGTGAATGGATGCAAACTAAAAAAAGGGATCGTCCAACTTTTCTCCCTCTCAACTAGAGGAAGTCGACCGAATACCCATCCTCTAGTGTTCGTCCTCCAACCCTAGGCTAAACCAACCCTTCCTAGCCTCCGATCATCCCTCCTTGCCTCTCGCCATCATGACCTAGGTGGTTAGGCGACCTATCTCTTGCGTTCTCTCCTTCGTTTGGTGGTTATCTACTCTCCATATGACCATATGGCCTCCAATCGTAGGAAGAAATCCGTCCTGTTGGAGCAAGATCCGCACCAGCTGCTCCTAGGCACATCTCCTTCAATGGTACCCCCTTCGTCTCAACTCAAGCCTTGAATAGGTTTGAGGAATTCCTTCCTAGGAATCCCTTTGCATTTCGATCCTTGTTTGAACCTTGTTTGCAAGGAGTGAGGTGATTAAAGAGGTATCTAGGGTGTTCAAAGTACATCATCTAAGTGCTTTGTGTGTAGAGCGTCCATGCTTCTCAAATTCCATGTCAAGCACAAAGGTTGTCCATGAATTCTATGCAAATTTGACGTGGAACTACGCCACCCTAGTCCCAACACCTAATACCCAAGTCATCTTGACTTCATTGATAGTCGGTACCAAGATAACTATCTCTGAGGATTCTTTGAATACTTATTTCTCTGGTATTGATGTCATTGCTTCTCCAGTAGCTTCCTATCCGCAATACCATGAACTGTTAGACCCTAAACATTTCTACAAGATCTTTGACCCCGTGCTTAACCTTCTCAATATCCATAAGTTCTTAAAGAAGTTGGATGTCCCTTATAGGAAGAAGTCAACCCTACCTTCCTCTTTCCTTAGTATCAAGACAAGAGTGATCATTTTAGTAGTAAATTGCAATGTCCATCCTAAGCAAAATCAAACGAAATTGTAGAGAGGACTGCAACAATCATGTATTGTATGTTGAATGATATTGGAGTTAAGTGGGCTCATTACATTCTACATCATATAACCTACTTTGAATCCAGGAAGAACACCATGGGTACCCATCTCCCTTACCCTAACATGATCTATTGTGTGCTTGCTCACCGTGCTGAAAAGTCCATCTTCCATGACCTTGGCTACAAACCAAGTCGCAAAGGGGTTTGTATTAGTGAGACAACCATAAAGAAGACCTTTCTTCCTACCTCTTCCATCACACCAGGTGCCTCTAACTCCACTCAGGCCCCTACACCTCCACCACTCGACCTGACAGTGCCTCATTTTTGTATCCAATGAAGCCCTCAAGAGATGTATGATACATCAACATGCATACAACCTTAGGGTTCAGGATCATGTCCACCAAGACCTCTACCAGATCATGTCATGTATGAACCTATCTTGCATCCATCCCTACCCAGCCTACCAAGTGTACCCTAGAGCTAACTATGCCTCCTATGCAAATAATCAGTTCTACCCTGACCCTTCACATGTTGTTGCTTCCACTACACCCCCTGTTGTTGCTAATGGTGGACTTGCCCCTGTGCCTAGTGTTCTTCCTCTTCTAGCTCTACCTATTGGCCATGCTACCACTCTGCTTGATGGATATGATCAAGTTTATACTCCTACCTTTTCGCAAGCCAATGCATTACATGCATGTGGCACGTCTTGGGTTGAGCAGAATGTCAGGTGGCTTGGTACATGTGCTTTTACGACTCCTGCTGATTAGGAGATGCCAAACTAGGACACTGAGGAAGAGGTTGCTACTAAGGATGTTGATGGATCTGATGATGGTGATGACAGATCTAATGATGGTGATGATGGTGAGGCTCTAACTACTTCCACTAATGCACCATCTGATGGAGACAAGGACTATCAGCCCGAGGATGAGGATGATGATGAGGACATAGTTGATGTAGTAGATGTCATAGAAGTGTAGTTCTATATTCTATTAAAGTGATCATATATATATATATATATATATATAGAGAGAGAGAGAGAGAGAGAGATTAGACTATAATGCATTAGACATTTGGGCACTCTATCTGAGGTGTACTATTTTCTTATCTCATCATTTTATCATTGGTTTGTAGTTTATTCCGAGAGGACATCATCAGTGTTGTGATTTTAATCTTATGTACCTTAACTCTTTGGTTAGCTATATCTTATGAGTTCTTGGTATGTTATCCCATATTTTGATTATGACTTTAGATTGCTTGTTTTCTTTGTTTCTATCTCTGTATGGTGTGTGCTATGTGGTTGCTTGTGTAGTTTGTGCCTGTTGCGAAGACATGTGCTTTATAACTCTTCTACCCTTGTCTTTTTAATATGACAAGGTGGGGGGGTAAACTCAACCATATTGATTTTATTTCTTATGGGATGCTTTTATTGCTAATTATCTAAAATATCATGTGACTTTCTAGAGGACCATATAGTATATATATGTACTATGGTTGTTTGTGGAAATACTAACCATGCAAGCATAGGTAAGCATGAATTGATGGGGATCAATCAACATTGTTAATTCATGTAACCCCTTGCAATTCATAAGGCAAAGGTTTAAATTTCATATCCTTTTCAATATGTCAAGGAATGGTTTGTCATTGTCAAAAAGGGGAGAATGCTGACTTGAGAGTTATACATTGTCCATATTTTGATAATGACTTAAACATTCCATTCATATGTATCTAATATGTCTATTTGAGATTGATTTTAGGCATTAGGTGCATGAAAAGGATGAATTCAACCAAGCCCTAGCTTGATCAAGTTCAAGTCAAAAGCAATGCAAATGCACTTTTTTGTAAAACACCCTAAAACCCTTAGGATGACTTTTATATCATTTGTATTGATTGGTGACTTGTAACTAAGATGAGAAAAATTAGGAGCCCTAAATTCAAACGTTTAGTCGCTCTAATAACCTTTTCCAAGATCCATTATAGGGTGTTTTTCAATCAAGTTTCTCTTGTGACAAACTAGACTGATCCCCTTGATGCATTTTGAGAAAATTCAGGTTCAGTCGAGTTTATCATACACAAAACTCGATCGAACCATGCAATGAGCAAAATTAATTTAAGTGGTTTGGTTGAGTTTCATCCAAGATAAACTCGACGGATGCTTCAAATCAACTTTGTCAAATAGTACAATAGGTTGAGTTACCTTTGTTGAAACTCGACCGACTACACTGTACGGAATACATAGAAAAAGTGATTCCAACCGTTGGATTATTGCAAAGCTTAAAATTATATCTATTGCAATCCTCCAATTGGTTGGAAAACATTCCTTACTGCTCCTACCCTCTAGTGGGCATAACTAACTATAAATAGGACCTTGTGGAGTTCATTCCAAGGTTGCTCCTTCATCCTATTCAAGCTCCTAGATATAGTTGAGTGCATCCAGTCCACTTGAGCCCCTTTCTCTCTCTTTTTGGCAAATCAAAACGTCCATATGAGTGAGATAGGATCTGTATGAGAGAGATACTTCATTGTAGACTTGTAAATCTCCCAAAGCTTCCCTTTCCCCAATCCCTTTCTTCAAGATCAAGTTGGTGAAAGCTTCTCCAAGTGAAATAGAAGGTGCAAGCTTCTTCAAGCGGTAGAAGAAGGTGAAAAATCTTCTCCAAGGTGAAGGAGAAGGTCAAGGCTGAAGATTTGGGAGTAAAATGGGTAAATCCTTCAAGTAAAAAGACTTGTTACAAGAAGGGGATATCCTTGGCGAAGGTGTCCAGCTGCTTGCAAGAGTGGCTCTATTCACCCCCCCATAGCCCATTTGACCCAACAGAAATTCCGTAGATCTTCAAGGTTTTGAGCTAAAATTCCTACATTTAGAAATAAAACGCAATCACAATTAAGTATTTGGTTTTTTTAGTATAAAAATGATGAACTTGATCTTTACTGATTTCATTGGATGGTTCTATCTATGAAAAAACCATGAAATGGGCATAAAAATGGATGTTATCATGCATGTAATTTGGTATGGGTCTAGTTAGGGTCTAGGTAAATCCAAACTCGAGGACTCAAAGACCCGACCCTATATATATATATATATATATATATATATGGAGAGAGAGAGAAAAGCTGGAATACATTCGAGTGTACCAGAGACGTTGTACACCTCAATCATTTTTCATCATTAAGTAATTTTTTAAAATTAAACCCTTGATCTTCTTAGATATCTTAAAAACATACTATATATAAATTTCTTGTCATTTGGAAACTTATAGGTCATGCATCTAAAGGATGAAAAAACAATGCATTTCAAATTAGTTTTGTGTGTCGATGTTGTTGTCCTTGGATGAGTGACTTACACTCATCCAAATAGGCTATAATTTTGTATGTGGCCTATTATTATTATAATCATGAAGATCAATGATTTATATTTTGCAAAAATGTGACCTCAATAGGCAAACATTGTTGGGATGTACGGCGTGATCTATACACTTGAGTGTATTCTAATGTGATTCTCTCTCCCTCTGTACATATATATAACGTAATATTTATCACATATTATATGAGTTAGTTGTTTACTATTGTTATATGCTACAAAAAGGTAAAAATGCCTATACATAACTTCTTATTACCTTATTGACAAAACCAAAATTCAATGAACAATAAGCCTTGTCAATTTCTTTCACACTCAATAAATTCTCTACACTTGCTATCTATGTGCACATTATTTATCCCAATTTTTTATCCCTTTTTAGTCAACCATGATGCTCATGTAAACTTTCTATTTTAAATTTATAATTACCTAATTTTATAAACAATACAGTGATTTATCTTATTTATATTTTATAATAAAAAAGTATATACATAATTATTGATCCTCACTTTTGAAAGGAAAAAATGTAATATGTGATTGTCCTTGTAAAATATTTTGACTATTAATTAGACAATCACATTGATTTGAGACCGAGTTCATGATGTTATCCTTTCCAATTTCTCACTTTCCCCTTTTACTCAACCACGCAACTTAATTAGACTTCTCATTTTCGTGTGGTCGGTATATGATTTTACCACTTGAATAATCTTAATAGTATGTTAAGATACAAATTGGTGCCCACATTGAATATTACAATATTGAAAAGAAAACAATTTATAAAAAAAATCCTTCTTAAATCACTTTGACGTCCAATGGTCATTCTAAATTAACTTAACAATACATTCAGGATATTATTCTCTCAAAATTTCTAACCTTCATGAAGAATTATCAAGTTTAATCATAGAAAAATAATGTGTATGCATATTTTATAATAAAAATATCTCAACATTAATTGACTTTGATGAAATAAATTGAAAACACAAATAATCCACTATCATAATTATGTAAAAAATATCATAATGATATGGATCCAACAACCCCACCCACAACCTGAGTATATAGCATAGGCCAGGTTCGTGCCTATATAGTGTGAAAATTTTTAGTCCTTGACCTAGCCCACGACCCTCTAGTAAAATTGGGGTTTGAGTCTGGACTTAGTAAACTCGTAACAATCCGACCCAATGCTCAACCTAGGAGTGGGTATATACAACCATTGAACCTAAAACAATGGTAAGAAATTGATGTTACATAAATCTGAACCAATGAAGCAGGTGAAATCAGGACCTATGTTGAACATGTATTTTAGTGGATAGATTCAACAATATCTAAAGTACAATTTAAATAAGATGAAAAAAAATTCTCACACAATCATGTCTAAAGCATGTTCATCAACAATTAGATCAATGCTCAATAGAAAAATAATTAAAAAATGTATGGTGTAGTCTTTACTATCCTTATCCTCTTTCGTTACTATTTCCTAAAAACTAAATAATTTGAATCTTGATGAGTGGATGTCACTATGCATGTTTCTCGTGTCAATGATTCACCATCAATATCTTAATATTCATCTCACCATCATTAAATTTGAAATGCCAAATCATGGTCGATATCATGGTACCTAAACAAGATGGGTATGAGCACCTTGCCTCTCTACCAAAATATTCTCATCTTGAGTACATGAGATGGGTACAATGATTCATACATGATTTTTGTCATTTCATAACTTATCTAGTATGTTTTTTTCGTGATATTTGTTCTAAAAAACATAATATAGCCTTTTTGGAGGAAGCCATGAGGCTATCTATTCATCACGCCCCCTGGTGCAAGCAAATTCATAAAGATGGTAAAAACATTTGAGCGCATAAAACTAAATTGTGATAGTACTACTTCCATTACATATTTCCTTAGCTAGAAGGCAGGTTACCTCCTTTGGGGGTTTTACATAGCTATTAGGACATTTTTGATTTTTAAATGCTCCTTAGTAATCCAGTCAACAAATTTATTTGTTTCCGTACTTTCATAAACAACCCTCCAGTTCTCCTACAATTTCCTTTGAATATCAATTATCTAATTATGTATGACAGTTTCATACTTTAGTACTCATATCATATGAACTGAGGATTGGATGTCAGTTGCAATGATGACTTTCTTAATCGTGCATACAATGGCTACAACTAGGGCCAGATTGATGGCTTGTAACTCTGTCTCTGGTGCTCCATTAGATGCTATGTTTTTCACTATGTCATTGTGCCATCTTCCATTACAGTCTCTTGTGACCGCCACAATGGTGCCTCTCTTTCCTTTCCACACTGAGTGTGCCCTCAAGTGGTGTCTACCAGTTGGGTTGTTGCTCCCCTTACTTCATAGTTGGAGAGCCTCTCCATGATTTAGTTAGCATAACTTCCCTTATGATATAGTTCACCTGATGAGTGGTAGTGGTTTCCTTCTAGTCAAGTTCCCACAAGTTTTTGTACGTCCACATATACCAACATGTGATCACAAAGGTTAAGCTACATGGGTTTTTTGATGCAAATTGCAGTGTATCAAATTCATCAATTGATGTTCATTTAGAAATGTGTCCATATCCACATCGAATAGAAGCTCAGACAAAGTGTCCCTCACATGCTCATAGTCCAGCAAAGCATGTAGTATAGTTTAGTCATGTTTCATGCGGCAAGGAAAAAGCCCATCCAATGTCATCTTCCTTCTCACTCTAGCATGATTTGGTGGACTGGCATTATGAATTGACATCCATGTGACAATCTTAACTTTGATAGCTACATTCTTACCCCAATTTATCTTCCATTCTCCATCCCTTTTTTGCTCTTTTGATCCTCACAATATGGGATATGCCCATTTAGTCAAATACATTCTCTTTCTAGTATGTTTCTAGGCTCTTACATCTGGTGTCGGGTATTTGATTGGTATTTTCAACTTTGCATTTTGGCTAACTACCATCTCTAGAACCAATTCTCTAGGAACTCCAAGTCTCATTTCCCCTTCAAGTTGATCGTACTATTGACTAGCATGTCAAGGATTTCCATATGTATGGTTTGATAGCACATTTATTCAATTGATCACTCTCCAGACCATTGATCCCCCAAAACATTCATATTCTCTCCACAGATCAAGATCATGTACAAATTTCACATGATGAATGCCTTTTCTTATAGCATTTCTCATCCAAATCTAGATCCATGTGCGAAGAGATTATCTCTATGATGCTCATATTTCTTATGTGTTGTATGACACCAAAAAGTGTTCCTACATGTACTGATATCCCACACATTCCAAAGAATGAGTGCCTGATTACAACCCTTCATAGACTTCAATCCCAATCCTCCATTAATTTTGTTTCTTGTAACTTTTTCCCTAGGCCACTAAAGATGTAGCATGACCTTCCTTGTTACCCCCATCAAATTTCCTGATTGTGCCATCCACTTGATCAGATAGGTTCAGGGGAATTACTAATGTATGCATGACATTAGTTGAGACAGTGGCCAAGGTGGATTTGAAGAGGCATATCCTTCCAGCAAGTGAGAGACACCGTGAGGGCCATGCGTTAATTTTGATGATAATCTTGTCCACAATCTCTGCATATGTCTTTCTAGTCACTCATTTATGGAGAATGGAAACCCCAAGGTACTTCCCCAATTTTGTTGTCTTTGTGAAGCGACTCACTTCACATATCTTCCTTTTCATTATTTAGGTAACACTCTTGGCAAAGAAGATCTTAGTCTTCTCCAAAAATATTTCTTGCCCAGATGCCACTTCAACCTCCCTAAAGCATTTTAGTATGTTTTTGGTATTCATTTTATCTGCTTTAGCAAATAGAACGAGATCATCAACAAATGCTACATATGCAATCCTTAGATTACCTCCTACTAGTTTTATAGGGTTTCATTCTCTTCTTACTACTTGTTCTTCAATCATCTGATTGAGTCTCTCAATGGACAAGACAAATAGATAGGAGGACAAGGGATCTCTTTGTCTGAGGTCCCTAGAAGATTTGAAAATATTTCCATTCCAGCTGATAGTGATTTGTCCCATGGATGTTGAGTTCATAATATACCTACTTATATTCTTAGGTAAATCAAGGTTGAGCAGAGTATCCTCAATAAAGCTCCATGACATATTTCATAGGCATTTGTCAGAACTTTGATTGCCATGGATTTTGTTAAATTCTTACGTTCCATATTATGTATAATTTCTTGCACAAAGATGATGTTATTATTGATCTTCCTACTAGGAACAAAGATACTTTAAATTGTTAAAATCCACTTTGGCATCCACTACTTTAGGTGCTCCACAATGATCTTTGAGCAAAGTTTGAGGCCTATGTTGTTTAAGGAAACTGGCCTAAACTGGCTACATATTTTAGACTTTAGACACTTTGGTATTAGCATTATGGTGGCATTTCACACGTCCTCTTCTAAAGTATTACCATCTAGGGCATTTCGTACCATGTGTTGCACTGAGTCACTTGTAATGCTCCAATTTTTCTACATGAATAGTGCCAAGACTCCATCTAGAGTATCTTTGTATGGGTCCATGATCCTCAAAGAATTTAGAATCTCTCCTTCAGTCAGTGTTTTTGATATAGCATTCTTCTAGTCAATCATAAGCTAATAGAAGGTATTCAGTATGAGGGGATTGATACCCCCATTTCCTTGATATGGGGCCATAAGAATGTCTCTAAAGTAGTCAGTAGTAAGAGACACTAGTTCATTATCCACAAATATCTAATCACCTATTGATTTTTTTAACATGGAGATGTTATTCCTATGCTTGCTTTGGTCAATGTAGGTGTGATAAAACTAATATGATGTCGTCATCTTAAATCCAACTATATGTCTTTGTAGTCTCTAGTCCTCCTCCTTAAGGATTCATTTAAGTGTCACCTACATTTCAACCCACATCCTATTTGTAATCAGATCATACCTCTTTGCCAAACTAGATTGGAGTAAGTCAATGTTCCCCGTGATCTTGTCCTTGTTTTGCCTCTTCTTATTCATATCTGAGTCCCACATTTGAATATGAGTCTGAACTAGCTTCATGGTTTTGTTAAAATCAAATTCGCCTTGCAAGAAGTTTTCTAGTAATTCTTGAAGTTGTCCATCTTCATGCCAAGAAATCCTCGTTGTGAACATGTGTTGTACTTTTTGTATTTTCTTTGTCTTAATGAGAAAAGGGAAGTGATCAGAATTAGCCTTTGGAAGATATATTACAACACTTTCATGGAATTTCAAAGTAAATGCATCATTTGCCATTTCCATGTATAGCCACTCATGGAGGAGTCTGATTTTGTATGTGAACATCTGACTAGTGAATCCACGATTGGATAGACCCATGTCTAAGTATGTGTTGCTGAAGAGCCTGGCCTCCACTTGATTATATGTCTTTCACCCAACCTTTTCTATAGGGGGCAGGTTGGTGTTGAAATCCCCAAACATGATCCATTGGTTAGAATATTGAGTGCCCAATCCCACTAGGTTCTCTTTTAGAAGATTTCTCACTAATATTTGTGCGTTAGTATATATGAATGTGACTATGGTGGACTTGTTAATTTTACATGTGATAAATTGATGATGGATATTCAAAATGTGTACATCACAGTGTGCCACATTCCTACAAGCCAAAATCCCACCCGTAAATCCCCTTGCTTATTATCTATGTGAATTAGTGAACCCAAGCATTTAATGTGTGGTTCTATAATCACAACCATGGCTGATTTTTGTGAAGAAATATATTCTGTCAACACTCTACAAGTTTCATAGTTTCTAGTTCCCCTCAATTTCCAACACAGAAGATCAAACACTTTAATCTGAAAATGATTTATAGACTAAGTTTAGAGGCTTTGAGTAGGATACTTGTTCTCCTTGTTTATCCCTACCTCCTTTCTCGTCTATACCTCCACTTTCTTGTTATCTTGCTTCCCTTTTCCCTCCTCTTTATTTTCCTTTCTTAAGATCCTAGGGCTTTTTCATCTCGATTTTGAGGGGCTTCTCATTATACCACTTCTCTTCATTTTGGTGACACTTCCCTTGATGATTTTTCCCATGGATTTCTTGGGTTTTGTAGCTTTGTGTGATTATGTATCCTCTTTTCTATTAGGAACATTGAAATGGGGGTGTACTTGCTCAATTTTTGGGATGTTCATTTTAGCTTCATTTTTCTCCTCTAGGATTTCTATAACTTCAGTGACGGCTAGGTTTACTATAGTATGCTTCTCTAATTGACTTGTATGTCCTCTTTTTTCCATCATTACCTTGTTCTGATATTTGCTTGCATTGTTCAGAATTTCACCCAAGACCACCTATTTTTGGTCTGTCGTTTGCACTCTTGCATTGTTCACCTTCTTCTTCCATCCTTTCACATGTCTAGTGGTGCCTCTTGGTGCCTTTTTTGTGTCTTACTCATATTTGCCTCTTTGCTTTATGTAGGCATGTCATTCTCATTTAATAGGCTCGCAGAGTGTTAGGAGATTAACTTTTGTGCTCCCATGTCCTCTTCTAGTTCTTCCTTTGCCCCAATGTGTATGCCAGTCATTAGTAGCCTGGTTCAGGTAATCAGTGGTGGCTATTGGTGGTTCGCTCCTCTACATATCTCCATTGTGCATTGGTCAGGTTGAATCCCAACTACAATACTTTGATGTGTGCCCTTCCTTGCCACATATCCTACAAGAAAAATGAAACCCTTCATATTATATTTTGTCTTTCATTCCATTGATTAGGATAGAAGAGATAAGTTCTTTTCTCATATGTACTTCAACGTCCAGTTTAGAAAACCTACTACACGTTCTTTTTGCACTGTGAGAATTTACTTTCATGAGGCCTCCAAGATCTAAGACTATATACTCAAATATTCTAGGCACATAAAGATGAGTGAGTACATTTAGAATTTGAACCCACGCCACTATATTCTGGTAAATCCTTAGAGGGGGTAAAATTAGGTGACCATTCCCATACGAACATGCTGGAGCCAAAGAGCTCCTATGGTCCACCCATCGATGATGTTTCATAATCTCTCTGGTAAGACAATTTCAATACAAAGTGGCCCATCTCCAATTCGTACGTGTTGCATCTTCTTGATAAGCCCCAAAGCATATTTAGCCTATCCTTTAGAGTCATATGCTCTATTTTTTTCCTATCAATATGACCACCACAACATATTTCTATGGCCATGCCAGGTTCTCCTCCGCATTAGTGTTGATGAAAAGATTTGGTTCACCATCTATACTCTTAGTTTCACATTTTATAAGGATAGATTCTCCTCATAGAGCTTCTCAAGGAATATTGTGTCTGTGTGATTGCCTTGATCTCCACCCACAACCTAGTTGGATGATGATTGTCCCCTAGACCACACCAATTTTGTCTCCTTCTCCTTGTCGTTGTTAGGATTAACATGCTCCTCCTGGTTGAAATATGTTGTAATCATACCTTGACTCCCAGAGTTAAGCAGATATACCATGTTTATCTTTCCAAGTTTTCCTTGTTTTCTTGCCTTACAGATTAGTCAATGGGTCTTGTGTCACACCTCCCCACAAGCCTACATAACGCAGGAGTAACCCCGCTCTGGGAACTGAGATATTTAGACCCTTCTCCAGTGTTGCCTCCGTCCATCTGTATGACGTCACCTCTCCTCTTGGGTCCCCCTGTACTCCTCCTCCAAGCCCCCATCTAAATTGTGATTTGCGTCTAGGGTTTTCTCTTGTTTGCATCCACCACCGCTAGAGCCTTCACATCCCCCAATTTTTCTGTTGAATAAAACTAGCCTTTGAAACCCTTTTGCATCAATATTAGCTACATGTATTTCATATGACATTATCATGACTTATCTTGATTTACTGAAGCTTCTTTTAATTTTAGATTCAAGGAGTAATTGAAGTCAAAGTTGGTGCCTCCGACATCGATGTTGTTACCACTTACATACATCAACGAAAGGAAACTCTCAAGTAAAGTCCAGAGCACTGAGACCATTCTCGGTGCCACTGAGAGAAAGGTCGAGAAGCCTCAACAACTTCTTGGTGACATAGACAACCCTGTCGATGGTAGCTACATTATCGTAATTGGACTTGAATTCAATCAAGCCAGTGCCACCAACATTTTGGGTATCACTGACGTAAAAATATAGATTATCATAATTTCAACCCTAGTATCAACGATCTAGATCTTTTCTTGGGCACTTGGGGCTTGATAAAACCCATGGCATATCAGACATCACAAACGTATCAGAGAGGGGCATAACCCTAGACCCAAAGTAGGAGAGTGGAAAAGGCGGGAACATGGAGAAATGATCACCTTGACACCTTCGATGAGCAATTTGGGAGCCCAAATGTCACCTGTTGACGCCCATCTTTGAAGGAGATCTTCATTGTCTACTATTCCTCGGTTCTATCTAATTATTGATACGTTTCCTCACTTCCCAAGATTCTACAATATTTGGTATGTGAGGCTAATCTCCTCTTCTCAAGGACATGGGAGTAGCCCAATAATTTGAACTTGACAATATTTATCTAAAATAAATTCCATTGCTTTTTGGAATTTTAATGATCATATGCTTCATTATTCCATGTCATGATTGATCACCCTACTCATGCTTTGATGTTTCTTTACTCCAATAGCGAAACTTTAACATTGGAAAAAATCATCATTAACATAATGAATAAGGCACTACAAAAGCTGTCTAACAATTATGAGGTTTAAGTTTCGAGGGAAAAGATTGTCAAGTTTCATTCTTTTATTAATTTGTAATGAACAAACTAGCGCCGGGTGACCACGAGAATCCATTGGCCACCGTCACCACCGGATACATCGCACGGCAACTGAAAAATTTCCCGTCGTGCACTGGATAGAATTGCAAACCAGTCAATGACACTCTAATGAACCCAATCAAACATATAATAATCGCGATGCAAAAGAAGAGGCATTTACATGTGTATACAGTATACCAAAGAAGCCGTAATCAAAAGGTACAGACCAAGGAAGCCGTAATCAATTTACACCAAACAAATGGGAAAAAAGGAGGAGGAGAAACTGCGATGTGTTGTTTGCTTCTGTAGGGATGTGTTGTTAAGCGGATGTGATATCTGTAGGGATGATTAACATAAAATAATTTAAAACCTGTCAAACGATGTTCCAGTTCGGCGTGAATTTATGTGAGGCGCCCACTTTCCGTGCGACGGTTCAGTCGTAAGGTGGAACGTCGGCTAAGCAGGACGCTGATCGGCCGGCGTGATCTACGATCCTATTAGAATTTGTAACTGTACTGGTCCACTAGAAACATGGTCGCGCACTTAACTGGTACCGCCATACTACCCATCCAGAGTCACCTTTTTATAGCTTTGTGGATGTATGACGAAGAAGACACTACCAGTGGAATCGTGTTAAACAGCAAAGAAATGGAAATCGTGCGTGCGTTGTTGGTGAAGAAGATTCCGTGGTCGAGTTTCGTACTGCAGCCGGGACCACACGGCCAGGCTGAACGAAAGACAAGACGATAGACGAGATGTCACCATCGGAAAGTTAGTGGTAGTCTATGTGGGCACCGGCAAACGCCGATTGGCAATGGCCCCTCTTCACTGAGAGTGACCCGGAGAACTTCCGTGAGGCAGTCTAGCGAATGAAGTATAGTGGGTGCGGTGGAGAACCAGCTATGTTACAACCCCGAATTTTGGGTTCATGTGGTGAGAAATATGATTTTTTATAATAAAGATAAATGAACAAATAATGATGTCTCTTGATTGAATGTATGAATTTCGTTTATAATAGTCTTGGTGATTGTATTGTGGGCTTTATTGGCTATTGAGCCCCATAACAAGGAAATTCAATTAATTAAGAAATCGAGAAAAGAAAGATGTGGAAACCTCTAGAAGGTAAAGAACTTAATCTAAAGGTGGATTTCGTGCCACATGGGTTCCTTGGGTTCCAAGGAGTCCAAAGTTGCAAAAAAAACAATAAGAAAAAAAAGATTAATTAAGTATTTCTTTATTAAGAAAGAAATTGAAAACAATGGTAAAAGGTGGAAAACAAGTGAAAAGAGGTATAATTGAATTATCCTTAGTGGAATTTCGTATTCCAAGGATTCATAATGATAAAAGGAATATTAATGAGGAAAATAAAAGAGAAATAAAGAGAAATCCTCAAAAAGAAATATTTTAATAAGAAATAAATATGATAATGAGAAATAATGTATTTACATGCATCTAGAAGGATAATGAGTATCCAATAAAAAGGATTTTGGAATAATAGAGTTTATTGGGATCCAAGGAGTCCCAATAAAGAGGAAAGAAAGAGAAAATATCAAAATTACAAAATAAAAGGATAATGGGAATACATAATTAATGAATTATGTGGTTTTGTTAAGAAGGAAGTATTTTCTACTTAAGGAAATATATTTTCGTGGCTAATATATTAAAAGGAATGAATAAAGAGAATAAGAGAGAGAATTTTCGTATTTCTAATTATCCATGCAATAAAGAATATCAAGGAAGAAAATAGGAGAGAGAAGAATTACTTCTCCATGAAGGAATAAGAATCCTATTGGGAATATAACTTTTTGACACATAGATGGTCATCTTAGGGCATGGTTAGCCACCCTTATATAAGGGGGGAGAGCCTCTGGATCGAGTTCCATAGAAATTCTGCAAAGCTCTCTCTCTTCCTTCTTCGTCTTCTTCATCTCCTTCGAGCAAACCCTAGCCATGAAGTGGGTGCTTTCCCTAGAGCAATGGAAAGCTGATGAGCCATCTAGATGGGAGCCTGGAGTGCCGCAGTACTGAAGAGTAGCTTCCCCATCAAAGCTGGGTCCTAGAACGCGTGCAATAACAACCTCTAGGCTGCAACAACAACCACAAGAAACTGCCCTGTCGATCAAGTATTTGGCCGCGTTGGCCGCAACCAGGTGGCGCCGCAAGTGCGCGGAGGGACAGAGGACAGAGGGCAAGGACTGGTGGCGAGGTTCGAGGCCCAGGGAGGAGCAGAAAGCCCCACGTAGGGCTGCAAATCGCGGCCAAGTAGGGCAGATCGGAGGTAGAAGACGACCATGGTAGTTGGATGCTTCTACCCCTCGTGGGTATGCAGAACTGACCACTTACATGGGGGGTATAAGGGTCTTTCTATTATGTTTGGGGCGGCTGTGTGTTGCAAGGAAAGAGGCGACGTGGCGCGTCCTCATTGGCCCACAATAAGTTATTTTTGTTAAATTCGTATCTCAATAACCGTAGCTCAGATAGACGCACATTATACATGAATTTTGCTCAGAAAAATAAGAGGAATCCATTAAAAATATAATTGAAGCTTGATTCCTTTTGTAATTTGAAAATTAATGGAAGTTGTTAACTTTAGTGTAATAGTAATTAAGAAACCCTATTTGGATATGATTAATGTGATTAGTAGGGTTTAATGGATGATTAGAGTTGGTATTAACCTGTTAATGATGAAAGGGCACATTAGGAACAAAAAGGATGAACTTTTCATGTAATTAGTTTAATTTCGAGTTTAATGTACATGAATAATACTTTAATGGGCCTTGAAACCCTAATATTGGTAAATTCGACTCTTAATAGCTTTAATTATTCAAAGTGGTGAATAAAGATGAGACATAATGATCCTAGGCTATTTCGAGCATTAAATTTCCTAAATTGTGGATAAATAACCTTAATATAGAAATTAAGGTTTTTGAATGAATCAAGATGGAATTAATAACAAATAAAGTTCACATGTGAATTCAATCATAATGAACTATGAATTGATGATAAATGAGCATAATGATCTTGTTATATATTAAAAGGATGAAAATTGTAGCTTTAATGTAAAAGAGGCTTAATGGACTTATTTAATGGTTAATTATGCCTTAAACCCGAAATTGAGGATTAGATGTTGAGATAATTAGGGTTTGTGATCAATTGCGTTAAATTAGGGTTTAAAATAGTAAAAGATGAAGGGAAACCCTAATTGCAATGGAAACCCTAAAAGTGAACTAGAAACCCTAGGAAGTGAGCTAGATTTAATAGATCTTAATGACATGAGTAATAAAAGGAAATTATATAATTGTTTCAGGATCTTATTGAATGCTTGCTTGCCTATTGGATGATTGGATTATTTCTATCTCACATCAACTTGACAGGTATGTGGTTACACCTATGAATATCCCAAATTAGTTTCTCGAGGATTTTCGAGGTTTTATCGATGACTTGAATTAAACTGTTGGTTGCATTTAATTCATGCAAATTATAATGTGAATATGACTATCACATAAGAGATGTGCCTACTAGCTCAGATCCTAGTCCCCTCTATAGCCTAATGGATTGACCTAGTACATGGCTACCAATGGGGTAGGCCCATCAGGTCATTGAATGACTTAGTACATGGCTACCAATGAGGTAGGACCATCAAGTCATCATGAGTCAGGGATTGGGATACCTTTGGGTAGGGCCATGCGACTCCATAACCCTAGGAATTGGCTACCTGTGTGGTAGGACCATGGGGGTAAGGATCTACCATATGAGAGAGATAGTATCCATGTCCACTGCAGGGACGATACAGAGATAGGGGATAGGCAATGATTGAGTAGTATTGCTTAAAATGTAATCTTGGATGTTAAATGATATTTGGTTGACTACATTGTTAACATAGTTGCACAATTATTGTTTCCCCCACATAACGGCATATTCCGATATACTGACCGATGTTTTTGTTTGTCGGCGTTTTAGGTACAAGCTTGAAATGCACAAATAGTAAAGTGACACATCGTGATAATAAGAAGTAAAGTACAAGGAGGGTTAGATAGAATAATTCAAGTTGTGGATAGATAGTCTTCTAAAGTTTTCAAAAGGTATGCAAAGTTTTATTTTAATACCAGATTTCAGTTTAGTTGGTAAAGTTTATTAATTGTTATTGATTATTTTTCGAACCTTTGATCCAGGTTATTGGTTAACGGATCTGACCTTTCGGTCTCCCTTAATTGGGGGTTACCGGGAGGCGAGGTCGTTACAATTGGTATCAGAGCATAGGTTCCTCAATTAGTCTTTAATAATTATTAAATTTTACAAATTCTGTAGAACCCAAGGGAGTTATTAGAGAATTATCCGAAAGACAGAGGTGTCTAGAAAAGGATCACGACCGCGGGCTGGCAATATTTTCCTCCGCACCGCTAGTCGAAATGTGAGGACTCCCGGATCTTTGTGACTTCCTGGCCAAAGTCTTAGGGTATGAATCAAAATAAGATATCTTTAGGACTCTCTCATCTTGTTCATCCCTTTGTAACTCAAATTCTGATAAGGACCTTAAGGATTAGGGTTTCCTCTCTTCTCCTCGCCCTCTTGAGGTATGGGTAAGGTTGATAAGGATTAAGGAATCCTCCACCAAATTAATAAAAAGCATGTAAATAAAATGTCATGGACATAAGCTTAATAGAGTAAGCGTAAAAGAATAGATACATGCTTAGGTCGTATGACATAAGTTGTCATTGCCCTCAGGAGAGACCTGAGGCTAGAACTTCTTGTCAGGAGGATGAGTAGAGAAAGTGAGTCTTGGAGGTAGAGATTTCCATTAAAGTAGAGACCTAGCACATCCTTTGAGGATGATGGTAACCCTAACCCTAAGTGAAGGTTAGAGGGATAGATGACATGATGAGTTAGTTGTCTTGGTAGACCAGATGTTTGGATAGACATGCCTTGGATGTCATATGAGCCATGAGATGTTAGATGGCCTAGTGTCTTTGGCAACCCAACCCTGGAGAGGGTCGTGCATGTTTGAGAAAAGGATAGCTCCTTCATGGAGAGAGGACCTCTAATAGTGAGGATGGTGGTAAGGTTAGCTATAGAGAGAGAGAGAGAGCAGGACCATGGCAAGAAGGTTGGAAGCCTAACGCCCCGAGTATAAGGAACAATGGGGAGTCGAGGATGATGTGACCTAAGTGGATGATAGTGGTTGCCTCATGCATGATCCCTGGAGGCTGATGATATCTTAGTTTCCTTTAGAAGAACCAAACCCTAGAAGAAGGATGATGCTTCTAGTACCTATGTGCCCATGGTATAAGTGATTACCTGCTGGATGAGATAAAGAGTGCTTTAGACCCTAAGAAGGTTTGAGAACCAGTTGTGAGGCTTTATACCTAGTTGGTTGTCCTGGAAGAGGACTCAACTCCAAAGTGTTGCTCGAGTAGAAGGATCATGGAAGTACATGACATATCTTGGACATGATTGATTCTTGCTTAAGAGATTGAGCATGCAGTGGACACCCGAAGGTGAACCTAGGGTTCCTAGGCCTAAGAGGGGAGGCAGTGTATCCGATGCTCATGATGAGATTTGAGTCTCTATAGTTTCGAGCATGGTACTCCTCATGTGTAGAGGAAGAGGAAACCCCTTAAGTTAAGGGTATGTTTGATGAGCCCCTCACAACTAAGTTGATCTAATATTAAGGAAAGAGAACAAGTATGACCTAGCATGGTTTAATAAGTGGTCTTCTTGTGCCTTAATAGCCTGCTAGGGTTAAGCATACTCATGTGAATGTAAACCCTAAGGACAGTTGTGACCTTGTTGATAAGAGTTGTAGTATCCTCCCATCCTGGGAGAGGGACCCTTTTGTAGGGCGTATATCAGTTTTGTTGGTTTGAGGTAACCTAAAGAGGTTTCATAGGATCTAGAGAAGCTAAGTGAAGAGTACATGGTAAGAGAATGAACCTATAGACCCATAGTTAACCATCTCTAAGTGTATGTGGATGTGTTACCGTGGAGGTAACCGGTATGGGGCCTGACCATGGTAGGGTGGTCGCCATGACCCTTATGAAAGGATGAAAGACAGCCCATGAATGCAGAGGGAGATGATGAAGGCTTGGGTAAGGTTCTAAGTTGGACATGTACTATAATAGAATCCTAAGTCTGTCCTAGGGTCAGGTAGGGATAAGACCGATGGAAGGAGTTGCCTAATTCCCTAGTTGCACATGACCATAGGGTCGGGAGGTAACATCTATCATTGTCTGAGGGCCATGGGTTAGGAGATTGATCACCTTCATGAACTCATGGGACCCAAGGGATAGATGAGTAAGGCACTCTCTGGATGCATAAGGGAAGAGGGATAACCCCAAAGTGTCGGCACCCTATAAACCTAGAGGAGATGACTAAGGATTGTGTGATAACCCAAATAGGTTCGAGCAGTTTTCCATGGAGGTAATTTTGATATCATGATGGTTGTGATGTAGAGACATAAGTTGCCCGTTTCAACTTAGAATTGAAGTTGAACTGGCGATGTGGGATGTATCATCTCTACTCTTGGAACAGGAAGAACTTTGTGTTTGGACGGCCGCCAAATGCTTATTTCCTCTTGTTATGAGAGGGAGAGATGGGACAATATGCATGCCATACACCAAGGATAAAGATGATGTGAGTTGGAACGTTGCTACAAGGTATGAGGATAGAGATGATAACATACCTTAGTGGAGTGAATGATACATGGATGGTTTACAAACACTAAGAGGAATAGTGTAGTCATCTTATGAGGATGTTTTATCAAGAGCTATGTGGAATTTGCAAGTGAACCAAGGTTGAGTTTGATCACCATGAGGATGAGCTCAGAGTTTCTTAATGAAGACAAACTTAGAGAATGAGATGAGATGATAAGTATAATACATGGAGGTGTATGTCTTCGACATCACCTAACACCTAAGGATAAGAAGTGGTAATGAATGCTCTGGTTGAGATATAGCTGCCTAGTTTAGCTAGAATCTAGAAGAAGTTGAGGTTGTTAGGCTAACCTTAAGTTGAGAAAAAGAGATAAGTTTGGCTAACACTCAGATATAACGAGATCTGTTGAACAAGATTAGTGGTTGTTTGGATAGCCAGCCTAGTCCTTGATGTGGTAGAAGGATGGTTGTAGAACTCTGGATACACTTCTTTGGATAGGAAGGTAATAAAACCCTTATGAGAGTGGTTTAGGGCTTCCGAGGAATCGACCTTGAGGAATCATGACATACAGGAAATCATGATCACCACACACCATGAAACTACAAAGATAGTAAGTGATGGTAGAGATTTGGATGCCTGATACATGTTGCATGTGGCCATGCAAGCCAGGAGGTGAAGGACGAATGCCAGTAACCTAGTGCATGGATATAAAGTATAAAGAGTCCCTGAGAGAGAATGGGAGTTCATCACTATGGATGTTGTGGTAAGTCTCCCCTAGACCAAGGAGGGTCGAGGTGCAATATGGGTTATGGTAGATCGCCTTACCTAGATGACATGAGAAAGGAAGAGTACTGTCATGGGACAGATTTGGTTGAACTACTTAAGAGATAAAGATGGTTCAACTACACCATGATGCGAGTTCAAAAGTTTTTGAGAATAACCTAAAGGTTCACTCCTGTGAGGTGGAAGTAGATACCTGAAGAACTCGATGTTAGAACAGTTTAGCACCCATACTAATGGACAATATGATCCAGACTAGAGGGTCTGATGAGAGCATGTGTGCTCATTCGGGGTGATACAAAGAGACAGTTCTTGTAATGTGACGTTAGCCACCATAGCCTTATCGGGATGCAAGAAGTCTTATAGAGAGGTTGTGTCGGTCACCACTTCATTAAGATGATGTTGGTGAAGGAGGCCTCACGAAGGTCAGAAAAGAACCATAGTGTGTGTAGATGAAGTTGCTTTGATCGTGCAATGGCCGAGAGAGAGCCCAGTGGTGACATGAGTCACGAGCTGATGCAAAGCAGACTGACATACAGTTCATTATGGGAAAATATGTGATGTGAAAATCCAACCCCTCTAAGCTTCAACTGAGAAAGCTGAGTCCCCGATATATGGGTCCATTTGAGATGGATTGGTGGAGATGGTTGTGTTTAGCCTTTCCCCTCAGGAATAACATGATGTGTAATGTGTTCCACGAGTCCGATCTAGAACACTATGTGAGGTACCCAAGCCATGTGCTGATCCCTGAACCTATTCAGCTTTATGAGAGGCTGAAATGTCCTGAGTTACCTATGAGGGTATGATATACCAAGGTAAGAAAGAACTCAGATGGAAGAATATGAGATGATAAAGGTTCTTGGGAAGCACCATGGAAAGGGTAAGACCACATGGGAGCCATGATGGACATATGAAAGGCTTATCTTGAGTTGTTTATTTGCTTGGGGGAATTTTGAGGGAAAAATTCCTATAAGAGGGGAAGGATGTTACAACCCTGAGTTTTGGGTTCATGTGGTGAGAAATATGATTTCTCATAATAATGATAAATGAACAAATAATGACGTCTCTTGATTGAATGTATGAATTTCATTTACAATAGCCTTGATGATTGTATTGTGGGCTTTATTGGATATTGGGCCCAATAACAAGGAAATTCAATTAATTAAGAAATCGAGAAAAGAAAGATGTGGAAACCTCTCGAAGGTAAAGAACTTAATATAAATGTGGATTTCGTGCCACATGGGTTCCTTGGGTTCCAAGGAGTCCAAAGTTGCAAAGAAAAGTAATAAGAAAAGAAAAGATTAATTAAGTATTTCTTTATTAAGAAAGAAATTGAAAACAATGGTAAAAGGTGGAAAACAAGTGAAAAGAGGTATAATTGAGTTATCCTTAGTGGAATTTCGTATTCCAAGGATTCCTAATGATAACAGGAATACTAATGAGGAAAATAAAAGAGAAATAAAGAGAAATCCTCAAAAAGAAATATTTTAATAAGAAATAAACATGATAATGAGAAATAATGCATTTAGACGTATCTAGAAGGATAATGAGTATCAAATAAAAAGGATTTCGAAATAATAGAGTTTCTTGGGATCCAAGGAGTCCCAATAAAGAGGAAAGAAAGAGAAAATACCAAAATTGCAAAATAAAGGGATAATGAGAATAAATAATTAATGAATTATGTGGTTTTGTTAAGAAGGAAGTATTTTCTACTTAAGGAAATATATTTTCATGGCTAATATATTAAAAGGAATGAATAAAGAGAATAAGAGAGAGAATTTTCGTATTTCTAATTATCCATGCAATAAAGAATATCAAGGAAGAAAATAGGAGAGAGAAGAATTACTTCTCCATGAAGGAATACGAATCCTATTGGGAATAGAACTTTTTGACACATAGATGGTCATCTTAGGGCATGGTTAGCCACCCTTATATAAGGGGGGAGAGCCTCTAGATCGAGTTCTAGAGAAATTCCGCAAAGATCTCTCTCTTCCTTCTTCGTCTTCTTCATCTCCTTCGAGCAAACCCTAGCCATGAAGTGGGTGCTTTCCCTAGAGCAATGGAAAGCTGAGAAGCCATCTAGATGGGAGCCTGGAGTGCCGCGGTACTAAAGGGTAGCTTCCCCATCAAAGCTGGGTCCTAGAACGCATGCAGCAGCAACCTCTAGGCTGCAGCAACGACCACAAGAAACTACCCTGTCGATCAAGTATTTGGCCGCGCTGGCCGCAACCAGGTGGCGCCCCAAGTGCGCGGAGGGACGGAGGACAAAGGGCAAGGACTGGTGGTGAGGTTCGAGGCCCAGGGAGGAGCAGAAAGCCCCACGTAAGGCTACAAATCGCAGCCAAGTAGGGCAGATCGGAGGTAGAAGACGACCATGGCAGTTGGACGCTTCTACCCCTCGTGGGTATGCAGAACTGAAAACTTACATGGGGGTATAAGGGTCTTTCTATTATGTTTGGGGCGGCTGTGTGTTGCAAGGAAAGAGGTGACGTGGCGCGTCCTCATTGGCCCACAGTAAGCTATTTTTGTTAAATTCGTATCTCAATAACCGTAGCTCGGATAGACACACATTATACATGAATTTTGCTCAGAAAAATGAGAGGAATCCATTAAAAATATAATTGAAGCCTGATTCCTTTTGCAATTCGAAAAGTAATGGAAGTTGTTAACTTTAGTGTAATAGTAATTAAGAAATGCTATTTGGATATGATTAATGTGATTAGTAGGGTTTAATGGATGATTAGAGTTGGTATTGACCTGTTAATGATGAAAGGGCACATTAGGAACAAAAAGGATGAACTTAGCATGTAATTAGTTTAATTTTGAGTTTAATGTACATGAATAATACTTTAATGGGCCTTGAAACCCTAATGTTGGTAAATTCGACTCTTAATAGCTTTAATTATTCAAAGTGGTGAACAAAAGATGAGACGTTGCTTAGTGAAGGTGGGTTCATTCTGTGGGAGGTGACTCCATGTGGCAAAGTGTGGACAGAAGCTCGAGCACTTCTCTGGAGATGAGGGTGCCAGTGAGGTTGATTCGTAGGTGTCTCCTCCGGCTTGCCTGGGGTGAAGGTTGGCGTGATGCATCGTTTGGTCAAGGGGATGTCGTGGTTCGGTGCTCGACTTAGTCGACTCGCTTCTACTCATGTGTGGTGGATGGAGAAGGCCTTACCCATCCAGATCTGAGACCAAAGCAACTGCTCTGACAATAGGTGTTCAAAGGGGGGGTTCGCCTCCTTTTCACTTGCGCCTTCTCTCCTTCGACCGGGGGGTGATGACCTCCAAGTTTCAACCTCGATGTGGTCCGTTGGCGCTTCATCGTGAGGTTGACAGACGTCAATCTGGCTTGTTGTGGCTCGTGACGATGACTCCGTGAGGATTGTTTCTGGTTCGTGTGATCCGATCTTCAGCGGATATGGGCGTCATGCCCTGGTACTCCGGTCTGCTGGCGGCGGTCCTCCGCTTTCCTTCAGTCGGACGCCCACAAAGTTTCGCCGGGTTGCCTTCGTGCAACAGGGGCAACGGGTCTACCCCTCAGGAGGCTGGTCCGCTGGCTGTTGCTCTCGTGTGGCTCCTTTGCAGTGCAGCTGCTATTGGCGAGTACGTGGGATTGTGCTCCTTGGAGCTACATCTAGGAGATGCTTGGTCATCCCTGACGGTCTGCCGCTCTTAATGTTGCTGGTTGCCGAGTCACCACATAGGTGTTTGAAGGTTTGCCACTGAGATGTGGATGCAGCTCAGGCTGCGTGAGGGAGCAGGTTGGGGGGGTGTCTACGTCTTCTTCTTCCCCTTGCTTCCTTCCTGATGCGTGTAGCTGTGACTTGCCGATCCCAGAAATCTACTGTCTGTCGTCTGTTGGAGAGGAGCTGAGTTCTTCCTGGATGTCACTTCTTCAGTGTTTGTGTTAAATGTCAGTGGAGGATAGGGAGTTATCTTGCTCAAGGAAACTGGCTCGATGGTCAGCTCATGGATGGACCCTGGTGATTTTCTCTCTTGCATCTGAGCCCTCTCATTTGGGCCTTCCTGTTCCAGTGGCAATTGTGTGCTCCTTTTGTTCCTTCCGATTTTGTATGAGTTTCTATGACTATGTGCTGACGGTTGATGGTTTGGAGGTGTGAATCTGGGTTCCTCCTTCTTCTACTTTCAGAAAGTGAGCTTAATGCCTTGAGGAAGGGGAGTCAGGTCCCTATTTCTAGCTATTGATACTGATGTACATATGTTATAGTTGCTTTTATGATCTAGTTTGGTATAGTAGGACGGTGCTGAAGATTAATCTCTTCATTAGCATTAGCAGTTTGAGTGATTGGACTGATGCCAGCATGGGAGTTCAAAATCAACTGATGCCCTCCTCTCCAACTATAAAGTCTTCACAATTTGTGGGTATGCATATTGAGAGTGGAGCTCCTTTTATGTTTGGGTGGAGTATCATTTTCTGTATAAAGACTCCTATGTAGTCTTTCTTTCTCTATCTCTCTTTCTTTTGGGTCTTGTATACAAGACCTTTGTTTCTTTTGTTTGCCTTGGTAATCCTCTCTTGAGGGTTTGGGGGTGCATTTATGTTTGTACCTAAAGTTTTGGAATCAATAGCAACAGAGTTTTTAGCCGACCAAAAAGATGAGACATAATGATCCTAGGCTATTTCGAGCATTAAAGTTCTTAAATTGTGGATAAATAATCTTAATATAGAAATTAGGGTTTTTGAATAAATCAAGATGGAATTAATAACAAGTAGAGTTCACATGTGAATTCAATCACAATGAACTATGAATTGACGATAAATGAGCATAATGATCTTGTTATATATTAAAAGGATGAAAATTGTAGCTTTAATGTAAAAGAGGCTTAATGGACTTATTTAATGGTTAATTATGCCTTAAATCCGAAATTGAGGATTAGATGTTGAGATAATTAGGGTTTGTGATCAATTGCGGTAAATTAGGGTTTAAAATAGTAAAAGATGAAGGGAAACCCTAATTGCAATGGAAACCCTAAAAGTGAACTAGAAACACTAGGAAGCGAGCTAGATTTAATAGATCTTAATGACATGAGTAATAAAAGGAAATTATATAATTGTTTCAGGATCTTATTGAATGCTTGCTTGCCTATTGGATGATTGGATTATTTCTGTCTCACATCAACTTGACAGGTATGTGGTTACACCTATGAATATCCCAAATTAGTTTCTCGAGGATTTTCGAGGTTTTATCGATGACTTGAATTAAACTGTTGGTTGCATTTAATTCATGCAAATTATAATGTGAATATGACTATCACATAAGAGATGTGCCTACTAGCTCAGATCCTAGTCCCCTCTGTAGCCTAATGGATTGACCTAGTACATGGCTACCAATGGGGTAGGCCCATCAAGTCATTGAATGACTTAGTACATGGCTACCAATGGGGTAGGACCATCAAGTCATCATGAGTCAGGGATTGGGCTACCTTTGGGTAGGGCCATACGACTCCATAACCCTAGGAATTGGCTACCTGTGTGGTAGGACCATGGGGGTAAGGATCTACCATATGAGAGAGGTAGTATCCATGTCCACTGTAGGGACGGTACAGAGATAGGGGATAGGCAAGGATTGAGTAGTATTACTTAAAATGTAATCTTGGATGTTAAATGATATTTGGTTGACTACATTGTTAACATAGTTGCACAATTATTGTTTCCCCCACATACCGATATATTTGGATATGCTGACTGACGTTTTTGTTTGTCGGCGTTTTAGGTACAAGCTTGAAAGGCACAAACAGTAAAGTGACACATCGTGATAATAAGAAGTAAAGTAAAAGGAGGGTTAGATAGAATAATTCAAGTTGTGGATAGATAGTCTTCCAAAGTTTTCAAAAGGTATGCAAAGTTTTATTTTAATACCAGATTTCAGTTTAGTTGGTAAAGTTTATTAATTGTTATTGATTATTTGTCAAACCTTTGATCCGGGTTATTGGTTAACGGCTCTGACCTTTCGGTCTCCCTTAATTGGGGGTTACCGGGAGGCGGGGTCGTTACAAGCTACACTCCCATTTGGGTGCACCTTTGGTTGGTTGTCTATTGGAGCTCAAACAATCATCATCATGAGATTGAAAATCCAATCATCAATTCACAAACTATCATGGTGATTGCAAGCCATTGATTGGGGTGTGCCATATAGACTCAAAATCAAACTCCAATAGTCCTAATGTATGCATAAAAATAAAAATAAATGATACATTTATCATCTCTCTCTTCTTTTTTGTCTTTATGTATACATAAAGATAAATTGAGTTTGATTTTGAATTAGAATTTTATTCCACCTTGTTCAATCTTAGAACTTTTGTGGTCCTTACGTGTAGGATTACGTGTGACACTAGTGTCCAAAAGTCTCTAGGAGAGAGTATACTCACCTCCTTGGTGGATATGGTGACCACAACACACACACAAGCAGCCAAGCACGCAGCGCGCATCTCGTCATACCTCACCTCGCCTGGCCTAGTCTAGCCTAGCTTGGTTGGGTCGGGCCGGGCTGGGCCGGGCTCAGGCTCAGACTTGGACTTGTAGGTTGTGGAAATTATCTTTCATCTTTTCTTTGCACAAGGATACAACTAGTAACTAATTATTAATCTAATTAATTGTTACTTGGCTAAATGGATTAATTTTCTATTTTGTGTACAAGAGTGATAGTGTGATAGTGTCTTATTGGGAATAAGACGAGGGTGTTTTGTGTATAAGAGTGATAGTGTGATAGTGTCTTATTGGGAATAAGACGAGGGTGTGTGAGAGTGCTATGAGTAAGCTTCTGGTCATTAGGGTTAAATACAACTTATGAACAATAATTGTCAGCGTTCGTGCGAGTGTTTTTATCCATAAACAAGTTCCTTTACGCCATTGCTCCCAATCTCCTCCATATAGATTTCTCTTGTTTGTAGTGAGTTCTTCTTTCCTCTTCAAATGACGTGATATGTCCAGGTGGTGGTACCTTCATCTGTTGGACCGTAGTGATAGTGCAATCGTTCATTGTCAGTGTGAGAGTGAGACATCTTTGAAAGGTTCATGACCAAGTGGACTAGAAGAACTATGCTTATCCGGAAGGAATGATAGCAGTTGAATTCGTAAGTAACACATTTATTTTTCAATGAACTTTCTGGTCCAAGTTCCTAACCTTTGTTTATTTTGATGTTCTTCTACTCTATTTATTCTTCTATTTGTCATCTAGATCTAGACTGAATTGGTTAATTAATTCACAATTGTTTGTTGTTGCACGATTAGCTTATTAACATCAATCTTAAAGTTTTGTCATTTGTTAACAATGGTCGTTCATAGTTGTAGCAATAAAATTGACACTAGTAATATGCCTATAATAATTATTGGTAACAACTTTTCTCATTGACACAATATGATGCAAATTTGGCTTAATGTGGTGGGTTTGGATCAGTACTTAGAATATGATGAACCTAAATAAGAAGGGTGATAAGACGTGTTGGGGGTTAATCTTGTTTTCTTTAAATAACAAATTATACAATTCATACTATAAACAACATGCTACTATTTCCAAGGTTTCATGGGGGCATTAGAAAAGAATTATAGTACTGAAAATTAGGGTGTTGAAAAGTATTGTGTGTCTACATTTTTGAAGTTATAGATGGTTGAAGGTATATTCATTTCTGACCAAACACATGACTTTCATCTCTTGTGTTATCAGCTCTCAGATGCGAGTGTGGAATTTCCTAATAAGTTCTTTTTTATGTCCATGATAGAAAAATTCCTTAAATCCTGGAAATCATTTGGCATGACTCTTAAGCATCACAAAGGATACTTGTAAATGAATGATCTAATGAGGGACATTAACATACATGAAGAACACTTGAAAAAGAAGATTGTCCACTTACCTACTGATGTAAATCCTAGTGTCGATTCCACTACTGCTAAAAATAAAGATAAGAAATTAAAGAATATACATAAATATTAAGCTAAGATCTAGAAGAAATCTAAGAACAAACTTTGTTGGACATGTAGATAGGTTGGCCACTGGAACAAGAATTTTCCTTTGAAGAATGAAAACAAAGCTTCTACATCTACAACTGAAGAGGTTATAGTCAACATGATGATCACATCCTTAAATGTAAATGATGGGTACATGTCTATAAAATTTGAAATCCTTTCTATTTTTGAACCGCCTTATTGAATAATTGATGTTGGGGCTAATGTACATGGTTAAGCTGACACGTCTATGTTTGTGTCTTATCAGGCCTCAAGAGGCCGTTTCGTGACTTTAGGCAATTGCAGCTCTATAGAAGTCAAAGGCAAAGGATGGGTGGACTTGAATTTTCCTTCGAGGATGGTTCTAACACTTAATAGAGTCAGACACATTCCAACCATTCGACACAATATCCTTAGTGGTGTAATTTTTGTTAGGGATGGTTTTAGAATAGACAGTAAATGCAATAAGGCTACTATTAGACTCCTTTTTTATTCTATATTTTTTGTAAGGGATGTTTATGTGATATGGAGAACTTATTTAAGATTCTTGTTGAACATGTTCTGAATTCAATTTTATATTTAAATGATAATAGTTTTGTTTGCATGAATCTTGTATCGTTTGATGTATGCCATACTCATTTGGGATATGTTAATGTTGACTCAATAAAAAGAATGATGAAATTAGATTTAATTCCTTAGTCTGACATGCTAACAATAGATGTGATATTTTTATGCAATCTAAAACGTCTAGAAGGAATTTTCATTCAATGATTAGGAATTCTAAAATTCTTGATCTAGTACACACTGATATCAGTGAATTTAATGGGACCACAACTAGGGATCAAGTATGTTATTTCATAACTTCTATTGAGAATGCTTGGAGATATTGTTATATCTATTTACTTTAAAGTAAAGATGATTCATTGGAAAATTTTAAAATTTATAAGAAAAAAGAAGAAACTCAAACTAGTAAAGTACTTAAATGATTAAGGTCTGATAGGGGAAGAGAATACATCACAAACTTATTCTTAGAATTTTGTCAATTCTATGTTATAGTTCATGAGGATACCACTCCTTATTCCCCACATTCTAATGGGATTATAGAACTTAACAGCTGAACCCTGATAGATATGGTTAATACCTTACTCGTAACCTCAGGTCTAACCAGCTTTATGTGGGGGAAGATTTGGATATGGTTTTCCATATCCTAAATAGAATTCTCCATAAACATAAAGAAAGTAGTCTGTTTGAGTTATGGAGAGGGAGAAAACTGAATCTCAAATATCTTTGAGTATGGGGTGCCTTGCTAAGGTGATTTCCACTGAACAGAAAAGGAAGAAATTGGGACCGAAAACAGTTGATGCCATCTTGTTGGGTTATGCAGAGACACATTATTCCAATAGATTCTTGATTGTAAAATTTGATATCTTAGGCATTGATTTCATTATAATTGTTGAATTACATGATGCTACTTTCTTTTAGGATGTGTTTCCCATAAAATTTGGTTTGCTCAAGAGGATTCATTCACCATAGTTTCCATTCTTAAGCATGTGGAAAGCATGACAAAAGTGGGGGCAACTCAGAACAAGCTATTTTTAAATTGATGATTATGAAGAAATGGTTAAACCAAGAAGAAGTAAATGGATAAGGACATCTAAGGATTTTGGAAGTGAGTTTCTCACTTACAATATTAAGGATGGTCTTGTATCTTTCAAACAAGTTGTGGATTCTCCAAAAGCTAAGTTTTGGAAAGAAGCCATTAATGATGAAATCCAATCAATTCTCTGGAATGGAACTTGGGAACTAGTGGATTTGGAACGCGGTTGTTCTATAGTAGTATGTAAATGGATCTTTAAGAAGAAGCTTAATGTAGATGGGACAAGCAATAAATATAAAGCTAGATTGGTTGCTAAGGGTTACTAGAGAGGGAAGGAATAGATTATTTTGTTACCTATTCTCTTATTTCCCGTATGACCATAATTTGAGTGCTTATAGAATTGGCTTCTATTTATAATCTCTCTATCCATAAGATGGATGTGAATATCATGTTTTTACATGGTGATATTCAAGAGGAGATATATATATGGAAAAACTTGAGGGATTTGTAGGTCATGGGAGTGAATCCAAAATGTGTAAACTTGTTAAGTCATTATATGGATAGAAATAAGCCCCTAAGTAATGGCATGAGAAGTTTGATTCTATGATATCATCATTTGGCTTTGTTTCTAACAATTTTGATAAGTGTTTTTACTATAAAATCATCAATGATGGATTCCTTCTGTTATGTCTATATGTGGTAGAATCCTACTTTTTGGTCCTAATATGGAAGTAGGAAATGAGACAAAGTCATTCTTGTGTATCAAGTTTGAGATGAAGGATATGGGTGTCGCAATATATGATTTTAGTGCTTAAAATCATAAGGTCTATTGACGGCATAACTCTCTCTCAGTTTCACTATGTTGAGATGATACTAGAGAGGTTTGAGTATAGATCACATAAACTTGTTAAGACTCTATAATATTCATCCAAGGCCTTGTTTAAGAATGATATTGGGGTTTTAGTGTCTCAATTATGATACTCTCATATTATCAGAAGTTTGATGTATATTATGAACTTGACACATCCAGACATTATGTTTTCCTTGAGCAAGTTAAGTAGATACACCAGTTGCCCTGAAAAGACCCATTGGAAATTTCTTGACAGAGTTTTGAGGTATATCAAGGGAACTTGTTCCCTTGGGATGCATCATGGAAAATATCCTTCTATAGTAATAAGGATATAGTGATGCAAGCTGGATTACCATGAACTCTAGGAGTAATGGTGTCTCAGGATATGTATTCATGCTTAGAGGAGGTGTTGTTTCCTATAGGTCTAAGAAACAATCCATATTGTTTTGGTCTACTTTTGAGGCTGATTTGTGTGCTTTAGATGAAATCATATTGAAAGTTGAATGACTACATGGACTTATGTCCAATTTACCTATGGTAAAGAAGTCGCTTCCTACAATTTCAATTTATTGTGATATCACTACAATTGTAGCTAATATAAAGAGTTCAAAGTACAGTCAAAACTAGCATAGACACATCCAAGTCAGACTTAATTCTGTATGGAAATTAGTGTCTAATGGGGTAGTGGTTGTTGACTTTGTTGGTACCAAAGATAATATAGTTGATCCTTTCACTAAAGGTCTTAACCTAGACTTAGTGGAGAAATCTAGGTTGGGAATGGGACTAAAACCCCTTTAGATTTGCAAGCAGTAGCGACCCAAGACCCAAGAGTATAGATCCCACAAGTTGGGTTCAATGTGGTAATAACAACTTTTTTGGTGAATCAAATGACACCATGTTTTTTCATTGATGCTTCTTGCATTTGTGTATCTATCCCTTGAGAAACATGTTAGTGTCATGACTGCAAGTTAGCAAGATATTAATCTATGAATGGTGTCAAGTCTTAGACAGGATGCTAGAAGTAAATAGTTGGAGACTCTAACTAAATAATTGATGTTGTTTAGGCTGCAATAGGGGAATTGTTGTTCCCTGATATCAATCATGACAATTTTTTTGGATGCATGGCCTTAATGCATCTTATTTCTTTTCTGCCATGTCTTTGTTGTGTTGTTACCAAACTATAATCTTGCATCCAAGGTTCATGTTCAAGACTTTTGTTCATCTAGTTCCTACAGGGGTCAAAGTTGGATAACTCAGGTAGATTTAAATAGAAAGGTACCTATTGGAAGCACACTATGGAAGATTGAATGGTAGAGCACACTGTACATTGGAATTTGTGATGGATTGTTATATATATATGGTTGTGAGAGCCATTTATTTAGCACGAGTTAAACCAATGTAATGTAGCTAGAACATAGAGGAAATGTTGTTTTGTGTCTTGAACAAATGCAAAGAGCTTTAGTTCCACCTTGCTCAATCCTAGAACTTTTCTGGTCCTTACTTGTAGGATCACATGTGACACTACTATCCAAAGGGCTCTAAGGGAGAGTATGCTCATTGGTGGGTATGGTGACCAAAATGCATACACATACATGCATGTGCCAAGCCTTACGTCGCCTCTCCTAGCTTGGATGGGCCAGGCTTGACACAGGCTCAGGCTTGTGGCTTGTCGCTTGTGGGATTTATCTTCCATCTCCCATCTTCTTTTTGCATAAGGATACAACTGCATTATTAGTTGTTAATTTAATTAATTGTTATTTTTATAAACTAGTTTGGTTTTTCTTTTGTGTACAAGAGTGATCGTTTAATTGTGTCTTTATTGGGAACAGGATGAGGGGGCATGAGAGTGCTATAAATAAATCTCTAGTCATTAGAGTTAAACACGGCTTATGAACAACAACCATCAAAATTCATGTAAGTGCTTTTCCAACCCTAAACCATATCCTTTTCGTTGTCACTCTCAAAGTGATCCATGGAGATTTCTCATATGCTTACCAAGTTTGTCCTTCCTCTTCTCTACTAATGGAATTTGTCCAAGTGGTGGTACCTTTGGTTTCTGGGTTGCACTGGTAGTGCAACCATTCATTGTTTGCATGAGAGTGAGATGTATTTAACAAATTTGTGACTGGGTGTACTAGAAGAACGATGTTTATCCAGAAGGATTGCAAGCTGCTGAATTCTTTAAGTAACACATTTATTTTTCATCATACAATCTAGTCTGAGTTCCTAGCCTTTCTTTATTTTTCTATTCTCCTACTTTGATTATTCTTCTATTTCTTATCTGGATCTAGCTTGAATTCATTAATTAATTTACAATCTTTAGTTATTGCATGTAATGGCACATAACTTTTTAACATTAAAAGGTATTTCCTTGATGAACACTCGATAATGAAGCCAATTATGTATGTCAAGAATGTCATGGACCAACTTCTTCCTGCCAACCACACATGGCACTAATTTAATGGAAACCAAAAGATGAGTACCAATAACTCTCCTCAATAGATCTTCAACTATATTTATGGGCTTGCACATGTATAGTTTGATAGATCATTGAATAGTTCAACTTGTAATATGTTTTTTTATTAGGTTCAAGAAGAAGAAAGAAAAACTCAACATGTTTGGTGATACTCAAATGTACCATGTATTCTTAGAAATATATTAGAATTTAGTACTTTTTAAATTTGGGTTTACTTCAATCACTGGCCCATTTGCTTGATCCAAAAATATACTCAATCAGTTGCAACTACACAATGTCTTGTAACTCATGAATTTGGTTTCTTGTGGATGCAACTCACAGTTGGGGATCCAACTACTCAAACTTCACCAGATGTGTATGAATACCTAGAAAACATATTGTGCCCAATCATGACATGGTTGCTTTTCTACCACTCCCAGCAAAGTGACCTGTCACACTATATGTACAGGGTATTGTACACAGTATGCTTTGGACGAGCTGATGTACCATAGACTTTGAACTGCATATACTTTTTCCATGAAGAAACAACATTGTACCAAAAAATTCAAATTAAACCTACCAGATACATATGCTTGCAACTAGAGAAATTTGATTCAGTTCCAACTTATTATTTCTAAAGTCACGTGTTTAAAGTCGCAAGTTGAAGTTACATGCAGCCAAACAAGCCCTAAATAATTCAACATCCACAAACAAAATGTTGTTCATATATCTATACTAGAATCTAGACGAGGTTCATGCTTTTATCTTATATAGAAAGTTTTGGCTTTAGTTCCAATACATGTGATACAACCTCATCCTTTAAAGTTAAATGTATAAAAAGGTGTGAACTTTAATTAAAAACCAATTGATAGTGAGTAAAATGACCATAAACCTTATAAGCACAAGGACAATCCCATAACTTAGTGGTCTGGGATAATTGTTCTCAAATCATGCATCTAGTGAAGCTATATTTTGTGTGTTTGCACTTATTATTTTAGGTAGGGTGTGGTCCTCACACTTGTTTCATGGGTCCACTATGATACTAAATGAGAATGTATTGTATTCAACTCCAAACCATTTGGCAATGAGTAAAGGGATCACACACCTTATAAGCCCAAGAACCACTCTAGAATTTAGTTGTGGGATAATTATTCTAAGAAAAGGCATTGCCAAACCATTCATGGTCCAAGAGGAAGGAAAACAAATGGATTCTATGAGGTTTTGTTCATTTAAGACACTACACGAAGCTTCCATATTGAAGACAATGTCTAACATCTTCTCGATTGGGGTCCATGAGCTATCATTGACATATATGTATAAGAATAATATCTCACCGCTACACATGAGTGTTATTTTTGTTGTTGTCTCCATCATTATCTTCTTTCTCTTTATTCAATTTCTTCAACCATTACTGTAGGACGTCTAAATCCTCAAGAATTATTACCCTCTGGCATGTAGTGGGGCCACATCTCTCATTTGGTACTTCACCCCAACATTGTGACAAAAGCTCATCTCCATTACCTCATCGATACACATTGTTACTATGTTTAGCATCTACAATGACATTTCCATTAAAAAAATGTAGTGCATTATTTGAAAAGGGAGGGGATGTCTTGCCTCTCTATCCATCCACCACACATCTTTTTTAGCAATATACAATGTATTCTGTCAATAGTCACTCACACACCATCAGTGGCGGAGCCACATTACGGCACGGGAGGGAACATGCCTGAGCCAGTGCCATGGAATGTAACGAAATAGTGACTACATATGCGACAACATAGTCAAATTTCTAAGCATGACCCGCCTATTAAGAAATATCATTCCCTACAACATCCACTAAACACATTGAAAGAGCACGTTTTCAATACTACTTCCGCTAAACATGTTGATAGAGAAAGTTTCTAGTACTAATTCCGCTAAACATGTTTATGCAAACACCTTTAAAAGAGTAGTTTCCATTGCAACTTCCATTAAAAATGATAATTAATTTTCATTACTACTTTGGCTAAACACATTTTTACAACTATTTTGAGGAGATAGTTTATATTATTACTTTTGCTAATCACATTGACAATCATAATATCAGTGTATAAATCAAAATAGCAATGCAACATTCTTCTCCCTGATTGGCATTGTACCTCTCTCCAAAAGAGCATAAGTGAATATCATAACACCTTTCTTGTTGGATATTGTTAAAAATCTTTCATATTCCTGATGGTTCATGTCCTTGTTGGCTTGAATGAACAAATTACATGATATTGTTACATATTGCATATGTGGGGTGCGGTATAATCTCAAGAAAAAGAGATTGTCTGATTGTACGAGAAGGTTGTCAATTTGATATGTTTCATCAGAATCAAGCACTTGGTGTTCATTGGTTACAAGAGTATATGATAACAATTTGATTGACAACAAAATGTAAGCATGGCAATTAGATTGCAAGAAAGAGTATAAATTCAGATACTATAGTTATTTTGACTATGGAAACATATCATCTACAACCCAAAGTTTGGGTAAACCAAATTTTCTTAGGCTAAACATGGATAAAAATCACTACAACCATGAAATATTGAGTTCTTTAGTAGGTAATCAAATATATTGTTTTGTTCTACTTTGTTAAAAATAAATTTTCCTCATGATCTGTGATCGTTTCTTATCATTTTTAAATTGCATTGAATATTCAGTATATGGAATCAATTTTAATAGATTATTATTGTCATGCCCACATATATGATCGTGGGTTTTCTTTAGGAAAAGTTATCATGATGAACCTCTAGCAAGTAATTCAAAAAATCCACTAGAGTTGTAAAAAGGTAAGAGCATTAAGTTGCCTCAGTATGTTTTATCTTCTTTATAAAATATTATTTTATACGGTGCCCTCCCATAAAAATTCTAGCTACACTGTTGTGCACCATACGACACACCAGTACAAGTGAACCCCAACCCCAATCCCACCTAACCACTAAAGATGTTCATCCTCATAAGCATACATCTATTCCCCATTATTATAATCTTGCCCACTCACCTTTCACCAATGGTAGGCTTGTGGATAAGTGTAAAACATGAGCCTAAGTGGAAAAGAGTCCCAAGACTTTAGTCTCAACTTACTAGTAGGTAAGTTTAAATATGAGATCATATTGTTGTATTTCAGCCACATTTTTCTATTTCAAAACCATTCAACCTTTACTTTTATCTCGCAACATTTCTCACTTCTAAGGAGAGAATTTCACATAAATGTGAGTGAAACTAAAAGTTCATGTGACCTCTCTATGGCATGGGAATTTAAGGCTGATGGGATTCTTTGATGTGTTTATACAAAGAAAATACACACAAACATGTGTACGCACCTCTCCTTGTCATGTCATGCCCCACCTCGATCTGTTCTATTCATTTTTGCGTATTGCGCCCGTGGGATTCAATATTTATATATGAAATTTCTTTATTTTAAATGTGATTTAAATGATGCTTTTATTGTTGTGTGGAGTCATAATATGGCACAAAAAATCTAATTGTCTTTATAATCTTAGAAAGACAAGCCTTGAGCCATGCAAAATATCAATTCTCACGAATACATTTTTAGCCCTTTCATCCAAATTCATCGGTTGTTTATATGGTTGAGTCTCTTGGTTATACTGTACTTAGGAACTCATAGTCGTTAATCTTTAGCGAAAATGATTAGTCAGTTTTCTCCCTTTACAGTTGTATTCAGTCATTTGCAAATGCAAATGCAAATGCAAATGCAAATGCAATGACAACCAATAAGAGAGTGTCAATGTGTGCATTTGCATTCTCGATTCATTGTTGTGTGAAACACGCCCCTATGTTGTGTGTGGTGTTACCATAAGACCACTTCCTCTAGCTCACATTTCCTTATTTCTTCCACATGCTCTTCTACTTTGTTGTTGTTGCACTTGTAGACTCATGTGACGTACTTTTCAGCCAACAACCAACAATCAATGGAAGGTTGAAAATTGTCCTCTTTCTGGCACCAAGATAGTTTTGGGGAAGATTGAATCTAGGAGATAAACTACTACAAAGTTTGTGCACAGGAGCGATAGATTTTGTCTTCACAATAGTGCTCAGTGTGACATGCCTTTACCCATAGGCTCTTCTATTCCCTATATCTACATTCTTTCATTATTGATCAAATTGTTTGATGCTCTACTTGAAAAATAATTGCTTAAATAGTACTAGAAATTGGTAGTATTTCTTAACATTAGTTACTGCTTGATTCAACTTATATGTTCCTTAATGTTTGATTGATATAGACCCTAGAGCTATGATGATAATGGAAGATATATATATTCTCAAGTCATAGGAATTCATGGGATTACCCTTCAGACATTGGCAACAAAAGATGAAGTTTTGACTGACCTCTCTAGGCTTAGCGTTTGTCATCACACCACATGAGGAACCTGAACAATATTTTCATTTTGTTTCTAATGCTTTTGATTAACTCAATGCTACATATAATAATCCTTCCTCTACATCATTCTCTAATCCTACAAAAGGGCTTAAGGTTATTGATTACCTCTTCCGTAGTAGGATATTATTTGCACTTTCCAACAAACTTTATAATATCTACTAAAAAACTTCATACAACCCTTGATCTTTGGAAAGCTTTAGATGACAAATTTGGAATGCAAGATTTTAGGCTAGAAAGATATGTTTGTGTTTAATGGTATGAATATATTATGGTGGATAATAAGCATGTTCTAGCTCAAATTCTTGAGTAATAAAATCTTGTCTCAAAGTATATTACTAGTGTATATAACATTAATGAGAACGTGCAAGTTAGATATATTATTTAAAAATCTCCCTTCATCCTAAAAGTATTTTTCCAAGACTCTTTTTCATACGCATGAAGGTTTTCTCATGCCCTCCCTTGTGGAATCCCTTCAAATCAAATGTCGCCATAGGGAAAAGTATGACAAGTATAATCCCTTTGTCAACCTAGTAGATGATGTAAAATGTAAGAAGAAACTAGATAATTTCAATCCTAAGTCCAAGTGATATCTCAAGAAAGGTAATCAACCTAGTCATACTAATTCTAAGGGCCAACACATTTGTTATTCATGTGCACAAATTGTATCTTTTTGAACCATTTTTTGTTGCAGAATTCACTCGTCTTAACCATAATGCTACTCTCATTCATGCTAGAATGTATGCATTTTTTGTTGTTCTTAGTTGTGGCATGTTTTTTACTACATCTAGCCCTTATTGCACTCATATCGAAGGAACAATTCCCAAAATATGATGTATTTGGCATTTTGGGAGTTCCCCCAGACTTAGAGCTTATTGTACAACAAACAACCTTTCACACCATGTTGTTCATCCAATACAGTGTGCGTTTATCAGATAAAAAGCTTGACAATTAAGTAAAACCATGATGTGTGACCTGGATACATGGTGTGGCTACAAAGGGTCAGAAATTGCCAGAAATTCTGCACTATGTCGTGTGGCTCCTACACACGGTGTGTCACTTGTGATCATGGTTGGGCCAAAGCCTGAATTTTCCCAAAATTCCTCACTACACCGTGTGGCTCCTCCACACGGCATATCACTTGTGATCATGGCCCGACCAAAGTGAAAACTAGAAGTCGTGCACCATGTGAACTTATGTACACCGCGTGTGCGTTGTAGTTTCTTTGCAAAAATAGAGACAAACACTCCATCATTTAAAATATTGTACCCCCATGGGATGGTTATCATGCGTCAATTGGAGCTTGTTGAAACCAGAGATGAGGCTAGAGATGGAGTAGGAGAATTTAGAGAAGAGAGGTGGTTACTCATGAGGGAACCTCTTCTGTACTCCATTTCTCTTCACCAAATGTAGAAAAGGCTTCTCCATTCCATTCCAACCAGTCAGGAGAGGAGGTTGCTGGACACCAGCGGTTAGGAGGATAAAACTCCATATTCTAGTCAGAGTTTCTACATGTTCTTCGACTCCTATAGATTCCTTTATTTTCCTCTTTTCTACTCTTATTTTATTCTTTGATTTACTATTCGTACCTGTATTTCATAACAATGTGTGAGTAAAACTTCATTTCTTAGGCATACCGGATTTCATGTTTAATCCTAGTTGATTTACTGTCCCAAGATATGCTTTGGTGATATTTTCTTGTTTCATGTCTGGCGATCCTACTTGCATGTTTTATTCTTCAAATATATTTCATGAGAATATGTTAAGAAGTAAAGAGTAGCTATCATGACAACATATCTCAGACCACAAGTGTGTCTGGGATTATGTTGAGGATCTAAGGTTTGTAGTTCAAAACTAAGTATAAGCATGGGAGTGCTATGTGGAGTTAGAACTATCTCACATTACCAGGAGGTTTGTGATGACAACAAACCTCCTTTGTGTGTTTAAGTAGTATGTTTGAATTATGTGGTTCTATGTCAGTTGTGATGTGGAAGTGAAATCACATATCTAGGATCCTCTTAATCTGATCCTAATCTTTCTCCAAGTGATTAGCATTTATTGTTTTATTTTAACTTGTAAATTAGTTTAATATAAAACCAATCATCCTTTTGTAAATGATATAGACTGTTGGAAGTTTATGATTTTGTATCTAGCTAACCTAGCTCCCTGTGGTTTGACCTTAAATACAATTGATCCCATATACTTGTGGGGGTTGATGAGTTAAGACTTTTGATAATTTAAAACTCGTTAGCCTTTAGGCATCAACAAGTTTTTTCTACCATTGACAGGGATCCACGGTACTTTTAGTTAGAGTAAAAGTGTTGATTATCATTTGAGAAAAGATCACCACCATTCACCATATCCATAATCATTCCAATCATTTGCGTTCTCCACTTTTTTTGTGTAACTTACTTGTATTTTTTTTCTATAGGACTATATGCGGAGTTCCAAAAGGGGTCTTGAACCATCCATATTTCTACACCTGGAGATTGAATGCACATTCAACAGTCGTAAGCAATCAAGGAGGAGTGAAAGCTCCTCAAACTTAGAGAGTTCACAACCATCACCACCCCATTCAACACCTTCATCTTCACCACCATCTTCACCCGATCACCAAGAGTCAACCATGGAAGACAACGGGTTGTTAAAGGATTTTTTTGTACCTAATGCCATCAACATATTTGGAGCCATTGATTGGCCGATTATTGAAGCTGGTAACTTCTCTATCAGCCCCACTATTATGTTGATGATCTAATAGAACATATTTGGAGTAAATATTATGGAAGATCTGAATCTTCAAATAGCTGAGTTTTTGCAGTATATGAACACCTTCAAGATAAATGGTGTTCCTGTTGGTGGAGTACGCCTATTATCATTTCCTTTTACCTTGAGGAGTAGAGAAAAAACATGATTGTCTTCTCTAACTATAGGTCCAATAAAAGCTAGGATGAGTTGGTGAATGTCTTCTTGCTAAGTAATTCCCATCTAACAAAACCGTACAACTAAGAAGACAAGTCACCAATTTCAAAGAATAGGAAGGTAAAAAGTTGTATGGTATGTGGGAGAGGTTTAAAGACCTTCAACGTCTTTTCCCTCATCACTGTTTGACCACCTGGTCGCTATTGCAAACATTTTACAACAGGTAATTATACAATACATGTATGACTGTAGATGTTGCTATAAATGGAGCCTTGATGAATAAATGCTACAAAGAGATATATGATATTATTGAAGATATGGCTCTCAACCATTGCCAATGGAGCTCAAATAGGACCAATCTACCTTTTTCATCAAGCTCTTCTATAAAAAAGTCAGGTGAAAAGCACATTGTTGATGTGGTTGATCTCATTGCAGCCATTCTAGCTGTCCTCTCAAAGAAATTTCAAAAGTTGAGCACCCATTTGATCCAAGCAGTTGAACAAGTGTGTGATGTGTGTGAGGTGCAGGGCACAATTCTTCATCTTGTTTTGCCCCACAATTTAATGTTGAGATGTCAGAACAAGCAAACACAGTAGGAAGTTTTGGGAATAAGCAGATGTAGTAGGAAGTTTTGGGAATAAGTAGCCCTACAACCCGTACTCCAACACTTACAACTTGGGATGGAGATATCATCCCAACTTCTCATATAGAAACGCAAACAATGCTCAAAATCCAAATCAACATCAACAAATGGGCATCCAACAGCCTGTGAACAACAACCTATTAGGATTCAACAATTACAACTGCGGCTACAATCAACAACATTCCCAATCAAAGTCTAGTCTTAAAAGCTTATCGAGAAGTTTGTCTCAACCCAAATCTAGTAGAATGAAGAATTTCTCAACCATGGGCAATATCTTAAAGATGCCATCACCCAACTCTCTTCTAAAGTAAATGGCATTGTTACCCACACAAAGATGTTAGAGAGTCAAATTGTACTATTCTCTAGCTAATCAAAGGGACCCTTTAGAGTTACTACCAAGCCAACCAGGAATGAACCCTAGAGACTTCAAGTCCATTATCTTGAGGGGTGGAGATGTGATTGAAAGACCCCCATCGGTAAATGAGAAGATAGTCAATGTTATTGTTGACAAAGAAGATGATACCAATAAGAATCAAGGAAAGAAGACTACAGCTGAAGCGCCACCTTCTTACAAATCCACAATTCATTTTCCTCATAGGTTTGCAGACAAGAAGGATGATCTAAATTCAATATATTCACAAACATCCTCAACAAACTTTATGTCAACCTTCCCTTGGCTAAAGTTATCGCCATCCTATGCAAAGTTTCCTTAAAGACTTCTTGACTAAGAAGAGAAGGCTTGACCAAGTGGAGACATTTATGCTATTAGAGAGGATGAGTTCTATAGTCCAAAATAGCTTACCAGAGAAACTTGATGGTCTTGGTGTCTTTACCCTTCCTTGGAAGATAGGTGACACTACATTTGACAATGGTCTAGTTGACCTTGAGCTAGTATCAACCTTATTCCCTTTATACTGTGGCAAAAACTTGATCTTGGATATTTGAACTTGACTAAAACGGCCATTCAATTGACACGTCATTCTATTAAGTATCCCAAAGGTATTGTAGAAGGCATTCCCGTCCAAGTTGGTAAATTTTACATTCCTTATGACTTTGTGGTGTTGGACATGAATGAAGTTCCTTCCATCCCTGTTCTTTTTGGGAGAACATTTCTCCAAAATGTTAATTATATAGCCTATGTGTTTGGGAGGGCAAACTCGCTCTTAGGGTAGGAGAGGAAATTATGGAATTCTATACATTTTATGCCAAGAAAGTTCCAAACAAAATAGAATATATGTGTCTTATTGATTGTATTGATAAGCTTCTAAAATAAAATGAGGATTTTTCTGAATTCATAATTGACTATTGTGAAGAAGATGAACTAAACACCGCCATGGAAATTGAAGTTTTAGATTCTACTTTTTTTTTTCTAATTCACATCCAACCAATGAAGAAATTCCACCACTAGAGGATGATTCCAGTAAGTTTACACAGAAGAAAAATGTAGAACTAAAACTCGTACCATCTGGACTATGGTGAGAATTTCTTGATCCTGATTCTACCTCTCCTGTTATCATAAACACCAACTTAACCAATGAGAAAGAATTGAAATTGCTTGTTGAACTCCATTTTCATAAAGATGTTATCAGTACTTTAATGACAATTTGAAGGGCATTCATCCTTCCATTTGCATGCACCATATTAATTTGGAAGATGATGCTAAACTATGTATTGAACCCCTTAGACATTTGAATCAAAATATCTTGGAGATTTTGAAAAAGAGATTTTTAAACTAGGACCTGTGGGTAGGTGGTATTCATGTAGTACCCAAGAAAGGGGGTGAAACTATCATTAAAGGAGATAATGATGAGCTGATCCAAACACATGTAGTCACAAGATGGCACATGTGCATAAATTATAGGAGATTAAACAAGGCAACTTGTAAATATCATTTTCCTTTTCCTTCCACTAATCTAATGCTTGAAAGATTGTACAATCACTCATATTTTTGTTATCTTGATGGGTATTCTAGATTTTTCCAAATATTAATAAACCCATTGGACCAAGAAAAATCACTTTTACATGCACCTGTAGAACTTACACGTATAGATGCATGCCATTTTGTCTTTGTAACGCTCCAACAACTTGTCAACATTGTATGATGGCCATTTTCTTTGATTTCATTGAGCTAATAATGTAGAATTTTTTGGATGATTTTAGCATGTATAGTAAATCATTTGATGATTATTTATCAAATTTATCTAAAGTTCATCAACATTGCAAAAAGGTGAACTAAATACTTAACTTGGAGAAGTGTCATTTCATGGTACAGTCTGGAGTTGTAATAGGCCATGTGGTATCTAACAACTAACAAGGGTATTGAAATTGATAGGGATAAGGTGAGAGCAATTGAAAAGATGTCCAGTCCAACATCTGTGAGAGTCGTTTGCAATTTTCTTGGCCATGCAGGATTTTACAATGTCTTCATTAAAGATTTCCCAAAGATATCCAAACCTTTGTGCTCACTCCTTACTAAAGATGTTGATTTTATTCTCAATGAAGATTACCAATCCGCTTTCAGGAAGCTAAAGGATGCCCTTATTTCTGTCCCCATTATTTAACCCCCATATTGGAATGCACCATATACAATTATGTGTGATGCAAGTAACTAAGATATTGGTGAAGTTCTAGGTTAAAGGAAGGACAACAAACTCCATGTTATTCATTATGCTATTAAGACCCTGGATGAAGCACAAATAAAATATACCACTACAGAGAAGGAGATGCTAGCAATAGTATATGCCTTTGAAAAATTCAGGCAATATATTATAGGATCTAAGGTTGTGGTCTACACTGACCATGCTGCAATAAAGTATTTGTTGAACAAGAAAGATGCCAAGCCGCATGTAATCCATTGGATACTATTGCTCTAGGAATTTTACCTTGAGATTAGGGACACGAAGGGTATAGAAAATAATATTGTTGATCACCTCTCCCGGATAAACACAAATGCATCAGACTATTGATGATTAACTACCAGTGAAAAGATTATCTACTATTGTTTCTTTTCCTATACCTTGGCTTGCTGATATTGCCAATTTTCTTGCCACTACACACCTTCCCCCTGATATTACTTATCAGCAAAAGAAGAGGTTCCTTCATGATGTCAAATTCTACTATTGGGATGACCCATTGTTATTCAAGCAAGGGAAGGATTGGCTGATCTGATAGTGTATAGCTGATGAAGAAATTTCTACCATCATCTATGAATGTCATTCTTATTCCTACAAAGGACACTTTGAAGGGTATGGAAAACAATGTTGTTGATCACCTATCACGGATAAACATAGATGCATCAGACTATTGATGATTAAATACCAGTGAAAAGATTATATGCTATTGGTTCTTTTCCTAACTCTTGGTTTGTTGATATTGCCAATTTTCATACCACGACACACCTTCCCCCTGATATTACTTATCAAAAAAAGAAGAAGTTCCTTCATGATGTCAAATTCTACTATCGGATGACCCATTATTATTCAAGCAAGAGAAACATGGTTTGATCTGATAGTGTGTAGATGATGAAGAAATTTCTACCATAATCTATGAATCTCATTCTTCTTCCTACGGAGGACACTTTGGAGGGGAGAAGATAGCTATAAAGATTTTTCAAGCAGGTTTCTGTTAGACCACATTATTCCAAGACGTCCATGCTTATGCCAATGTTTGTCACAAATGCCAAAGGATAGGAAGTCTATCAAGAAGAGACAAAATGCCTCTCAAGTCCATTCTTGAGATAGGGGTATTTAATGATGGGGCATGGACTACATGATCCCATTACCATCCTCCTCTGGCTATAAATATATTTGGTTTCTTGTTATTATGTTTCAAAATGGGTGGAGGTTGTTCCTACCTAAGATCTGGATGCAAAGTCACTCATCAAACTAATTCATAAGATCAACTTTCCTCACTTTGGAGTTCCAAGAGTTGTAATTTTAGATCGAGGTGCACATCTGAATGAAAAACATTTAAATAATCTTCTAACCAAGTATGGAGTTAAGCACAAGATTTCTACTCCATACCATCCCCAAATTGTTTGTTAAGTTGAAGTATGTAATAGACAACTCAAGGGAATTTTGGTAGAGACCATTTCAATTCAAGGAAAGATTGGTCTCTCAAACTAGATGATGCTCTTTGGACATTATGTATGGCATTAAAGAAAACCATCAGTACCACACCATTCAAGCTCATGGAAAGTCTTGCCATATCCCTCTAGAGATGGACCACAATGCCCTATGGGCTATTAAGTTTCTCAACTTTGACATGAAGAAAGAAGGTGACAAATGATTGTTGCAACTTCAAGAACTTGAGGAGCTCCGACTGGATGCATATAAAAATACAAAAATCTACAAAGAGAAAACCAAGGTGTTGCATGACAATAAGATTAGAAGAAAGGAATTTTCCAAAGGAAATCAAGTGTTTCTATTCAACTCTGTGTTGCTTTGTTCTTTGGGTGTTTTGCATCCTGGTTGTAATGAGCTTTTAGCTCAGGTTGATGTAATGGGGTCTTAGTGCCCAAAGTTTTTGGTATTAATAGAAATTTTTCCTAGGAAAGCTAAGTTCAAAATGGTATGGACTATTCTTAGTGCTGAAGATCTATGGAGTTGTGGAGCTGCAAAGAAAACAATCAACATTTAAGATCAATGGACAATATTATAAACTATAAAATGACAGAGAGAATATATAAAAGGGAGTCTCATGCTCCCTCTCAGAATTCTCATATTAAAGAAACATGTCTACTTTCAGACTATAAATGGAAGGCCTTTGTGGGAGTTGTCTTGAAAGATTCAGTTGACAAAAGAGAGGTCTCAGAGCATGCAGATGTGAAGGAAAGAGAAGATACATGGATAAAAACCACTTTCTAAAACAAGACTACAAGGGAACCTTTGGTTCTATCGATCTGGTCATCTTCCTCATCATAGTCCTTTAGATCCTCTCTAAAATCCTCGCTCACCATTGGTCAAAGGTGTTCATGAGTACATGGATCTAAACCCAAAGGTAGCATGCTCATTTCCATTGGTTTTCATCAACTATATAGAGAGGTATAAGGATATCCCAATTGGTAAAGCTAGGTAGCACGTAGGGAAACCATAAGAAGGAAAAAACCTTCAATTGGGACTCCTTGGGTTTCTACATGCATAAGATGAGCCATCGATAGGCTCCATCGATGGAATGTGAGACCATCAGTTACTCAACCTTTGGTATAATCTAGCCTTCGACCTGGACAACCTTCAATTGTCATCCAGATAAACCATTAGAAGGTTAACTCTTCTAAAACCTTCTTAAGGCGGTGTCTCTGCATAATCGTAAGAAGGTACCCTCTTGGCCAAGCCATCAGAAGTCGCTTCCAAACAAACTTTTAGTATTATGTTACCCAGCAAAATCTTTGATTGCTGGAAACCTTCATCCCTTGGAACCTCAGGGAAAACCATCGATCTTCATATCAATGGTTTTCCTGTGAAAATCCAAAAGAACCATCAACTTTCAACCTCATAGTTGTCAATTGACAATTGAAGGAAAAACCTTCAATTAACACTCAATAGTTGTTCTATAACCATCTCAAAAACATCATAACTGTATTCTAACTGTGGTTTGATCCCTACTTGATTCTGTGGATATATAATTGAATCCTCTATTTTTCTATGACACACCTTATTCATAATAATGTCAAGACTAAAATAATTAACAAGATGATTAAGATAATAATAATCTTAAGTATTGTTAGGGATATATTTTAACTCTATGATCACCAGTAAAATGTTGTATGGGATGTAACAATCTCTCCCTTTAATAAAAAATTCTTCCCAAAAGTTCCCAGAAGAGAAAGGAATACTTGTTACGCATCTATGGTTCTAACTCCCATGTAGCTTTTTCTACCCCATGGTTCCTCCACAACCCTTACACTAGGGGTATTTTCCTCTTTTTAAGATTTCAAATTATGCAATCTAGAATATGTATAGGTCCTTCTATATAGGAAACATCTTCTCTTAATTTTACTAGTTATGGGTCTATGATCTTATATGTACATGTATGACACTTCTTCAACATGAATATGTGAGATACATCATGCAAATGAGCTAGATCAAGAAGCAAATCAAGCTTGTATGATATTGGTTTAATTATCTGAACAATTGGATAGGGACCCATTTATTTAAGAGTTAATTTTCCTCGCTTCCCAAATATTAGTACACCTTTCCATGGTGACACTTTCAAATAAACTTCATCACCCAAATCTCAAACAGAAGTGGTCAACATCCCTTCTCTGCATAGCTTTTCTGTATGCCTTGTGTAGCTTTTAATTGTTGTCTAATCACATATATCTTTTATGTTGTATCTTCCACCAACTCGAGACCTAGAATATGACTTTCTCCAACTTCATACTAGAAGACAGGTGATCTGCACTTTCTCTAATACAAAGCTTCATAGGGTGTCTGATGCAAACCTATTTGAGGGCTTCATCTTGTGTCATATTGCACTTCGATCACATTTACAAATGTTAGATTACATGTTATTTCCCTCAATATGAGTTTTACTATCAAATGCACTTATAGATGGTTTTTGCATGTTTTATAGGTACTTATAACACTAATTAATGGAAGAGAGAGATGATGGTTAAATCTAGGGTTTCCCCAGGCTTGGAGAAGCCCAAAATGAGGCCAAAACCACTCCTAACATACCCCATGTGGTCAAAGAATGTATTGAACTGACAACCTTCATGTATGACCAAGTTCAAGACCCAAAAGAAGGGGAACAACTCTAGAAAGTTCATGCTACTGAGGAATGTCCATTCTGGAACATGCGCCAATCAGCAGAACCTTCAAAAAATGAACCAGTTGGCCAAAATGGACGTGGTGGCCAGAATGGTCATTCTGGGATGTCCCAACACGGACTTGCTGGCCAGAATGGTCAATCTGGAATGTCCCAACATGGTCGTGCTAGTCAGAACATTCGTTCTACCAGCCCCAAAAACCCCAAAATTCCCTTGTTCATCCATTCTTCCACCACAACCATTCCCATCCACCACGACCATTCCCACTCATTCCCAAAATGTTTGTTCTGTCCAGAACGGTCATGCTACCCCCAAACCCTATATTTTTCTAAACTAAATTCCTATAATACCACCACTTAACCTAGTGCTTCCCCACCACCTATATATACTAGGGTGATGGATGTAGACAAGGTTAGCATTCATTACAAACCCCCTTAGCATTCAAGAGCTCTCACCTACCTTCATCCACCCCTAATCTATTTGCACCTTCCATTACCTCAAAACCCTAGTTTTTTAGGGTTTCCATCATTAAAACTCATACTTCCATGCCATCCATCCACCTTAGAGGAGGGATCTTGTGCTATAGCAGCTAGGAGGTGAAGAAGGAGGAGTCTTCACCACGTTATATGCCCCCACACTCCTCTACTCCTTCTTTCTCTTCTTTTTCTTATTTTATGTCTAGTTAAGCCCCCTTAGTGGGCTATTTGGGGGTAAAATGATACTTTGATACCATGTTGGGGGAACTTATCTTGTAAAACTCTATATTTTCATTCTATGATGGTTTCTTTCTACTTCTATCTTGCTTTCTATGATTCTACTTGTGGTTTGTGCCTAAAAATAGGAATTGCTTGTTGTTTTATGCTTGAAACCACCTAAGTCTAGAAGAAGATATCACTTGTGAGGCAATTTTGGGACCTGCTCCTAGGTCCAACTAGTGGATCCCTAGCTAGCACCCCATATTCCCACACATATAGCCCTTCTCCTACTTCTAGGTGTGAGATCTAAGTAGCTAGTATTGGATTGCTTTATGTAACTGCCTAGGAGTTTTCTAAAATCTAGATGGTGAGTGATGTGAGGTGAAACAACCTTACCCCTACTCCCCATTCCTACCTTTGGCTCCCAATTACACAAAATATTCCTATCCTAGAAATCTAGATTAATCAAATCCAATTGAAATCCCATCTAACCTTAGTCCAATTGAGCCTCGTAAGGCTAGATAGGCTGTGCAAGGGTGTAGTTCCCCTTCCCACACTCTATTCTATCCATGGCCAACCAATAGTCTAGGGTGATTTCCTTGCATTTGACTACTTGTTTGGTTCAGCGATCTAGAATAAATGGTTAGGTTTTGTATGAGATTTGCCCCCAACTAATATCTTAGTATCATTCCCCAAACGGCCCACTCTTCCCATAACTTGCTTAAAACCCATCTTGGTTTCTTGCTAGTTCATGCTTGCTTAGTTTCTTAGTTTAATTGCTTCTAGATTAATAACTTAGTCTTGGTAGTTAATCCTTTCTAAGATAGCTAGTGCTTCTTTGTTCTTTCTTAATTTAGTTAGTGGTAGTTTAGAGTTCTAATTGCCTTAGTTCCTTAATTGCTAGTCTAGTGTAGTCTTGTAATCTTTCTTAAGTAGTTACCTTCTTTGTTAATTAGAATTTCCAGTTTAGGCTTAACTTAGGGTTTTTGCTTGTATTGTTTCCTTTCTTGTTTGATTGCTTGCATATTAGTGTAATCAACCAAGACCAAACCCCAAAAACCCTAATATCTACTTTAGGAACATAGCCCATGCTAACCTAGCTCTAGTGGCCCCTCTCTCCCTGTGGATCAACCCCTCACTTGCCACTCACCTATACTACAATATGATCATGTGCGCTTGTGGGTGATATATTGTGGCATATGTGAATGAGTTAGTATAGGGCCCCCTTATAAATTTGAAAGACTCGGGTGTGTTTTCTTTGTCTGTACCAATCAAAGTTCAATTGATTTGGGCGTGTGTTGAGAAATGAACCAGTGTCATACCCAAACTATAATGACAATTGTAGTTATATACAAACTAAGACTACGGTATTTGTCCCAAGAACCACTGAATTTTATACACATGCTCTCAGCATGTCCTGTAGGGTTTTAATTTTCATTTATGATTGTTCATTTGGGGGATAAAATGTTGTGCTAAAATTAAATCTTGTTCCTAATGAACATTGCAACTAATTCTAGAATATGGGTGTGAAGTTTGGATCTCTCTATGATATTATAGAAATTGGTATTACATGTAATATGTTGTTTAATCTATATGGACTTTGCATGGATTTGGGGTATCCCATGTTGAGTTAACCAGTAGAAAGTGATTTAGTTAATCTATCCACTATTACCCATATTGACTCAAGTCCATTTGGTGCCTAAGGTAACTTCACTACAAAGTCTGTAGCGATATGTTCTCACTTCCACATAGGAATAGGGAGTGGTTGTAGGGTAGGGTACTTGCTGGCTTCTGGTGTTCAGTCTTAACTTGCTGACATACACCACATTTAGCTACATACTGAGCTACATCTTTCTTCATACCTAACCACCTATTATGTAAGGTTCCTATACATCTTGGAACTACTTGGATGCATCACATACATAGAAGAATGAGCTTCCTCACGAATTTTCTTCTTGTTTAGTGTCATATGGCACACACAATTTGTCATGTTGATACAACATCCTATCATCTGAATATTTGAATTGTGTCCTCTTTCCTTTCTTCATATAATGCATGATTTTCCTCACTTCATTGTCATTCTATTAAAGCTCTTTGATGTGATCATAAAACATAGGTGTAACTTGCATCTATGAAATCATCCCACCTTGGTCTAACACTTTCAAATCTAAATTCATTTCTCTCAATTTGACTAGTGGATCTCTTTTTACACATGCCATTGAAAACATATCTACATGTGATGTAGATTTCCTACTTAAAGCATTTGCCACAACATTGGCCTTCCCAAGATGGTAATCAATGGTAACATTATAGCCCTTTATAACCTCCATCCACCTCTATTGTCTTATGTTAAGATCCTTCTGTTGAAAATGTACTTTAGAATCTTATGATCATTGAACACTTGACGTGACTCACCATAAAGATAATGACCCCATGTCTTTAAGGCATGCACTATTGCTCAGCTCAAGATCATGCATAAGATAGTTTTCTTCATTCTTCTGAGTTGTCTAGAAGCATAATCTACCACTTTTCCTTCTTGCATAATATTACATCCTAATTCTTTTATGGATGCATCATAGAATCCTACATAACCTTTATCTAATTCTGGTATGATCGATATTGGTGATGAGTTTAATCTTTGTTGATATGTCTGAAAGATTTTTTCACGATTGTCATACCAAACAAAAGGTACATCCTTTCTTGATTAACATGTAAGTGGTGCTACTAGAACACTGAAGTTCTTTATGAATCTTCTATAGTATCTGGCTAATCCAAGAAAACTTTTGATCTCAGTATGAGTTGTAGGTTGCTCCCACTATAAAATAGATTCCACTTTCTTAGTGTCTACACTGACTCCTCTTGATATGACATGCCCAAGAAAGAAAACTTCAGACAACCAGAAGTTACATTTACTAAACTTAGCATACAATTGATGTTGTCTCAATAACTGTAGGGCTATTCTCAGATGTTTCTCATATGATTTTTCACATTCAAACTATATAAGTATATCATCCTAAATACTACTATGAATTGATCTAAGTGTGGTCTAAAAATTCTAGTCATCATTTCTATAAAATATGAAGGGCATTTCTCAGTCCAAAAGACATAACTACAAACTCATAATGCCATATCTTATTATGAAGGTTGGTTAAGTACATTTGATTCCTTTATCCTCAATTGATGATAACCTGGTGTGAGATCAATCTTTGAAAATATTGTTTCTCTGTGTAGCTGATCAAATATGTCATCAATCCTAGGAAAATAATATATGTTATTAATGTTATTTTATTCAGTTGCCTATAGTCTATCATAATTGAAAAAAATCATCCTTCTTTTTCACAAACAACACTAGAGCTCCCCAGGGTGATGTACTAGGTTGAATGAAACCTTTATCTAGTAACTCCTATAACTGAGTTTTTAACTCCTTTAATTGTTTGTGTGCCATTCTAAAGGATGTTTATGATATTGGGTGACTACCAGGTAGAGTATGTATTTCAAATTCGACATCTCTCTCTAGAGTAGTCATGGTAACTCATCATGAAAGACATTTGGGAACTCACACACTATGGGAACATCCTCTATATTAATTGTTCTTTTATATTCCTTTGCATCTACCACATGTGCTAAAAAGGCCTCACACCCCTTTCTCATTATCTTATTGGCTACATAAGTTGAGACTAAGCATGTGGATAAGACTTTTCATTGTCCAGTGGCGAAACGTGAAAAGCCACATTGTTGAAATACAACCTCTTTCTTCCAACAATCTAATTGGAAAAGGTGCATTTAAAGGAAATCCATACCCAAAATTGTTTGAAAAGAAATAATGTCTAGGGGTATGAGATTAAACTTTGTGGTATACCCACTAAAACTCAAAAGACAACTAGGACATACTTCTATCAAAATTGTTGGTTCACCTTGGTACTCTTAACAACAACTAATAAGATATATGAATAAAAGAATATGTTGCCCTAGGATCAATCAAAACTATAATTGATATGCTATGAAAAATGATCATATCACCTATCAAGACTTTGGGCTAGACTATGCCCTTAGACAGTTTCATTGAGAAGAAATGACCCAAAGTTCTCCCTTTTCCACATTGTCCTTGATGTCCACTATTGGTACTAGGTGCCCCACTATATAGAGTTAATATATTAAAGAACTTGCCCCTCCAACTGGAGCCTATCTTTGAGAAGCCTGAAACTGTGATTATGAACTTTGTTCAGGTATAAACTGAAGCTTTTTCCATCCTCTCTTAATATGTCTCATATATCCACAATAATAACACAGTTGCATATGAATTCCTCAACACTGGCCAAAATGTATCCTACCATAGTTGTCACACCTATTTATCCTATCTATATGGACCAGACACTAATGTTGACAATCCTAAAGATCTAGATTGTGATACACACTTGGGTGGTGTATTCCATCTATTGGAATGGACCTTCCTCCAATATGTACAGAACTAGATTGTTTTATTTTGAAAGAACTAAGACCCCATCCTATTTTGGAAAGGAAACCATCACCTCCTATATACCAACCAATTCTTTGTCCTCCTATACTGAATCTCCTTATCATTTTCTACCTTCAAACTTCTTATCAACATTAAATGACTCTTCTATACGTCTTGTAGCCACTACAAATTCTCCAAAGTTTTCTCTATCTCTTCTTCATGTAGCTGTTATGGTATGTCTAATGTCAAATCTTAAACCTCATTGGAATCATCTACTTTCTCTACATCATCTGATACAATTTGAGGGAAAAAGTTATCCAATCTTGTGAAATATGTCTTGTATTAGCCAATTGACATGCTAACATGTCTAATATTTTCTAACTGTTTGATCTTGTCACTTAAGAAGGTAGGAGGGAAATACCTAAGGTGAAACTCATCTACAAAGTCCCTCCATATCATTATTATATTTCTCCTCTTACTTCCACTCGCCGCCACAACTTAGTAGCTCCTTCGAGTAGATGGACAACATGATTCATCTACTTATCCTCTGGTAGCTCGATTAAATGAAGACCTTTTCCAGATGTCAAAATCATACGTCTACCACATTTGGGTTTGTAGTTCTAGAAAACTCAATCCCATCAAGCTTTTTTACCATCTTGTAGGATCTCATTAAGTCCTTACTAAAATATGAGGCCCTCCTTTCCATCTTATATTTTTCTTGTGTTTCTAGGAAGATATGATACATCCTTGCTTCCTCATCCCTATATTCCCCTCCTTGAGCCATTGCTCAAGGGTTAGGGCCATAATTTCTCTCAGCTTGTTCCTCACCCAAATCACATCCTCTTCATGCCATCTGTATATCCATAACATAACGCAATTGTTAGAAAATTCAAGATTAAAGTGGAAAACAACCTAACATATTGTTCTCTTATCACCTTTGCCCCAACTTAGGCTCAATTCCTAAGTTCAAACCTTAGCTCTGATACTTAATGAACTTGATACAAACTGAACCCACTAACTAGGGTTTAGGCCCACCAAGTAGGAATTAGACTAGTCATCCTCTTTTAATCATTTACTAAACATCAGCCCTAGAATTTTCTTTTTATGATATTGATAGAACAAATGAAACATCATGACAAATAGAAGGATAATATCTTGAATTTCAATATAAAATATTACAATAGAGTTTGAATTTTATGTAAAAGGAATAATTATCACTTGATATACATCACTTACAACTTACTACAAACTACTCTCTTTCCTCAATTTCTCATTTCTAGGATCAATAGGAAGGATAAGAGACTAGATAACTAATCTATATACTTCATCGTAAGACCTCTTCTTTACTCTTGATAAAAAAGTGACTTCTACCTCTTTTGTAAGGATTGGTCTTTTATCTAAAAATGTTTCAATAGGTTGATGAGCTACTGGCTTAGTGATAGAAAAATCATCATGTGACTATGATAAATCAATTGAGATTATTTATTATTCACAATACAAGTAGAATATAACTCCGCCTATATTTTCATATTTTGTGCAAATGTAGCTGGTCCCAAGCCTGAGTAAAGGAGGAGGGTTGGTGGTAGGTTGACAACCATCCATAAAAACTTTATCACTCTTTCTATGACATGGATCCTTATAAAAATTTCATTGGAGCGTCCCTACCTAGCGACGCACTGCATCGACACCCAGATGTAGTGATAAATATGCAAGGGATTTCGACATAGTGATGCCTGGTTGTGTTGAAGGACAAGCAAGGGTTTCCACATCTTGGATGGGTGTGGGTAAATAGGCTAGTCATGCTGCCTCATCGCCCGAATGTAGTGAAAAATGTGCAAGGGTTTCCACATCTTAGACGAGTGTGGGTAAAGAAGCTAGTCCCGCCGCATCATTTCCCAGATATAGTGAAAAATATGCAAGGGAAACATTTTCGAAGAAGGTAGGTAAAGAAGCAAGTTCAAGAAAAGAGGTTTAGAGTTGGATCTTGGAATATTGGTTCTTTGACAGGAGAATCTTTGGAGATAGTAGATACAATGATGAGAAGAAAAACCAATATAGCTTGCTTACATGAAACTAAGTGGATAGGGGAATGTTGTAGAGAGATTGGAGACACGGGATACCAAATATGGTATACATGCATTGATAAACATAGAAATGGCGTAGGTATTATTGTTGATAAGATGTTGAAGGATGATGTTCACTAGGATGGGTGATAGAATCATTGCTATCAAGGTCATTCTTGGGGGGGGAGATTTTAACATTATTAGCACTTATGCCCCCCAAGTTGGCCTTAGCGAGGAGGCTAAGAAGGATTTTTGGGATAACATGGATGAATTGATGAAACGAATACTGACATAGGGGAAGATCATTATTGGGAGTGATTTAAATGGCCACGTGGGGAGTAGCAATGATGGATATGAGAGAGTTCATGGTGGTTTTAGATATGGCAGTAGAAATAGAGAAGGAGAGAGGATATTAGATTTTGCAGTTGCATATGATATGATTTTGGCAAACACCCATTTTAAGAAAAGAGAATCTCATAAGATTACTTTCAAGAGTGGGCACAATTGTAGCCAAATTGATTACCTCCTTACAAGGTGGGAGGATCGTAAAGTATGCAAGGACTGTAAAATGATTTCTAGAAAAGAACTCGCAACCCAAGATAGGTTGGTGGTTTTGGATATTAATATGAAGATCAATAAAGACAATCAATACAAAAATCAAGATAGCAGGATCAAGTGGTGGAGCCTTAAAGGAGAATAGAAATTGACCTTTCATGATAAACTCATCAAAGAGGGAACTTGGAACCTAGAGTTTGATGTCAACACAATGTGACATAACATGAGCTCCTGCATAGCAAAAATTTCTGGAGAGGTTTTGGGGGAGTCCAAAGGTTGTGGGCCTCCACAAAAAGAGACTTGGTGGTGGAATGATGAAGTACAGAAGGCTATTAAACTGAAAATGGAGATCTATAGGAGCTTGCCTAAATCTCGAGATGATGCAACATTCTAAAGATACAAGCAAGCAAAGAAAGAAGCAAAAAAGGTTGTTCAAGAGGCAAGGTCTAGATACTTTGATGATATTTATAAGAAGTTGGACACTAGAAAAGGGGGAAAAGATATATATAATGGCTCATATAAGAGAAAGTAAAGGAAGAGACTTGAGTCAAGTTCGATGCATCAAGAATGAATATGGTAGAGTGCTGGTAAAGGACGATGATATCAAGAACCAATGGAGATATTACTTCCATAAGCTTTTCAATGGAGATACTGTAAATAATGTTAGAGACTCGTGTGATAGGGATACATGAGATATCATTTACACATGATGAGTTTCACATTTTGAGGTCAAGCATTCCTTGAAAAAGATGAAAATTAGAAAGGCATGCGGACCAGACGATATTCCCATTGATGTATGAAAGAGTATGGGGGATGAAGGAGTTATGTGGTTAACAAATTTATTTAACAAGATCATGAAGACAAAGAAGATTCTAGATGAATGGAGAAATAGTACTATAGTACCCATTTACAAGAACAAAGGTGATGTTCAAAGCTGCACAAACTATAAAGGTATCAAGTTGATGAGTCACACAATGAAGCTTTGGGAGAGGATTATTGAGCAGAGGCTAAGATCTATAACACAAATATCAAACAACCAATTTGGTTTCATGCCTGGTAGATCAACAACATATGCTATTTTTTTGATAAAGATGCTTATGGAGAAGTATAGGGAAAGAAAGAGATCTTCACATGGTTTTTATCGATTTGGAAAAGGCTTATGATCAAGTACCCAAAGAAGTGTTGTGGATGGTTTTGAGGAAAAAGGGTTTGCCAATCCAATACATTGATTTGATTAAAGACATGTATGGTAGCTCTACTGCAAGTGTGAAGACTCCTAGAGGTGAGACACCAACATTTCCCATCACAGTTGGGGTACACCAAGGATCCACACTCAGCCCATATATGTTCGTTCTTGTTATGGATGAGTTGACAAAGAATGTTCAGGATGATGTTCCATGGTGTATGTTATTTGCTGATGATATTGTATTGATTGACAAAACTAAAGATGGTTTGAATGATAAAGTTGAACTTTGGAGAAAGGCACTGGAATCAAATGCATTGATGATGTGTAGGAGCAAAATTGAGTATATGCATTGCAATTTCATCCAATCTCGTAGTGTGAATGGTGGAGCCAAGTTGGACGGAGTTGATATACCAAAATGTGATAAATTTCATTACTTGGTATCTATCATTCAAATAGATGGCGATGTCCAAAATGACATTTGTCATAGGATCACTACAGGATGGTTGAAATGAACAAGTGCAACTTGAGTATTATGTGATTGGAAGATCCCTCTCAGACTAAAAAGCAAGTTTTATAAAACTACTATATGGCCAGTCATGCTCTATGGGAGTGAATGTTGGGTGGTGAAGAAACAAGGACTCAACAAGATGAACATGGCTAAAATGTGTATGTTGAGATGGATGTGTGGGAAGACAAGAAAAGATCGCATGAGAAATGACTATATTAGGAATAAAGTGGGGGTGGAGAGCATTGGGGACAAGTTGTGTGAGGGCCTACTCAGATGGTATGGACACGTTCAACGTAGACCGATTAATGCGACTACATGAAGCAATATTATTGAGTCAAGCACAATTAAAAGAAGAAGAGGAAGGCCTAAATTAACATGGGAAGAGCTTATAAAGAGAGATTTTGAATCTCTACATCTCAACCATAATATGACCCATGATAGATTTGAATGGAAGAGAAGGATCCATGTAGCTGACCCCAACATAGTTGGGATTGAGGCTTAGTTGATGATGATGATGAATACAAGTAGAATATGCAAGTAATTAAAACTAACTTGTCTTTTAAACTAAACATGAGTATCAATGACAACTAATTATAAAAAACCATTAAATATACATTTAGTTCTTTGAGAACATTTAATTGATGTAGTGGACCCACATGAGGTGTACCACTACATGTGGAAGCATCACGAAAATCTACAATATTACTGTATAAGACTCAGAAGCATGTTTGGGGATCCTAAGTTTGTAATCTTTAGAAACCCTATTTGCAACAGGCTTTGCCATGTCTCGATATCAATGATTGATGAGATTCGTTGGATATTTGGACTTCTCCTCAAATCACTCTAGCTTATTTTTCATATGTAGTTCTATCAAAGATAACCACTGACCAACAACACAAGTACCACTGACATCTTTTGTTATCATTAGGTACCACTCTATAATAAGGAGTTTTCCCTCACTATACTTAACCCCTACACTCTGATCAGGAGCAATCTAGCTATCTCGATATGGACTTATCCTCCAGCCATGAAGCATGTTTCCTCCTCACAAAGAAGGCCTCATGTGAAGGATTATACATTTTTCACAACATTCATCATCATATTATGTATAATTTGTCCAAAAAACATCTTTATCACTAATAATATTACCTTATTATCTACAACTAAGCATTTTTGAATTATTCATAATAATCATTTAGCAAATATCAATTACTATAATTCTCACAAAAATCGCAGTTCGACTCTTTCGATTTGGATTATGGCAAACTTGAGGTTTTTGGTGAATCTAGAACCACCATTCAATTTACCATATTACATAGCAGTTCATATAATAGTTGAACGTATCATCATCCTAGAGGTTGATATATTGAACAATATAATTCCTCTATTGGAAGTTTCTATTTTTACTAAATAATTTTGCAACATCAAATATTGAGTCAGGATCAACATAGAAACATTCTTTTATTTAGACTTGTATATTGTAAATCAAGGTTAGAAGTGATTTTCCAGTCACTTGCATGCGATGTAGCTTATTGATCCTGCCTTTGAACTTAACCAAGCCTAAAATTTATATTTTTAGGTCTGATATTCAAATCTCCAAAACTCATCCAAACGGCCTATCCATAAGTTTAAAGACCTTGAAGAAAAAAAATGCTTGAGGTAGAAGACAAAGAATGAAGGTTAAGTGGAACCTTTGGTTGACAAAATATAGGTCTTTGGACATGGAGACGTGAAGCAAAGAGAAGATTTGTGGATAAATATTGTCAAAGTGAAACTATAAGGGAACCTTTCATTTCCCTTAATATGGCCATCTTCCTTATCTCATCCTTCAAATCACCACCGTGATTGCTTCTCACTATCGGCCAAAGGTGTTTAGGAGGATAAGGTTCTAAACTTGAATCTAACATGCTCATTTCCATTCGTTTTTCTCGACTACATATAGATGTGTAAGGATATCACAATTGGAAAAGTTGGGTGCCAAGCAAGAAAACCATTGGGAGGCAAAAACCTTCAATTGATACTCCTTTGATTGCTACCTTTACAAAACAAATCATAGTTATCCTCTATTGATGGTCTGTGCAACCATCAATTACTTGACCTTTGATAGGTGCTCGCCTTGAATCTGGACAACCTTTGGTTGTCATCTAGACAAACTATTGAATGTTTGACTCTTCCAAAACCTTTCTGAGGCAGTCTCTTCGTGGAACTGTCAGAAGGTACCCTCTCATCCTAGCCATCATAAGTCACTTCCGAGAAAACCTTTGGTACTTTATTACCCATAAGAATAGTTAGTTGATAAAAACCTTCAGCCCATTGAAACTCAACAAAAACTATCAATTTTAATATTGGTTTTTCTCCTGAGAAAACATAAAATAACCATCAACTTCCAACCTCATATCCATCGATTGACAATTGAAGGGAAAAAATTGGGTTGACAACCGATGGTTGTTCTGCAACCATCTCAAAAGACATCATAACTTCTCCTTTGTAAGTCTGATTTGACACCTACTTGATTCTATGGATTCATAATTAAATTCTCTATATTTCTATGCCACAACTTATTTAAAATAATATCAAGACTAAAATAGTTTACAAGATTATGAAGATAATAACAAGCTTAATTATCACTAGGGTGATATTTAACTCTATGATTACCAGTTTAATGTGATACATGTTGTAACATTAGTACTCCTTATGATCCTTCTTTACATCTTAAGGCACACAAAGGTAATCCTGCGGTTCAAAGAAAATGTGCCCAAGTTATGGGAATCATAATATATGTAACCAACTATTATAGACCTAATATTTCTTATGTTGTTATTAGGTTAAGTAGGTAAACTAGGTGTCCTGATGTTGATTATTGGAAGTCTCTGGTCATAATTCCTAGGTGCCGTAAGGGTACCATGAGTTATAGTATTTATTACACTTGTTTCTTAAGTGTGTTAGAAGATTGTACAAATGCAAATTTGATTGTATATTCTTATGAGATTAAGTCAACTAGTGATTATGTATTTTTCTTTGGTGGTGTTGTAGTTTCTTTAAAATCATTCAAGAAAAGTATCTAGGTTGCATCCACTATGAAGTTTGAGTTTATAGCCTTAGATTTATCTTGTTGTCATTTTGATTGGCTCAAAAACCTTTTACTTGATTTACCCACAGTTTCAAATAGGTTTCCTTATATCCCAACTCAATGTGATAGTAGATCAGTTATAAACAAAGCTAAACAATATGAGGTAACCTAGGAAATTGATTTATGCTCTAAAGGTATGAACAAGTGAGATACTTCATTACCATGGTGTTATAATTATGTGTTTTATTATATCAATAGAGAATATTGTTGGCCCCCTCATAAATGGTCCATATAGGAATCTAGTACGAGGGGGATGGGTCTTCTACCCATGAGTTCAATACCACAGTCATAACCCTACCAATTAAAAAATTAGAGATCCCTTGAGAAATGGTTCAAAGGGACAACTAAGTTGTGTATGTATTTGGTAGAAGATCAACCTTGGAGTTTTACTTCTAACCCTTCCCTATGGAACCTGTGGTTTGATGTTAACTTGGTAGAGGGAGAGATCTTTCTCTTAATGGGGTCAAGGCCATATGTTTGGCAACATGTAAAGTCAGATAGTACACCCTTGGGAGATCCCTACTACATTAGTGTAAGCCTAGGTTGGGGTTTACGTGAGATGCACATACTCACTAGAGCACTCATGACACATATTCTTGTGAACATCGTAATGCGTACACCAATAGGTACCTATCCTTGCTCCCTCTATATGTTTGTATGGTTTATGAAAGTCTATATCATGAAATTTGGTTCAAGATTTAGTTCACCATGTCTCTCTAGATGTATACGAACTGTTGATAGGCAAGGTTCAAACACAGAAAGATACCTATGCTAAAAAATATAGTTTAGTTTTCATTTTAAATTTTATGATTTTATGATGTTTTATATATATGTCTGTAATGTTATATTCCAGATACACCTTTTCCTCCTTATGTTTTCTTTTGATCTCATATTTCTCAATGTTAAGTGAGAGAGTGATACCAAAAACTCATGTGAGCCTTTCTAGGGTATGGGAATTTATGGCTGACTAGACTCTTTGGGGCATTGAGATTTGATGAATTAAGAAACACATCTTACACCCCATACCACCGCCATGCCTCACCCTGGCATGCTAGGTTCTAGCCCTATTCCACTCATTCTGTTGCATGTGTGCAATTCAATTTTTTTACAAACAAAAATTATTTTAGTTTATTTTGGATTGAAATGGAGCTTTTATATTACTTGGTTTCCAATGTGGCACAACAACATTTTGTTGTCTTTATCATCTCAAAAAGACAAGCATTGATCTATGTAAAATATCAATTCTCTTGAATACATTTCTAGTTTTTTCCTAGATTTATTAGTCGTTCATATGGTTGAGTCTCCTGATTATTGTGTGTACTTAAGAACTTGTAGCCATTATTCTTTGAAGGAAAAGAAATATCTAGTTCATTGGTTCCTTTTGCAGTTGTGTCCATATATAAAATGGACTTACAACCATTTGTAAATACACTAACCACCAACAAGTAAGAGGTGTTGTGTGCATTTGTACCCTCAATATCTTGTTGTGTGCAACACTTCCCTCTATTGTGTGTGGCATTCCCATACCATTATTTCTTATAACTTGCATTTTCTTCTTTCTTCCACCTGCTCTTGTACTTTGTTGTATGCACTTGCAGATTTCCACGACATGCTTTTCTGACGATGATCGAGGGATAAAGGATGGTTCAAAACTCTCCTCTTGTTGACACTAGGAGGTAGTACTATAGATGTGTGGGTAAATGAATCTAAGAGGCATAGCTCTACGAAGGCCATGTATAGGAATTGTGGATTTTCTCTCACTACAATGCTCAATGTGACATGCCTTCACCCACATGTTCTTCTAATCCCTATATCTCTATTCTACATTGATTGATTGTATCATTGTTTTTCCTAATTGAAAATCATTGCTTAAATAGTGCTAGAAAATTGTAATATTCTTCCAACATCTATCACCCAAGAAACATGGGAGTTAAGAATTTCTATATTCTTTTAGTTTTTGTGATCTCATGATCCTAGTGGGCCCATGTGTCATAACTTATTAAATCAAAACAATGTGTTTTCAGTATGTTTCAAAAAAAAGGTTCACATTAAGATCCACCATAGTATGTTTTGGGTTCAAATGGACCATTGGGTAACAACGGGTCTTTTCAAGCATCTTCGTCTAACAATTACAATAAGGTCCAATTCAACCTTTATTCAAGCTATCTCCATGTGTGTGAAACTATAGGCCTGATAATACATTGGCAATGGATTCACTAATCAATATTAAGAACCATAAGCAATGAACAATCTAGCTACACATCATTATTACCCAAGTAGTAGTTTTAGTCAGACAAGACAAAACCAACAATGACCGGTGTTACAATGTTGTATGATCCTTTTTTCACATATATCTAGATTGAACTAGTACCATTGACACATCATCCTCATTACATTCAATCTAAGTTCCTTTTTCTCCTAGTATACTAGAAAGATATGTATAATCTCAATATCACATATTGACCACATGATCATGACCATGTGTTTCTCTAGTCTCACTTATCAAATGACCTTATGTAGCACTCCCGTTATATGGGAGGGATAAATTACTTCTAAATCACCCAAAATTAGTAGCATGATTCTCATAATACCCAATTGCTACCTTGATGGTAACCTTCTTTAAGATCAAGTTGGGTAGCGTCAAAGCATGATGATTGTCATATCACCATTGCAATGACTTTGGGTCAAAGGACCACAACACCATTGTCACATTTGAGATTTTATTATGACTATCATATAACGGTCCATGAATCACTCTCAAGGAGGGTTTGTCCAATACACTTGTTTTCTAACAAGTACCTATGTTCTTGACTTGGTATCTAATACATATAACTCATGAGACATGGTCATCAATAACCACACATACTAGTCTCACTTGTAATATTGTTATTCGATCCTCAATACTACTTGAATATGGACATTTAAGAATATTGTTCTTAGCATCCATTAGGATCTCATGTTCAAGTCACGTACTTGAAGTTTCATGTCATAAAACCAATCATTCCAAGGACATTTCTTATGTACATTACTATTGTAGTAGTTAAATGTGTATCAATAAATCAAAATTGCCTTTATCAATCAAATAGAAAGTACATAATATCCCCATAGCCATCATAGAATGGTTGGCTTCTAGGGAATATACACCAACAATCTCCCACTTGCACTAAAGTCAATCACTCATGTATCTTATACCAAGTGATATAGCATGACCATCACGGTTCTATTGTGACAGTGCCTTAGTCTAAGGATTAGCAAACATGATCTTTGTCAATATCCTAATGATTTCTCGTATGAGATGGAAGCATCAAACAAATATGTTTGTCGTATGGGTTCCTTGGCTAGTACAATATCACCATTGTTATCATAGTAATCCATATTGCATCATCAATGCTAGGAACAACTCTAAGTTCATCAAATGAACATCGTGATCCATAAAACTTCCTTTGTAGCATCTAATGCAACACCAGATTCAGTTTCTATTGTAGAATTAGTCATTTTCTCTAACTTAAGAACTCTAGCAATAGCCAATACCACCATCGAGCAGAACCATAGAACCATATTGTGACCATTAATCATCCTTATGGGATTGGAACATTGAATTTGTGTAACTCTTTGCAACCAATTCTTCATCACCTCTACATTCTAAGTTCTTCAAAAGTACTTCAAGTTGTGTTGTATTGTAATTCAATGACCTTCACTCATATCTACTTGATGTGATTGTCATGCTCAATGCATATGAGACGTCTAGATGTGTACATAACATTGCATACATGATAGATCCAATTGCAGAGGCATATGGAATCTTACTCATGAGGTCCCTTTATTCTAAAGATTTGGGATAAATGTCCTTAAATATACTTACCCCATGAGACATTGGTAAGTTCCCTTTCCTAGACTCTTGCATGTTGAACCACTTCAGCACTTTGTCAATCTATGTACTTTTACTTTAGACAAGAAGCCTTATAGTGTTGTCTCTATAGATCTTGATACCTTGAATATACGTGGATTCTCCTAAATTTTTCATTGAGAAACTATTTCCGAACTATGTCTTCACCTTTTGTATAAGTGGAATATCATTTCTCATGAGTTGTATATCATCCACATACAATATGAGGAATACTACAATGATCCCACTAACCTTCTTGTGAACACAAGGTTCATCTTCATTCTTGATGAATCCAGAATCTTTGACTAATACGTCAAAATGGAGATTCTAGCTTTTGGATACTTGCTTCAATCCATAGTTTGACCTTTGTAGATTACATAACTTTCAAGTGTCCTTTGGAAATTCACAATCCTCAGGTTGTGTCATGTACACATCCTCAAGAAGATTCCTACTAAGGAATGTTGTTTTGACATCCATCTTCAACATCTCATATTCATGGTATGGTGTGATGACAAGAATGATCCTAATGGACTTGACCGTGGCAACTGGTGAGAAAGTTTCATCATAGTCAACACCTTGAACTTTTTTGAAACCTTTAGCCACAAGTCTCCCCTTACATGTCTGGACACTTACATCCATTTATGTCTTCTTCTTGAAGAACCACTTACACCCAACGAATTTTACCCCTTGAGGTGGTTCCATCAAGGTCCATACCTTGTTGTATACATGTATTCCATTTTGGATCTCATGGCCTCAAGTCATTTACCAGATTCTAGTCCCTCCCTTGCCTCCTTGTAGGTAGTTGGCTCATCTTGATCCATGACCAACACCTCACCATATTGAGTCACAAGAAATTGAGATCTCTTTATCTCATGGCAAGTACTACTAGATCTATGAGGTTCTCATGTTTGTTGAGGGGGCGGCAGTGCCACGAGAATTTGTGGTGCCTCCTCATTTTCTCTTCAAGTTCATAGTCATTTTGTGTATCTCAAACTTCTTTGAATTTTAATTTCCTCTCACTGGTATTTGTAGAGATGAACTCCTTATCTAAGAAGGTACCAATTCTAGCAACAAACACCTTGTTCTGGTAAGGAATATAGAGATTGTATCCTTTAATTTCCTTAGGATACCCCATAAAATAACACATGTTAGATTCGGGTCCCGATTTCTTAGGAAATGAACGATTCACATAAACTTCAAAACCCCAAACCTTCATGAAAGATATGTTGGGACGCTTCTCAGTCGATATCCCATGTGGTGTCTTTAGAACTGACTTAGAAGGAATGTGGTTTAGTATAAACATGGTGGTTTCTAGAGCATGTCCCTAAACAGAATCAGGAAGTCCAGCTTGCCTCATCATTGGTTGGACCATGTCCAGCAATATATGATTCCTTCTCTCTAAAATATCATTATATTGTGTTGTTCCTAGTGGAGTAAATTGTGATACAGTTTCACACCCCCATGGAAGGTCCTCAAATACTTGGAATAAATATTTACCATATCGATCTAATCAAAGAATCTTAATATTCCTACCAACTTGTTTCTATACTTCATTTTTAAAATCCTTTAACATTTTAAGGGTTTCTGATATTTATCTCATACAGATCTACATCTACTGAATCCACCAGTTTATGGGATGAAGAATTTAAACCATCCTTTAGTTATTGAACTAAAAGAACTACATATATCAATATGTATGAGTTCTAGAAGTTCAGATACCCTCTCTATACTTCTAGTAAAAGTTATTTACCATTTTGTCCAACTAACATGATTTACATATCTCAAGATATTCAAAATCAAACCAGTCTAAGTATCCATCCATATGGAGTTTAGAAATGTGTATCACATATGTACGGCCAAGTGGAAATCCTAAAGGCAAATCATGTTTGAGTCATGTAGTTTAATCCAATAAGTATATACATTATACATGTGTCTTAGGATCTAATATCATAATACACTGAGAAGTGTCATATACAAAGTTATCCAAGTAAACTGAACAACAATTGTACTTTACAAGAAACTATGTACTATTTCTTGTCCAAACAAGACCTTAATGGGCATATGAGTAATAGAAATTCTATAATTCTATTATAGTCCCAAATTTGTATAGATATCAGGAAATTTCATACATGTCCAAATAAATTTAATAATGATTATTATTTATAAATTATTAAGAACCCTTTCTTGTTCAAGTAAGAACTTAATGTCATGCAAGTAATAGAAATTTTCTAATTCTATTACAATCCCAATTTGTTGAGATAAAGTGTGTGCCCCTATAGTATAAATAAAAAAATTGCCATACTTGCCACTTTAGGTCACACATGTTCCTTCTCTAAGGATATACTTCTTCTATTATCTTACATTAATGTAAGACTATCATGTTATTTCCAATACACATGTTAAGAAGAGGCTGTAAGACTATCATGTTGTTTCCAATACACATGTTAAGAAGAGACTGAATTTATATAAAAATGTAACTACATGGGGTGGAGATCTCCATCTCCTTATACCTCTAAATTCCTCTACATAATATGGGAAGCATCCAACTTCCAACATCAATGAATTTTCCTTGTGTGCCCATAAGTTCCTTTACCTTCTTTTCAAAAGGTATTTGACTTGAATTTGACTTAGATCCCATTTTAGTCTTAACCTTTCAATTATACCCCAATTTTTCATTTTGACCTTCAAAATAGAATATGGGTATAAATTGTAAGTGTTGGTCTCAGTTGTTCACAATACTATGATACATTCTAGAAATATCTAACCACATCATTCATAATTATTTTATGCATGATACTTGCAACATTTGCATATCCAAGTCCCTGGTCAACTTTTAGCCAAGGGAAGTCACATACTCGCTAGATCCTCGATGTAACATCCCTGCCATGGGTTATGGCCTAACCCTAGAAGTTTTGCTTAAGTAAGTTATTTACAAACTTGTTTTGATCTTTTGAAAAGTAATTAATACTTGTTGTGAGTTTAATTTTCAAGTTTGATCTTATTTGCAAACTGTTTGTGTATTATATGATAATTTGGGTGTAAAGTGCAATTTACCCAAGATGAGGGGTTATATTGAAAAATGTCACATGTTGAATGTACCTTATGTGTTTTAGCATCAGAATTATGCTAGGTGGTGGCTTGTGGAAAGCCTAAATTTCAAGTTAGAACTTGATTGAATAATGCTAGTGCTTTGTGCACCAATTTTGGTACAAATTGTAATTTACCCAAAATGTAGGGTTGATGTGAAAATTACCATGTATAGAGTGTCCCTACTCCCTACTAGTATCATATAGAATAGATATAAATAAGGAGACACCATGTTTGAATCATATTTAGGTGATGGTACTCTTGGTGATAAAAAAGGCCAAGAAAGGGTTCAATGTGAAGCCCTTATATGAGTTGTATCGAGTTGTAGACTTGTTATGAGAGTGCCTATCGGACAAGGAGCCATTGAGGGAGTCTCATATCGGTTTGTGAACTCTTGTATTTGTCCATGACTAGCTAATAACCTCAAGGAAGTAATGTATATCGGTTTTCAACTTTCCTTAGAAAAATGTATCGGTTTGTAAAAAAACCGTGTTGTTGAGATGAAATACCTTGCTCAACAAGATAACTAACGGCCGAAATTTCATCCATAGATTATCCCCAAGTGTTTTTCATGTCAAGATAAATATAAGTGCATGCATTTACACGTGTCAACCATGGATGGACACATGGCACCTAGTAGCTTAAAATGATGACACCTCATATACACTCCTTTTCATGAACCACAACTATATATACCATTCCTTTCACCTATTAGTGAAATGTTTCGAATCTTAACACCCCATTTGTCTTAGATAACGTGCATACAATCTTGGTATCGTGCATAGGTGAAGGAGTGTCGTGCATATATCATTGGTATCGGCCATAGCAAGGTGATATCAACCATAGAGAAGAGAAATTGGCCTAGCAAGGTGATATCGGCCACAAGTGAGGGATATCGGCCACAAGTGGTGAGATATCATGCATAGTGATGAGGAGCTCAAGTATTAGACCTTTTATAAGCTCATATTCAACCTTGGGAATGTGAATATTTGGATCTTGGAGCTTTTAAGTTGTTCTTGAGGTGGGATATATAACTTGAACCCAATTATGTTATTATTCACCTTCAATTATGTTATACTTGTTGATCTACTTTCAATTTCGAATTCTCTTGAGTAATTGATGATCCCTTGAGTTCTAAAAGTTGTTTAGGACTATTATCCATCAACTAGAATAGTAAGAACAAAGGTCTTGAGCTTGATGATGGTGACATCATCATGGTCCAACCCGATATAGGGTTGAAGTACCTCTAACCTGATATGACAAACCCTACATGATTGATAACTCGATATAGTGATGAGTTTATACCTCATGGGTGATATGAGTGATACATACATACACCTTGTGCACGATATGAGGTCAAGTTCACACCTCATGCATGTCATGGTGTCAATTATACACCCTAGCCCGATATGGTGTTGAAACCCTAGATGATGAAATGAAACCCGACATACTTTGGAACCCCACACCCCTAGTGTTTTATGTAATGGGTTGATTGTGAAGGGTTCAACCAGTTGTCTAGCATGTCACTCAACACATGATAGGATTGATACCTTTAAGGTATGAAAATATATGAGCATAAGGGTCTAACCCGATATGGTAACCCGATATGGTAACCCGATATGGTGAGGTGAATATACCACTAACACGATACCATGATGAAGCATATACCTTATGCACGATATGATGATGAAGTTCACACCTTGTGCACGATATGGTATCAAGTATACACCTTATACACGACATGAGGTCAAGAACTCACCTCATACATGATATGGAGCTAAGTACCTTTAACTTGAGATGACAAACCCTAAATGTTGGGCAACCCGATATGGGTGCACAATATGGTAATGGGGGATAGACCTTATACATGATATGGTGATGAGGATACACCTCATGCCTGGTATGGATGCATGACATGGTGATGAGGTTACACCTCAAGCACGATATGAAAGCATGATATGGTGTCAAGTACACACCTTTATGCCCAATATGGTGGAATCCTCTCAATCCAATGTACTTGATGGAGTAACACATTGTGTTATGTCAAGTCAAGTAATACATTAAGATATAAAGATTTTAATGCAGTGTGTTAAGTGTGGTTTAATGTACATTGAGAGAAGGATTGAGCCAATTTAATAGGGTATGATGTAATCAACATCCTAGTGAGGATGAGAGATAAACTTTTACATGTGTGATAATCATGTTTCTGAGCATACATTGATACACCTAGAATGAATAGAGTATGAATTAGGGTTTGATCTTGAAACTCTAATCAACTAATAAAGGTAAATCTTAACCCTAATAAAGGGTGATGGTATGCACTTGAAACCCTAATCAGTTAGAATGAGAAACCCTAACCCTAATAATGGGAAGGATGTATTTCTCTTGTATCACATAGTGATAATATGAATCTAAAACCCTAATAAGTTAAGATGGGAAACATAAACCCTAATAAGAGGAAGGTTATATTTTTCTTGTATTGCATGGTGATGTTGTGTACTACTAGTATTATTATCCTAAAATGCTAACCATGCAGGAATCATAAGATGATGATCATAGCCATGTATGAGCTATGATGTTTTATATGATACAAATTAAATGGGCTTTGTGAGCTATGTGAAATACTTGTGCAACAAGTATAATGTATACCTTGGTATGATGACCTAGAGGTAATGGTTACTTGATAAGTGGTAATAGTATTCAGTGATGAACTAAGGGTTTGAATACCCACATCTAGCAATCATGATGATGATAATGTTAGGGATGGGAATTCCCAGTAATGTGACAAGAAATTGAGATCCTAAGTGTTATATGTGTTCCAATGATCATGGAAAGTACTTGATAAACATATTACACCTTTCTTTGTAGCATATGATATAATTCTTGCTTGTAACTTGATTGATGCTAAAAGATATTATAACACACTTAATTAATCAAGTGGAATCTTATCATGTAGTTGCCCAGACCATAGATCCATTCAGTGTCAGGATTTGTTGAATGGTGAAATGAGTTTAACTCGGTATACATATTGTTGAATATGTAATCTTATTTATACTGGGGTTTCTCAGTAGACTCCCCAACTAACCAGGAATGCTCAGTGGTCTTTCTGATGAAAAATAATCTGGGGACACTCAGTGGTCTTCCTGAGGAGAGTGCATGTTGCGGCTATAACTCTATAGCGAAGATACCAGTATACCCTGGTAAGCTAATTGCAGTTGACACAAGATGTCATGCCAGTAGTCTCGTACTGACCAAGACGGGTGAGGTCTTGGAAGTCGGATCTTCCATTGACCTTGTATGGTATTAATTTTGAATAAGCGGTGGTCGGTTGGAGCATGAGCAGTATACCTCATCTCCTCTGGGCATAAGTGTGAATGTGAACATGTAATCAGCCGTGTAGCGTATTTGCTTAAGGATTGAATACGGAAAACATTGGTTGATTCTTAATTACTTTTATACATCTTAGTTGATAGATGTTATACATGTTCTTCCTATTCCTTATAAAGCAAATAGATGAATTATAACTCTTCTATGGATAGTTGAACTATCGTATCTATGTTATTGCCTTATGCTGCAAATAAACATGCTTACTTGTATAAAGTATCCTCTTCTCAGTTTTATACTATTTTCCTGTGATAATAATATTATTGGAAGATAGTTATATCTCTCACTAGGACAATAGTCTCACCTCGTGGGATCCACAATTTTTAGGTGGACGTAGACGCAGATGAGGAGGTAGAGACCGAACTGTAGAGGAAGGACAATATCAACAGGGACAGTAGTAACAGCTCAGCTTGAGTGTACTGTCTGTCGTGTCTTATAGATAGAAGTACTATGTGTTGTCTATGTACTCTCAGGTCCTTGGGAGATAGTACATAGTGGTTTTATGAATGACCTGAGATTTTGTCTTGTTTGCCTCGAGGTTTTATGTTGCTAATGTATATATTGAATTAAAGCAACTAGTATTTGTTATCCTCGAGATGAGATGGTACAATGTATGTACAATGTGAACCATGATGTATATAAAGTTTTGGTCCTTCCATTAAGAGTTTCCTGTAAGAGGATCTTTTTGCAAAAAATGCTTTTAATGTTTAGTGATTTTGTTAATCCGCTTCTTATGGTTATTCCACAATTATTACCGGTGATGGCTTGATTTGAAGTCGGGTCGTCACAAAGTTTTGGTATCAGAGCCTAAGGTTCCCTGAGTCTATAGAGACATAGGATTAAGTTTGTTCAGTCTATTCTATTGTTCTCTAGTTTATCTTATAGTGACTTATGCTCATATAGGAGAAGAAGTAAAGCTGAAAGATAGCTAGAGCACACGAAGAACATGTTGTTGAAAGTAGTATTGCTGCACCTGGAGAAGGTGTAAGGGATCAGGCTAGAGAGGAACCAGTGCCTGAGAATCCTTAGCTTGATCAAACCATTCTAGAAAACCCATGCTTTCATGCTCTTTTTGGGCAGATCATGACCAAAATGACGCATATGGCTGATCGGATACCAGCACCAGCACCTAGGACACCAGTTCCTAATGAGGGACATGGATCTGGTAAGACCTTTGAGAGGTTACATCCGGTAGGAGCTACCGAATATGCCGGTACAACTAACCCAACAGACACAGATTCCTGCCTTACTGAGCTAGAGAAAGCCTTTAGAATCCTTAACATTCTAGAGGCTGATAAAGTTAAGCATGATGTGTACCTGGTGTTGAGGTCAGATGGCAGGAATTCTGACGAGAGTTTGTCAGTAGATACTTTCCCAAGACATATCTGGATGAAAAAATCTCACAGTTTGAACAGATTAGACAAGGACTGATGAAGATTAGCGAGTATGAAGATAAGTTTATGGATCTTCTGCAGTTTTGTCCACACATGGATACTATAGATGAGGAGAGAATTCGGCATTTTGAGAAGGGTTTGAATGTTGAGTTAACCACACTTGTATCTGATCTAGAGAATAGAGAGAGGTTTGCCACCTTTGTGGAATCAGTTAGGTGGATAGAGAAGTTTGTGGTTGAGAAATGTGAGTCGAACAGTAGGAGAGCACATGTACAGTTCTAGGGACAGAGGTCTGGAAGTTTTAAGAAACCAAGGTTTACTATACCAGTAGAACCATAGAGGTTCAGTGCTCAGACACAGTGGACATCCAGCAAGGGTAGAGGCCATAGTTTTCCACCAAGTGGAGCCCATATCTCAGCATCGATGTTAGTGACACGACCATCTAGGCCACAATGGGAGGATAGAGTCTGGTACATATGTATGCAGAGAGGACTTATGATAAAGGATTGTCCAATCAGAGATAGGGAAGTAACCCAACCATCGAGGTAGAGTCAAAAAGGATCTCAGAGACAATAGTTCAGTAGTGGCACACGAGGATGTAGAGAAGCATCCCAAACAAGATCATCTGTACCAACCAACAGAGCATGAACTCGACAATAGGAAATGGCGAGATTCTATGCTATGAATCAGCCGGAGGCAGTGATCAATCCACGAGTCATGACAGGTCAGATGGAATTGTTTCATTCTGATATGTTTCATCCTGCTTCGTATATGTTTTGATTGATCCGGGTGCTACACATTACTTTATCACTCGAGAAGTTATTCATGACTGCAATATGACTATCAGTCATAGACTAGATAATTTGTTATTAGAAACTCCGTTAGTCGGATCTGCAGTGTTGCGGGAGGTATGCTCTCCCTGTGTTCTTTCTTTTTCATAACACAACATTTAGGTGGATCTTATACCTCTTGAGATGCACGGGTTTGATGTAATTCTTGGGATGGATACCTTAGAAAAGTATAAGGTTGTCTTGGATTGTGGTTCCAAGCAAGCTATGTTCACAAACAGTGATAAGACATGGGTCTTTCAGGGGGACAGAAAGATTCTTCCAACCTATCTAGTGTCAGCAATGCTAGCTGAGAGATTGATGCAACAAGGATGTAAAGCATTCTTAGCACATGTGGTAGACACCAAAGTAGAGAGTCCTAGTCTTTTTTAAGTTCCTATTGTCAGAGAATTTGAGGATGTGTTTTCTGAAGAATTTCCAGATATTCCTCCACCTCAAGAGATTGATTTTGAGATTAATCTAATTCTGGGTACACAACCTATAGCCCAAACACCTTATATGATGGTGCCTACTGAGATGGCAGAACTCAAGAAATAGATACATGAGTTTCTTGATAAAGGTTTCATTCGATCGAGTAATTCACCATGGGGTGTTCCAGTTCTTTTTGTTAAAAAGAAAGATGGGCCTATGAGACTATGCATAGACTATAGACAGCTTAACAAGATGATTATAAAGAACAAATATCCTCTGCCAGGGATAGATGATCTGTCTAACTAGTTGCATGGTGCAACAATGTTCTCTAAGATAGATCTAAGGTCAGGATATCATGAGTTATGTATCAAGGAGAGTGATATACCTAAGTCAGCCTTTAAGATGAGGTATGGTCATTATGAGTTTGTAGTTATTTCGTTTGGACTAACTAATGCACCGACTGCATTCATGGAGTTGATGAATAGAATCTTCTGACCATTCCTTGATCAGTTCATAGTGGTTTTCATAGATGACATCCTGATTTACAGTAGAGATGGTCAACAACATGAACAACACCTTCATTAAGCCTTGACTTTGTTGAGACAACACAAGTTATATGCTAAATTTAGCAAGTGTACGTTCTGGTTGTCAGAAGTGTCTTTTCTTAGACACGTTATATCTGCTTTAGGTATTCGTGTTGATCCTAAGAAAGTAGAGTCTGTTGTGGAGTGGGAACAACCCAAGACACCAACTGAGATTTGCAATTTCCTAGGTTTGGCAGGTTACTACATAAGGTTTATTAAAGACTTCAAATATGTAGCATTACCCCTAACTAGGTTGACTAGGAAGGAGGTTCCTTTTATCTGGAATGACACATGTCAACATTCTTTCCAGTTGTTGAAAGAAAGGTTGACCAGTGCATTGTGTTGGTTTTACTTGAACAAGGAAAAGGATACATTGTTTTTTGTGATGCTTCTAAAAATGGTCTAGGATGTGTGCTGATGCAGAGTGATCATGTAGTTTCTTTTTCTTCCCAACAGCTTAAGAAACATGAGGAGAATTATCCAACGGATGATCTAGAATTAGCTGTAGTGGTCCACACGCTGAAGATCTAGAGGCATTATCTCTATGGAGAAACATGTCAGATTTTCACATACCATAAAAACTTAAAATACATTTTCTCACAACACGAGCTGAATATGAGACAATGACGTTGGATGGAATTAATCGAGGACTACAATTGTACAATTAATTATCATCCAAGAAAAGCTAATGTAGTGGCAGATGCACTGAGTAGAAAATCTTCATCTCCACCCTCTAATAAAGCACAATTGAATTCTTTAGTGTGCTGTAAACGAGACATGTTTGTCTCTTTCAGACAAATGAATGTATAGCTAGAAGTATCTTTGTTAGCTGAGATGCATGTGAAACCTACTCTGAAAGAATAGATTAAAGAGGCACAACAGGCTGATATTGTGATTCAGCAGATCAGGTCAGAGTATGGTAGTGAGAAATGGGACGATGTCCATGAGTCAGAGGATGAGGTAGTCTGTTACCATGGTAGGATGGCAGTACCTGATGCCAATGACTTAAGAAAGATAGTTATGGAAGAAGCTCACTCATCCATGTATGCAATGCATCCAAGGAGTAATAAAATGTATCATAACTTAAAAGATATGTATTGGTGGTCTGGTTTGAAGAAAGATGTAGCTAAGTTTGTTATGCAGTGTTTGGTGTGTCAGCAAGTTAAAGTAGAACACCAAAAGCCTGTAGGAACATTGCAAAACTTACCTATACCATAGTGGAAATGGGATCACGTGACAATGGACTTTGTGGTTGGTCTACCCAGAACAGCCAAAAGTCATGATTCCATTTGGGTGATAGTTGATAGGTTGACTAAGATAGCACATTTTCTTCCTGTTAAAACAACCTATACTATTGAAAAACTTGCATAGGTCTACATAGATGAGATAATTTGATTGCATGGAGTTCCAACTACAATTGTGTCTGATAGAGGTCCCTAGTTTACAAGTCATTTTTGGGAATGACTACATAAAGTCCTAGGTACACAGTTAAAGTTTAGCACAACTTTTCACCCTCAGACAAATGGACAATCTGAAAGGACTATACAGACTTTGGAAGAGATTCTTAGAGCATGTGTTCTTCAGTTTGTAGGAAGTTGGGACTTACATTTGAGCTTAATAGAGTTTGCCTACAACAATAGTTATCAGACTAGTATTGATATGACACCATATGAAGCATTATATGGTAGACATTGTAGATCTCCATTATGCTGGTTTAAGACAGGAGAATACCAACTTATGGGTCCTGAATTAGTGCAACAAACAACTGAAAAGATTAAAGTAATACAACAATAGTTGAAAGCTGCACAAGATAGACAAAAGTCGTATGCCGATAAATGTTGTAGGATACAACTCAAATATGAGTTGTATCGAGTTGTAGACTTGTTATGAGAGTGCCTATCGGCCAAGGATCCATTGAGGGAGTCTCATATCGATTTGTGAACTCTTGGATTTATCCATGATGAGCTAATCACCTCAAGGAAGTAATGTGTATCGGTTTGCAACTTTCCTTAGAAAAATGTATCAGTTTGTAAAAAAAAAGTGTTGTTGAGATGAAATACCTTACTCAACAAGATAACTGAGGGCCAAAATTTCATCCCTAGATTATCCCCAAGTGTTTTGCATGCCAAGATAAATATAATTGCATGCATGTACATGTGTCAAACATGCATGGACATGTGGCACCTAGTAGCTTAAAATGACGACACCTCATATACACTCTTTTTCATGAACCACAACTATATATACCATTCCTTTCACCTATTAGTGATTTTTTTAATCTTGCCACCCCCTTTATCTTAGATATCATGCATACAATCTTGGTATCGTGCATAGGTGAAGGATTGTCATGCATAGAGCCTTGGTATCCCATAGCAAGGTGATATCAGCCATAGAGAAGAGATATCGGCCTAGCAAGATGATATCGGCCACAAGTGAGGGATATCGGCCACAAGTGGTGAGATATCATGCATAGTGCTGAGGAGATCAAGTCTTGGACCTTTAATAAGCTCATCTTCAACCTTGGGAACATGAAGAATTGGAGCTTGGAGTTTTGAAGGTTTTCTTGAGGCGGGTTATATAACTTGAACCCAATTATGTTATTATTCACCTTCAATTCTGTTATACTTGTTGATCTACTTTCAATTTCGAATTATCTTGAGTAATTGATGATCCCTTGAGTTCTAAAAGTTGTTTAGTAATGCTATCCATGAACTAGAATAGTAAGAACAAAGATCTTGAGCTTGATGATGGTGACATCATCACGGTCCAACCCGATATAGGGTTGAAGTACCTCTAACCCGATATGACAAACCCTAGATGATGGGTAACTCGATATAGTAATGAATTTATACCTCATGGATGATATGAGTGATACATACATACACCTTGTGAATGATATGAGGTTAAGTCCACACCTCATGCATGACACCGTGTCAATTATACACCCCAACCCGATATGGTGTTGAAACCCTAGATGATGAAATGAAACCCGACATACTTTGGAACCCCACACCCCTATCATTTTGTGTAATAGGTTGATTGTGAAGGGTTCAACCAGTTGTCTAGCCTATCACTCAACACATTATAGGATTGATCCCTTGAAGGTATGAAATGATATGAGCATAAGGGTCTAACCCGATATGCTAACCTGATATGCTAACCCAATATGGTGAGGTGAATATACTACTAATATGATACCATGATGAAGCATATACCTTATGCACGATATGATGATGAAGTGCACACCTTGCACACGATATGGTATCAAGTATACACCTTATACATGACATGAGGTCAAGCACTCACCTCATACACGATATGGAGCTAAGTACCTTTAAGTTGAGATGACAAACCCTAAATGTTGGGTAACCCCATATGGGTGCACAATATGGTAATGGGGGATACACCTTATACACGATGTGGTGATGAGGATACACCTCATGCCCGATATGGATGCATGATATGGTGATGAGGTTACACCTCAAGCACGATATGAAAGCATGATATGGTGTCAAGTACACACCTTTATGCCCAATATGGTGGAAGCATCTCAATCCAATGTACTTGATGGAGTAACACATGAATTGTGTTATGTCAAGTAATACATTAAGATATAAAGAGTTTAATGCAATGTGTTAAGTGTGGTCTAATGTACCTTGAGAGAAGGATTGAGCCAATTTAATAGAGTATGATGTAATCAACATCCTAGTGAGGATGAGAGATAAACTTTTACATGTGTGACAATCATATTAATGAGCATATATTGATACTCCTAGAATGAATGGAGTATGAATTAGGGTTTGATCTTGAAACCCTAATCAACTAATAAAGTTAAATCTTAACCCTAATTAAGGGTGATGGTATGTACTTGAAACCCTAATAGGTTAGAATGAGAAACCCTAACCCTAATAATGGGAAGGATGTATTTCTCTTGTATCACATAGTGATAATATGAATCTAAAACCATAATAAGTTAAGATGGAAACCCTAACCCTAATAAGGGGAAGGTTATATTTTTCTTGTATTGCATGGTGATGTTATGTACTGCTAGTATTGTTATCCTAAAATGCTAACCATGCAGGAATCATAAGATGATGAGCATAGCCAGGTATGAGCTATGATGTTTTATATGATACAAATTAAATGGGCTTTGTGAGCTATGCAAAATACTTGTGCAACAAGTATAATGTATACCTTGGTCTGATGACCTAGAGGTAATGGTTACCTGATAAGTGGTAACAATATTCAATGATGAACTAAGGGTTTGAATACCCAGATCTAGCAATCATGATGATGATAATGTTATGGATGAGAATTCCCAATAATGTGATAAGACATTGAAATCCTAAGTGTTATATGTGTTCCAATGATCATGGAAAGTACTTAATAAATGTATTACACCTTTCTTTATAGCATCTAATATAATTCTTGCTTGTAACTTGATTGATTCTAAAAGATACTATAATACACTTAATTAATCAAGTGGAATTGTATCATGTAGTTGCCCAGACCATAGATCCATTCAGTGTTGAGATTTGCTTAATGGTGAAATGAGTTTAACTCGATATAAATATTGTTGAATATGTAATCTTCTTTATACCGGGGTTGCTCAGTGGTCTTCCTGATGAAAAATAATCTGGGGACACTTAGTGGTCTTCCCGAAGAGAGTGCATGTTGTGACTGTAACTCTATAGCAAAGATATCAGTATACCTTGGTAAGCTAATTGCAATTGACACAAGATGTCCTGCCAGTAGTCTCGTACTAACTGAGACAGGTGAGGTATTGGAAGTCGGATCTTCCATTGACATTGTATGATACCAATTTTGACTATGCGGTGGTTGGTTGGTGCATGAGCAGTATACCTCATCTCCTCTGGGCATAAGTGTGAATGTGAACATGTAATTAGCCGTATAGCATATTTGCTTAAGGATTGAATATGAAAAACATTGGTTGATGCTTCATTACTTTTATACATCTTAGTTGATTGATGTTATACATGTTCTTCCTATTCCTTATAAAGAAAATAGATGAATTATAACTCTATTATGGATAGTTGAACTATCTTATCAATGTTATTGCCTTACACTACACATAAACATGCTTACTTGTATAAAGTATCCTCTGCTCAATTTTATACTATTTTCCTATGATAATAATATTGATGGTGGAGAGTTATATCTCTCACTGGGACAATAGTCTCACCCTATGGGATCCACAATTTTTAGGTGGAAGCAGACATGGATGAGGCGGTGGGGACCAAACTGTAAAGGAAGGACAATATCAGCAGGGATAGAAATAATAGCTCAAGTTGAGTGTACTATCTGTCGTGTCTTGTAGATAGAAGTCCTATGCGTCGTCTCTGTACTCTCAAGTCCTTGGGAGATAGTACATAGTGGTTTTATGAACAACCTAAGATTTTGGCTTGTTTGCCTCGAGGTTTTATGTTGCTGATGTATATGTTAAAGTAAAGCAACTGGTATTTGTTATCCTTGAGATGAGATGGTACAATCTATGTACAATGTGAACCATGATGTATATAAAGTTTTGGTCCTTTCATTTAGAGTTTCCTGTAAGAGGATCTCTTTACAAAAAATTCTTTTAATTTTTAGTGATTTTTTTAATCTGCTGCTTATGGTTATTCTGTGATTATTACTGGTGATGGCTTGATTTGATGTCGGATCGTCACACTCGATGTACTCAATTTCTTTGAATATATAAGTATCTAATGGGAGTGGAATCATGAGGGAAACATGTTCTTAGGTAATGGACCTTGCCCTCTCAGTCCCCTTGAATAGGGGATAATAGGGGGAGGGTGTCGTTACATTTGTATACCTTGGTAACTATGGAAATGATGGATCTAGACTCCATTGAGCTATGTGGTATATCACATTAGAACATATGGTCACTGTCTCTAGATTAAAAATACCAATCCTCTATGATGAAACAAGTGCAAGTGAGGAGATTTGTTATTCCGCCTTCATTTTTATATCTGAGGCAATTAATGGGAGGGGAGGCAAAGCGATTGACATGTGTCCGTCAATGTATCAGGTAGACAATCAATTGAGAGAGGCTGATAGGTCACCAAAGGAGCTCAATCACCTTGAATGAGAGATTGTAGTACTGAGGTTAGAGCTTTAGGCCACTCACAAATAGGTTTATAGGTTCATCCATTAAGACAAAAGTGGACCAGGTTATAAAGGGATCTTAGTCGTGGTCAATTGAGCTCCAGATTGATAGATTGTTGGATAAAAACTAACGTGATCTTGAGTTGTTTATCTAGAATAGGAAAAAAGAAAGGAGGACAATTTAGATTAGAATAGAATCAATTACACTTTGGAAAAATTGAGAAAATAAGTAACTATGAAACAAAGATTGGGTTTCCTCCAAAAAAGCACTTATTTAAGGTCAATTAGATTGACCCTTGGTTTATTCACTTGGCATAGTGTGGTTTGGAGAAATCCAGATCGGCTCTCCATGTGAATTATTCTTCTTAATAATACTACTTTGGATGATATCCATTAAATAAAACTATCCCATATTTGTCCTTATGAATGTCCATACATGTATTGTCAAAGACTGATCACAATGACAAATGGTTCACTATTTTGTTTCTACAGTATCATAGGAATTTAAACTTTGATTTGAAAACTTTCTAATTTAATTAGGAATTTAATTAAATGTCCACTCCCAATATTTTCTTCAAATTAATAGCCCTCACAATTAGTCTTGAAAATTACAATGAATAACTTTCTAGTGGGTCAAGGTCCATATTTCATCGAATCATGAGTCAGCTTTGCTTGACCGCCTAAAACTCAATTATTTTTTAAGGAAACTTTTGATAATTGCATAACATGCAACCCTTGGATGTATGGAGAACAACAATTGTTAAATTACATCATATGGAACATCCATCTACATGCCTCTAGGCAGTTGGGTTTTGTGGGACAGAATAGGCAGTGGAAACAAAAAATTTATCAAACCACAAACCCATAACCAGCAGATTGCATCAACAACTATGCAATAGGAAAGATGGTTTAGCGAGATATAGTTGGTCCTGAGGCTTTCTCAGTGACAATACCTCACATCTAGTATGGTCTTCAACCACTTAGTCTTCGACGGTGTCTGTGCAACTCCTGATGTAGACTCAGACTGCGGTTGACGATCATCCTCCTGAGCGGCAGAAATCTCCTGCCTCTATAGATAGTCCACATGGACCACCGGGAACTCTAGTCATCATAATGGGCATACTAGAAGGAGTTGTCCCCTTCTGTCAGCGTACTAGTCACTGACACACTCTCCCACCACCAGTCACTTTTATACAGTTGTCTTTCCCTCGATGTTCCTCCCTGGACTGGTAGAACTTGCTTGGGCTCTCTCAGTTACCAAAACCAGAGAGGACAACAACTTTGTAGAGAAACAGATGTTCTAAGTTGTGTGTTCTAAGAAGCCCCTTGTACCCCTATATTTATAGTAGAGGACAGGGTCAGGGTTCCCAGTCTTTGCAGGAGTAGAAGGGTTCAGATTTTCCACAAACCGATGACACTGCGGCAGGTGAACCGGTCGTTTCATAACTAAATCGGTCGTTTGGCAAGGGGAACCAATCAGTTCATAAGTGAACTGGTCGTTTGGGCAGGTGAGCTGCTCGGTTCACCTAGTGAGCCGATCGGTTCACCTAGTGAGCTGATCGGTTCACCTAGTGAACCAGTCTTTCACTTCCCAAACTTGCCTTCAATTGACTTTCCTTATTTGTTTCTAATTAATGCAAAGATTAATTCTTATCCCAATTGAATTGAACAAGTGAAATGAGGATCTTTTCTCACGAATTGGGAAACCCAACAAATGCTTGTTTGGTCTATGTGAACCAATCAGTTCACTAGAGTGAACCGGTCATCTCACTGACCATGAGCTGATCGGTTCACCTAGTGAAGCGGTCGGTTGGTGGTCCAGGTTGTGCAGAACTCAGTCAATGCAGTTCTCAATCAATCTGGCACTCTAATCAGTTGGTTCAACACTTGAACTTGATGATTCTAAGTCAAGTCTATTGTTTGAATGTTTAATTGAGTACCTAAACACTTTAGTAATCAATCTAAACATCATTCATAGATAAACTCCTCTTCCAAGTTAATCCTATGTGTGTGACCCTATAGGTTCCATTTCACGATGGCAATGAATGTCTATAACTAACTTATGACATCGTAAGCAAAGAGTGGTTCCTAGTCGCACATCCGTGTTACCCAAGTGAAGAGGAAAGTTGGAGAACAACTTTCAACCTTCAATCTATTATTGGTGTTATAATGAATGTATAGTATGTTTGTCACTGATATCCAGATTGAACTTGAGGCATGAACTTGCCATCCTATACAAATGTTCAATCCATGTTTCTTGAACCAGAGCATACTGTCTGAGATATATGCAAGCTCAATATCATATATTGACTTGCATGTACATGGCCATGTATTTCTCAATCTCACTTATCAAGTTGCCAGGATATCATACTCCCTTAGGAGGGACAAATTCCATATCTATCACTCATAGTCAAGTCCCCATGTGTCAAAGTCACCCAATCATCACTGTTATAACAACCCATGTTTCAAGACTACATTTGATGATGTCAAAGTGTACCCAACCACATGTGTTAAGTGCAGTGATTTCAGGTCTAAGAAACACTATCACCACTAATACTATAAGAGATGATCATGACTAACAAAGCATGGTTTCAATCCATCACTCTTATGGTGGGTCTATCTGATACACTGTTCTCTAACATGTATCTATGTGCTTGGTTTGATATCATATATCATGATTGATGATATTATGTCATCAACCAACACACACTCTAACCTTTTGTGTTATTGATGTCTATGGTTATTTCCACAATAACAACCGACTAGGGACAGAACAAGAATGTATACTCTTAACATCCGTATGATCTCATTGTTCAGGTCCTTAACTAAAGACATACATCATTAAGTAATATGATTATTTAGACATTTAACATGTTATATCATTATCTCAAAACATATTAAACATATAGATGGAAATTGCCTTTATTATTATTCAAATCATTTACAAAGTATGCCATTACAATCATCATATGACTGGCTCTATGGGCATACATACCAACAGACTCCCACTTTCACTTAGAGACAATCACCCATGAACCTCAGTCCTTGTAATCTAGCATGACCATCATGCTTCTGCTGTGAAAGTGCCTTAGTCAAGGATCAACAATATTGTCTTTGGTTGGTACTATGCAAATATTCACATCTCCTCATTGTATGATATCTCATATGAGATGGAACTTGGACCACTGATGTGATCTAGGTTCTTTAGCTTGTGCAATAGCTCCATTGTTGTCACAATAAAGCTCAATTGCATCACAGATGCTAGGAACCACCCCAAGTTCAGAGATAAATTTCTTGATCCACATAGACTCCTTTTCCGCATGGGATGCAGCAATATACTTGGCCTCTGTCATAGAATCCGCAACTATCTCTTACTTGGAACTCTTCCAACTCACAACCCCATTGTTGAGGCAAAACACAAATCCTAACTGCGATCTATAATCATCTTTTATCGGTTTGGAAGCCTGCATCGGTGTAACCCTTTACCACCAACTCTTCCTCACACCGTACATGGGGAACTGATCCTTAGTCCTTCTCAAGTACTTTAGAATGTTATTCACGACTATCCAATGAGCATCTTCGAGATCTGACCGGTATCTGCTCATCATTTTGAGTGCATGCAAGACATTGGGACATGTGAACAACATTGCGTACATGATGGATCCAATTGTTGATGCATATGGAATCCCATTCATGTGTTCCCTATCTTCGCAAGATTTGGGGCATTGAGCTCTAGATATGGGAACTCCATGCCTCATGGGTATGTTTCCTCTCTTTGAGTTCTCCATGTTGAACCTCTTCAACACTTTGTCAATGTATGTGCTTTGACTTTGTCCAAGAAGCCTTCTGGATCTATCTCTATAGATCTTGATTCCTAAGATATAGGAAGCTTCTCCCAAGTCTTTCATTGAGAATGTATTTCCAAGCCATGTATTTACCTTTTGTAAAGTAGGAATGTCATTTCCCATCAATAGTATGTCATCTACATACAATATGAGGAATGTAGTCATCCTCCCACTAACCTTCTTGTATACACAAGGTTCATCTTCATTTTGACTAAAGCCAAAATCTTTGATTGCTTTGTCAAATCAAAGATTCTAGCTCCGAGATGCTTGCTTCAATCCATAGATTGACCTTTGTAGATTATAGACTTTATTTGCATCCTTTGGATTTATAAAACCTTTAGGTTGTTTCATGTACACATCCTCGACAAGATTCTTGTTAAGGAATGCAGTTTTAACATCCATATGCCAAATCTCATAGTCATAGTAGGCTACAATAGCAAGCATGATCCCGATGGACTTAATCATGACAACTAGAGAAAAGGTTTCGTCATAGTCAACACCTTGAACTTGTCTGAAACCCTTTGCAACCAATTTTCCTTTATAAGTTTGCACATTGCCATCCATGTTGGTCTTCTTCTTGAAGACCCACTTGCACCCTATGGGTTTGACCCCTTCAGGTGGATCCACCAAGGTCCATACCTTGTTGGCATACATGGATTCCATCTCTTTCCTTGTTGGTGGCCGATACCCCCTTGGAGGAGCAAGCTTGGTGGCCGATATCTTAGGAGTCTCCTTCTTCCTTGCTTGGTGGTGCTTGGAGCTAGGAGCTTGGAGCTTGCTTAAGGCGGGTGACATAACTCCTAACCCTAACTACTTTACCTTCCCTTATGTTCTTGTTGCTTAGAATCAATTATACATGTTAGTGGCTTAGTTTCTTGTTTAGTATCCATGTTGGTCGATCCTTATGATTTAGGGTTTCTTGGTGACCAATACTCCTTTCTCTCCTTGGTCTAGAGGAGTGAGTTTAAGCTTCTAGTATCATGAGCAACACCCCTCTTTCTCTTAGTCGATTGAGGTGAGCTTGTGATCTAGTTGCTTGAGCAACACTCTCCTCTCACCATGGACTTGAAGGGTGAGCTTGGTTGTTGTGAGCCTTGTTTAGGGTTTGTTCTTATGTTGCCTGATGGGTGATAGTTGATGTGCAAGACCCCTCTTTCTTAGTCGATTGAGGTGAGCCATCTTCTTGACTCTTCTAGGGTTTTGGGGTTTCTTTGAGCTTGAGGAGGAAGTCGATCTTGTGAGTTAACACCTTGGTCGTTTTGAGTGTGGAGAGGTGCTGCCCGACAACCCTCTTGACCTAGCCTTACATGATACAAGTGAGGGAGTGCTGGACGATAGGCCTGTTGTGACGGGAGATATCCCTTGCTCTGGTGACAGGCGTCACATCTTCACCTTACCCTGTGATGGCCATTAGGCTATGGTTCAGTTGGTTGAACGATAGGATGGGTGAGTTACTCCCTTGAATGATATCTCCTGTGGCATGACCTTGGCCGATAGTCACCTTGTGACGGGCGTTGCTGAGCAGCCTATGATAGGCGTCACCTTGGCTTGTGTCGGCCGATAGCATGTCTTGTGACGGGCGTTGCCCGATAAGGCTGAGTGCCTGACACCCTCCCCCTTGTGCGCGACACCGACGCAACATTGCTCTTCTGCACGCTTGGTTGCCTGAGTGGTAGCACAATGTTGCTGGCTGCCTTTGTGTCAGTCGTTGTGTGATGAGCATGGGTGAGGGTAGGTTGCCCGATACAACCTCTAGTGATGGTTCCTAGCGCTTGTAGTGAGGGTTTTACGTATCATGGAAAGCATATTAGTTGTATATGTCCTTGCTTAACACGACAGTGACTCCTTGTTTACTTAATGGTAATGGTAATGGTAACGCTTGTCCTTTATATCTAACATGACTATATGCATGAACTTGATCATCAAGATTATCTGTATGATGCTAAGGAAAATGATAAGCATGTAAGAAGGTTTGCTTAATGATGTACCCTATGCCCATGATCATAGGTTGATGCATGATTAAGAAAGTATATCTAATCTTTGATGTCACCTTGTATTGATAGCAGGGTCTCTCTGTTAAACCTTTGATTATTAAGTACACTAACCATGCAGGTGATGCATAGTCAAATAAAAGGACTATGAGGTATATGTATATGTTTAGTAACTCTGCTGTGATTATTACTCTGGATGTTGAAATAATCTTATAATGAACATGATTGCTATCCCATTATGATGATGATGTAAGCCTTGAGAGGCAGTGGCACTATGTGATAAGGGATTGAGATCCCATGGCATGTGATGACCCTTGAGATGGATCTGGATGATTGGCAAGAGGCCAAGTGATAACATGTGATGTGGGATCCTTGTGATGGATCAATATGATGTGAATTGTAGTAAGAGAAATGTTGAGTTTTATATTGTTTACTTTTGTTATAATTTCATGTTATACAACTTGGTTGAATCTTGCAATCCATATAAAATATACTAATTAATCACAGTGAAATATATCATGTAGTTGCCCTGGCCATAGATCCATCATCGTCAGGAATTGGTGATGGTGAAACAGGTTCTCCTGCGGGTTAACCCAGAGCACATATTGTTGAGTATGCGAGGTTTCTCCTAGCCTAAAGTGAGGAGGTAAGAGTGCAACTTCGGTTGTAGACTCCAGGGTGCAGATTCAGGCCCGTAGCCCAATTGTGATAAGAGCATGGTGAACAGGCCCATGGCTCAGGATATGTGATATGAGGAGCATGAATGCGTTCATGGCTCAGAGCATGGTGAACAAGACCGTGGCTCAGTTTCACTAGCGCCGAGACCTGTACCAAGGCGGGCTAGGCAGAGGGTAGCCTGAGCCTGTGGCTAAGACCATTTCAGCATGAGACTGCGGTCCTACTTATGTTGTACTTGTGCACCGACCACGAGGTGGGAGGTCATGGAGTTCGGCTCTTCCATTGACCTTGTATGGCACCAGCTCCGGGTTTCGTAGCCGTCAGTTGGATTTGAATGGTACAGTTCACTTCCTCAGGGCATAATAATACGTAATCCAGCCGAATAGTAATTACTGCTTAAGTCAAACACGAAATATTGGTTGAGGCCTTGCTTGCATAGTTGATCTTGTTATATCCTGCAACTACTTATATGTTCATCATGTTATGTGGTGCTATATCTTATCTTGTTAATTAGGTTTCATAAAAAGGTTGGTTATATGCCTTGAGTACATCTGGTAAGCTTGCTAAAGTATGAATAACTCTACTTTATTTACTGCTCTTGTTATGCTTCTCACCAGTTAGTTTCTTTATATACATATATGAGGTTTTGTAGTTTCGGCAGGGAGTTATGTTTCTTGCTGGGACAATGTTCAATTGTCTCACTCCACTGGTTTACACCCTTTTTAGGTGGTCGAGCTAGACGTGGTGGTGGTCGCGAAGTTGCGGCCGAGCAGCAAGAAGAGCAGTAGAAGGCAAGCGATGGATATGATGATATTTTGGATGTTTTGTAGTAGAGTCTTAGAGTCATCCCTGTACTCTCAGGTCCTTGGAGGTGTTTCACGATGTCTAGCCGTCGATGTTTTGTATATCCTGCTATTGGCCGGATGTGGGCCCTTATGTATGTAAAAATAGGTGATGAAGTCATGTGGTGACAAGACAACTATTTCTCTAAGGTGTGGATAAGTTTTGTATATGTTTATATAGCCTATTTTCTTGCAGGATGTGGACTGGAATGTAATAGTTTCTCAGTTTATCAGTTTTCCGCAATTAGTTTTAATTAACCCGTGTTTTGGTAATCTGTGGTTATGGTGATTTCCGCACATTTTCGCGTAACACCTCACTGTCTGTGTGATAGTGGGATGTGTTGCCACAAGTTTTGGTATCAGAGCTCTAGGTTCGCTGAGTCTACATGGATTTAGGACTAGGTTGTGTTTTTTCTCGTGCGTTTTCCAGATTTTCTTATAATCATCTTCTGCCCTCAGTGGAAGAAAAGCCAAGATGTCTGGAAACCATGAAGAACATGCTGATGAGCACAGTGATGCTGCATCAGTTGATGGAGCTTTTGGGCAGGCACATGAAGATCGGGTGCCTGAGGTCCCCCAACCTGACCCAACCATTCTTGAACACCCTGCATACCAACAGCTTATGGGGCGGATGATGGCTACGATGAATCTCATGGTTGAGCGATTGCCAGTGCCTCCTCCGAGAGCACATGCTCCCCATGGAGAAGCATCAGGTATTGGGAAGACCTTCGAGCGGCTTCGCCGAGTCGGAGCTTCGGACTATGCTGGAACGACTGATCCAACGGATGCAGATCTGTGGCTGACAAGTCTTGAGAAGGATTTTCGGATCCTCGACATCCCCAAAGCAGACAAAGTAAAGCATGCTATCTACCTCTTGAAAGGTAGTGCTGGTCACTGGTGGACCATCGAGGAAGAGAAGCGGCCTGGTGAGGTGATCGGTTGGGAAGTTTTCCGACGCGAGTTCGTCAGCAGATACTTTCCGAAGACGTATCTGGATGAGAAGATCAGTCAGTTTGAGGGCCTATGATAGGGAATGATGAACATCACCGAGTATGAAGCCAAGTTCATGGATCTGCTGAGGTTTTTTCCTCACATGGCAGCGAGAGATAAGGAGCGGATCAGACACTTTGAGAAGGGTCTGAGTTCGGAGTTGACCACACCTGTTTCTGCGTTGGAGAACTGAGAGCGGTTTGCTACGTTTGTGGAATCTGTCCGAAGGATCGAATGATCAGTAAGGGGAAATAGAGAGTCTATGGCTAAGAAGAGACCTACTCAGTTCCAGGGACAGAGGTTTGGTGGCTTCAAAAAACCAAGGTTTGCGGCACCATCAGCGACGAGAAGTTCTGGTGTACCATCTCAGTGGTCTCTGAGTAGGGGAAGAGGTTATGTTTCTTCACCGTCTAAGGCATACAGTACAACTTCTGTGGCAGTGACAGGGCCATCTAGGCCACGGTTTGAGGACAGGTCATGCCATCTTTGTGGACAAGTCGGGCATTTTAGGCTCAATTGCCCGAATAGAGATGTTGAAGTGACGCAGCAGCCGAGGCAGAATCAGCAAGAGTCAGACAAACAACATCCCAGTGGTAGTAGAGGACGAGGATGTGGTCAAGCTTCTCAAGCGGGATCGTCTGCTCAAGGAAGTAGAGGTCGTGGACAACAAGCAACGGCTTGATTCTATGCTATGAATCAGCCGGAGGCGATAGTCAACCCGTGAGTAGTGACAGGTCAGATGGAGTTATTTCATTCTGATATGTCTTCTTCTTGCTTTATATCTGTTCTGGTTGACCCGAGCACTACACACTCTTTTATCGCATATAGTATGCTTGAGAACTTTCGTTTACCTGTTATCTGTAAGAAAGATAGTTTGTTGTTAGAAACCCCTCTTGATGGTTCCTCGATGCTTCGAGAAGAGTGTCCCTCTTGTGTCTTGTCTTTCTCGGGATACCGCATTCAATTGGATTTCATACCACTTGATATGCATGGTTTTGATGTTATCCTTGGGATGGATACCTTAGAAAGGTATAAGGTTGCCTTGGACTGTGGTTCCAAGCAGACAGTGTTTGATGATGCTGGAGAGAAGTGGATCTTCCAAGGAGATAGGAAGATTCTTCCGACGTGTCTGGTATCAACTATGGTGGTAGAGAAATTGTTACGGCAAGGGTGTGAGGCGTTCTTAGCTCACGTGGTAGATACCGTTGTGGAGACCAAGGAGAAAGGTCTTAGCCTTGAAGAGGTGCCAGTTGTCCGAGAGTTTGCTGATGTGTTTCTGGAAGAGTTTCCTGGTGTCCCTCCGCCCCGAGAGATTGATTTTGAGATCAATCTGGTCCCAGGATCGCAACCAATTGCACAGACACCGTACAGGATGGCTCCAATGGATATGGCAGAGCTTAAGAAGCAGTTACAAGAGTTACTGGACAAAGGTTTTATCCGACCGAGTACGTCGCCTTGGGGTTCTCCAGTGTTGTTCGTCAAGAAGAAGGATGGTTCGATGCGGTTGTGTATAGACTACCGGTAGTTGAACAAGGTCACAATCAAGAACAAGTACCCGTTACCGAGGATAGATGATCTGTTTGATCAGTTGTGTGGTGCTACAGTATTCTCAAAGATCGATCTATGGTCCGGATATCATCAGTTGAGGATAAAGGCAGATGACATACCAAAGTCAGCTTTTTGGATGAGGTATGGTCACTTTGAGTTTGTGGTTATGCCGTTCGGGCTAACCAATGCACCTGATGCTTTCATGGACCTGATGAACAGAGTGTTCCATCTGTTCCTAGATCAGTGTGTTGTAGTTTTTATAGATGACATCTTGATCTATAGTCGGGACAGGCAAGAGCATGAGAAACATCTTCGACGAGCGTTGACTCTTCTTCGTCGACATCAGTTGTATGCCAAGTTCAGTAAGTGTGAGTTCTGGTTGAAAGAAGTGACTTTCTTAAGTCATGTGATATTTGCAGAAGGAGTCAAAGTGGATCCGAAGATGGTGGAATCCGTTGCAGATTGGGAACAGCCGAAAACGCCGACAGAAGTTCGTAGTTTTCTGGGTTTAACAGGATACTACCGGAGGTTTATCAAGGACTTCAGTGCGATTGCGTTGCCGATGACGAAGTTGACTAGGAAGGATGTACCTTTCGTTTGGGATGATCGATGTCAACAAGCTTTCCAGAGTTTGAAGGAGAAGTTGACCAGTGCTCCAGTGTTAATCCTGCCAGAGCCTGGGAAGGGCTATGTTGTTTTCTGTGATGCTTCCAAGAAAGGTTTAGGTTGTGTGCTGATGCAGGAAGATCATGTGGTTTCTTTTGCTTCGCGACAGCTTAAGAAACACGAGGAGAACTATCCGACTCATGACTTGGAGTTGGCAGCAGTGGTTCATGCGTTAAAGATTTGGAGACACTATCTGTATGGGGAAGTGTGTCAGATCTTTACGGATCATAAGAATCTGAAGTACATCTTTTCACAGCATGAGTTGAACATGCGACAACGTCGATGGATGGAGTTGATTAATGATTATGAATGCACTATTGAGTATCATCCTGGTAAGGCGAATGTGGTAGCCGATGCGCTTAACAGAAAGTCTTCTTCTCTTTCTTCAAAGAAAGCACAGTTGAGTTCTCTGGTATGCCATAGGCGGGATATGTTTGTTTCCTTGCGACAGATGAATGTGCAGATGGAAGTTTCCTCTCTAGCTGGACTTTTAGCTCAGATGCAAGTCAAGCCTACGCTGAGACAATAGATCAAGGATGCACAATAGACAGATGATGCAGTACAGTTGATCAGATCAGAGTTCGACATCGAAAAGCGTGATGGGTTCCATGAGTCTGAGGATGGACTGGTTTGCTTTCATGATAGGATGGTGGTTCCAGATGTTGATGATCTGAGGAAGTTGGTGCTCGAGGAAGCACACATCGATGTATGCTATGCATCCAGGTGTCACCAAGATGTATCAAAGTCTGAAGGACTTATATTGGTGGCCCGATTTGAAGAAAGATGTAGCTGAGTTCGTGGCTAGATGTGTAGTTTGTCAGCAAGTCAAGGCTGAACATAAGAAGCCGGTAGGTACGTTGCAACCCTTGCCGATACCGCAGTGGAAATGGGATCATATAACCATGGATTTAGTAGTTGGTCTACCCAGGACAACTAGGAATCATGATTCCATTTGGGTGATAGTGGACAGATTGACGAAGTCTGCCCACTTCATACCTATGAAGATGACGTATACAGTAGAGAAGCTCGCTCGTGTGTATGTGGATGAGATAGTACGTTTGCACGGTGTGCCAGCGACGATAATTTCTGACAGAGGTCCTCAGTTCACCAGTCATTTCTGGGAACAGTTGCACAAAGCGTTGGGAACACAGTTGAGGTTTAGTACCGCCTTCCACCCACAGACAGATGGATGATCTGAGAGGACTATTCATATTCTGGAGGATCTTCTCCGTGCTTGTATTTTGCAGTTCTTAGGCAGTTGGGATATACATCTCAGTTTGATAGAGTTTGCCTACAACAACAGCTATCAGCGGAGCACTGATATGGCTCCTTATGAGGCCTTGAATGGAAGGAAGTGCATATCTCCTTTGTGTTGGTATGAGTCTGGTGAATATCAACTTTTGGATCCTGAGTTAGTACAACAGACAACAGAAAAGATCAAGGTGATACATCAACAGTTGAAAGTGGCACAAGACAGGCAGAAGTCTTATGCAGACAATCGCCGACGACCTTTGGAGGTCCAGGTAGGAGACAAAGTGTATCTCAAAGTCTCGCCATGGAAAGGTGTGCTAAGGTTTGGCTGGAAGGGTACGTTAGCACCCAGATATATGGGGCCATACCCAGTCATATCACGTGTTGGTAAAGTAGCTTACGAGATAGAGTTGCCTCCAGAGTTGCACAGGTTACATCCAGTATTCCATGTCAGTATGTTGAAGAAAAGTCATCTAGATTCGGGAACAGTGATACAGCCAGTTGAGGTTGAGCTTGATGAAGATGTGACCTATGAGGAAGGTCCTGTGTTGATCCTTGACAGAAGAGTTAAGAAGCTGAAGAGGAAGGACCTGGTTCTTGTGAAGGTTCTTTGGCATCATCGTGGCGTTGAGGAAGCTACGTGGGAGCTTGAGGAAGAGATGAGGAGGAAGTATCCCTCGCTTTTCTCTTCGGATTTTGGGGATGAAATCCCTTTGTAGGGGGTTAGTCTGTAAGGAACCTGACCTTCGTTTAGGGTTTACCCTGTTTGTTTTGCTTAACCTTGGTGCTTTGTTGCTGGCTAATCACCTTTGGTGGTGATTAGGGTTTGTTTGAGCTTTGTCGAGAGTTGGAGGGGCTACTTGCAAATAACCCAAGTCTAGGGTTTTTGGGCAAGTTTGCCACCTTGTGAGGTGTTCCTCTCTCTCTTTGCTTCCTCTAGTGTAGAGAGGAAGGTTTGGGTTTGTGGCTTGGAGTTCCTTTGGGCCTGGTTGAGCTTGTTTGGGCTTTGTTGAGTGTTGCCTTTGCTCCTTTGAGCCTTGTATCGGGCAAGGACATGGGTGTGTCGCCCAGGCTGTGTCGCCCGGGGCTGTGTCACCCATGGTGAGGGTGTGTCGCCCAGTTGTGTCGCCCAGTTGTGTCGCCCATGATCTTTGACCTAGCTTTGACCTCGTTTGTGTCTCCACTAGTGGACACTTGGTGCATGATGCTTGCATATGGCAATGACCTTAGACATGTGTTAAGGGCTTGCTAGAGTGGTGGATCGTGCACTAGGACAAGTGTCCCTAGGTCGGCGACACCTTGCTTGGATCTACCTTGTTTTCTCCTCCCTTTCCTTCTATATATGCATTTCCCTTTCTTTGCAAAGGATCCCTTTAGCTCTTTAGTCTCCCTCTCCTTGGTGTGCACGACACACCCTTCTTCTTTGCTTGTTGGTGGCCGATACCCCCTTGGAGGAGCAAGCTTGGTGGCTGATATCTTAGGAGTCTCATTCTTCCTTGCTTGGTTGTGCTTGGAGCTAGGAGCTTGGAGCTTGCTTAAGGTGGGTGACATAACTCCTAACCCTAACTACTTTACCTTCCCTTATGTTCTTGTTGCTTAGAATCAGTTATACATGTTAGTGGCTTAGTTTCTTGTTTAGTATCCATGTTGGTCGATCCTTATGATTTAGGGTTTCTTGGTGAGCAATACTCCTTTCTCTCTTTGGTCTAGAGGAGTGAGTTTAAGCTTCTAGTATCATGAGCAACACCCCTCTTTCTCTTAGTCGATTGAGGTGAGCTTGTGATCTAGTTGCTTGAGCAACACTCTCCTCTCACCATGGACTTGAAGGGTAAGCTTGGTTGTTGTGAGCCTTGTTTAGGGTTTGTTCTTGTGTTGCCCGATGGGTGATAGTTCATGTGCAAGACCCCTCTTTCTTAGTCGATTGAGGTGAGCCATCTTCTTGACCCTTCTAGGGTTTTGGGGTTTCTTTGATCTTGAGGAGGAAGTCGATCTTGTGAGTTAACACCTTGGTCATTTTGAGTGTGGAGAGGTGCTGCCCGACAACCCTCTTGACCTAGCCTTACACGATACAAGTGAGGGAGTGCTGGACGATAGGCCTGTTGTGACGGGCGATATCCCTTGCTCTGGTGACGGGCATCACATCTTCACCTTACCTTGTGACGGCCATTAGGCTATGGTTCAATTGGTTGCATGATAGGATGGGTGAGTTACTCCCTTGAACGATATCTCCTATGGAATGACCTTGGTCGATAGTCACCTTGTGACGGGCGTTGCTGAGCAGCCTGTGACGGAAGTCACCTTGGCTTGTGTCGGCCGATAGCATGTCTTGTGACGGGCATTGTCCGATAGGGCTGAGTGCCTGACACCCTCCCCCTTGTGCGCGACACCGACACAGCGTTGCTCTACTGCACGCTTGGTTGCCTGAGTGGTAGCACAGAGTTGCTGGCTGCGTTTGTGTCATTCGTTGTGTGATGAGCATGGGTGAGGGTAGGTTTCCCGATACAACCTCTAGTGAGGGTTCCTAGTGCTTGTAGTGAGGGTTTTACGTATCATGGAAAGCAGATTAGTTGTATATGTCCTTGCTTAACACGACGGTGACTCCTTGTTTACTTAATGGTAATGGTAATGGTAACACTTGTCCTTTATATCTAACATGACTATATGCATGAACTTGATCATCAGGATTATCTGTATGATGCTAAGGAAAATGATAAGCATGTAAGAAGGTTTGCTTAATGATGTACCCTATGCCCATGATCATAAGTTGATGCATGATTAAGAAAGTATATCTAATCTTTGATGTCACCTTGTATTGATAGTAGGGTCTCTCTATTAAACCTTTGATTATTAAGTACACTAACCATGCAGGTGATGCATAGTCAAATAAAAGGACTATGAGGTATATGTATATGTTGAGTAACTCTGCTGTGATTATTACTCTGGATGTTGAAATAATCTTATAATGAACATGATTGCTATCCCATTATGATGATGATGTAAGCCTTGAGAGGCAGTGGCACTATGTGATAAGGGATTGAGATCCCATGGCATGTGATGACCCTTGAGATGGATCTGGATGATTGGCAAGAGGCCAAGTGATAACATGTGATGTGGGATCCTTGTGATGGATCAGTATGATGTGAATTGTAGTAAGAGAAATGTTGAGTTTTATATTGTTTACTTTTGTTATAATTGCATGTTATACAACTTGGTTGAATCTTGCAATCCATATAAAAGATACTAATTAATCACAATGAAATATATCATTTAGTTGCCCTGGCCATAGATCCATCATCGTCAGGAATTGGTGATGGTGAAATGGGTTCTCCTGCGGGTCAACCCGGAGTGCATATTGTTGAGTATGCGAGGTTTCTCCTAACCTAAAGTGAGGAGGTAAGAGTGCAAATTCAGTTGTAGACTCCAGGGTGCAGATTCAGGCCCGTAGCCCAATTGTGATAAGAGCATGGTGAAAAGGCCCATGGCTCAAGATATGTGATATGAGGAGCATGAATGTGTTCATGGCTCAGAGCACGGTGAACAGGCCCGTGGCTCAGTTTCACTAGCGCCGAGACCTGTACCAAGGCGGGCCCTGTGGCTAAGACCACTTCAGCATGAGACTGCGGTCCTGCTTATGTTGTACTTGTGCACTGACCACGAGGTGGGAGGTCGTGGAGTTCGGCTCTTCCATTGACCTTGTATGGCACCGGCTTCGGGTTTTGCAGCCGTCGGTTGGATTTGAACGGTACGGTTCACTTCCTCAGGGCATAATAATACGTAATCTAGTCGAATAGTAATTACTGCTTAAGTCAAACACGAAATATTGGTTGAGGCCTTGCTTGCATAGTTGATCTTGTTATATCCTGCAACTACTTATATGTTCATCATGTTATGTGGCACTATATCTTATCTTGTTAATCAGGTTTCATAAAAAGGTTGGTTATATGCCTTGAGTACATCTGGTAAGCTTGCTAAAGTATGAACAACTCTACTTTATTTACTGCTCTTGTTATACTTCTTATCAGTTAGCTTCTTTATATACATATCTGAGGTTTTGTAGTTTCGGCGGGGAGTTATGTTTCTCGCTGGGACAATGTTCAATTGTCTCACTCCGCTGGTTTACACCCTTTTTAGGTGGTCGAGCTAGACGTGGTGGTGGTCGTGGAGTTGCGTCCGAGCAGCAAGAAGAGTAGTAGAAGGCAAGCGATGGATATGCTGTTGTTTTGGATGTTTTGTAGTAGAGTCTTAGAGTCATCCCTGTACTCTCAGGTCCTTGGAGGTGTTTGACGATGTTTCACGATGTCTAGCTGTCGATGTTTTGTATATCCTGCTGCTGGCCAGATGTGGGCCCTTATGTATGTAAAAACAGGTGATGAAGTCATGTGGTGACAAGACAGCTGTTGCTCTAAGCTGTGGATAAGTTTTGTATATGTTTATATAACCTGTTTTCTTACAAGATGTGGACTGGAATGTAATAGTTTCTCAGTTTATCAGTTTTCCGCAATCGGTTTTAATTAACCCGTGTTTTGGTAATCTGTGGTTATGGTGATTTCCGCACATTTTCGCGTAACACCTCGCTGTCTGTGTGATAGTGGTATGTGTTGCCACACTAATGATTCAAAATCAAAAGAGTCTAGATAACCATCTTTATGGAGTCTAGATATGCGATTCTCATTTATGTGCCCTAGACAACAATGCCAAAGGTATGTTTTGTTTGAGTCATTGAGTTTTTGTCTTTTGGTGTTTACATTGTATACACTTGTCTGTAGATCTATCAAATATATACCATAAGACATTGGGGCACTACCATAAAAGATCTCATCTTCAGAAATGGAACATTTTTCATTCTTAATAAGAAATTAAAATCCATCCTTGTCCAAACAAGACACATAAGTGATATTCCTATTAGTGGTAGGTACGTAATAGCAGTTCTGTAACTCTATTATCAACCCACTTGGTAGATATAACTCATAGGTTCCTACTGCACTGGAAACAACTCTTGCTCCATTAGCAACATGTAGTTCAACCTCGCCTTTCGCTAAAGGCCTACTTCTTTTCAGATCTTTCACATTAAAACAAATGTGTGATCCACATCCGGTATCAAGTACCCATGATGAAGAAGTAGTAAAGTTAATATCAATTACGTATACATCGGAAGTAGAGATCTCTATCTCTTGCTCTATCTCCCTTGATTCCCTTAATCCTCTCCATATTTTGAGTGCAGAAGACTTGAATTTTAGCTTGGCGGGAGAATGCTTCTCTGCCTTGCATGCGTCCTTGGACTCCATTCCACTGATCACTATCATGGAACTATCCTTCTTCATTTGTGTTTCAACATTTGTCAAAATATCAAGCAACTCTAAAAGTGGTTTAGCCATGTTACAGAAGTAGTAATACTTTATAAACATGCTATATGATTTAGGCAATGATCGCAAAATCATATTTGTGGCCAACTCTTAACCCAAAGAAAATCCCAGTTTCTCTAGATGTTCTATATGCCCAATCATTTTGAGCACATGGGGTCTAACTGGATCTCCCTCTGTCAGTTTGCATTCAAACAACACCTTAGGAGTACATAGAGTGGATTATACAACCACTGGTATCTTAGGAATGTGCAAAACACTTCTCATAGTCCTTAAATTTGTGGAAATTCTCAATTAAATTGTCCAATTTCAATGATGATTTCTTTTCCATTTGATTCTACAAGAGAAAACATTTGCATTTTGTCAAAACTTCTTTTGGTTTTATTTGATTTGAATAAAGTTTATGATATTTAATTAGGCCTTTAATTAATTATCGCTCCCACTATTTTGTTCAAATTGATAGCCCTCACTATCAATTTGGAAGATTACAATGTACAACCTTCTAGTGAGCAAGATCCTGATTTCCTCTAAGTCATGGACTGGCTAGGTTGTCACCCACAACTAGATTCTTTCAGGTAGGCAAAATTTTCCAATTGCATCTTATGCAACTCTTGATAGATGTCATGCACAACTCTTTGTCATGTACATCTCCATGCCTCGAGTTGCTTGATCCGATCAAGATCACCTAGTTAAGTCCAACCCAAATGCCAACACAATGAATATGCACCCTGCTAGGACAAACCCACATATTCACTATCACACTTCCACAAGATAGATGGTGCACCACGCTAGGGCGTGCCCACACTTAGTCGATCAAGTTTTTCATGTGTGCTGCTTTTGGAAGGCATCTTAAACTTAATATTTATATTGAGGGGTTTGGTATTTATATACATATACATATCCAATCACCACATATATAGTATGTATCATATACATGCTATATCCCATAAGAAAACATGTGAAGTGATAAAGCAATGATTATGGCCATCCCATTTGTAATTCCTTGAGCCACAAGGAATTACAGTTATCTAGGTCTACATCACATGCAACAACTTGTAGTTGATGAAGATCTATGTTTTAGCCATTCCCGGTTGATCAGCTCATCCTATGACTGATCGGCTCACCTCCTGGTCGGTCAGTTGGTTGTCACCAACCGATCATCTGGCACCTCTAGATGGTCAGTTCGTCAGGTCGTTGTGCTCCTCATCATGCCACAAGTTTCTCATCTCGCACCATCATTCGGTCGTATCGGTCCTCCAATTGCTCGTCTGGGCACCCATCGTTCTTTGACATAATAGGAAATAAAACTATCCTTCTTTTACATATCTCTTTGGGAAACACCGAGTTACATTCAGGGAGAGTAAAGGTAGAAGAGAAGGCTTGAGTTATCTCGAGTTACATCCAGAATAGAAGAAAGGACTCAGTACGTAGATCGAGATGCAAACCACCACAACCAACCAAGCACACACATATGGGTTTATAGGCCTAATCCACGCTACACACCCACCATCAAAATAGTATTACGGCAACATGTATCGATTGCATATATATACCATATCATATATGTATATAGGGATTTGTGGTGTTTAATCAGATATGCACGTTAGCCAGTTAAAGTATTCACATCGCGTGTAATAAATAAATGGAAAAAAACTAAAATCTGATCATATCGATTAATCCTAAAACATAGTATGTTGACGTGGCTCTGATACCACTGTTGGGTTTTTTGGGACAGAACAGGCAGCAGAAACAAAATTTTAATCTAACCACAAACCCATAACCAACAGATCACATCAATAACTATGCAATAGGAAACATGATTTAGTGAGATATACCTAGTCCTAAGGCTTGCTCAGTGACACTACCTCGTAGCTAGTGCAGTCTTCAACCATTTAGTCTTCAACATCATTTGTATAGCTCCCGGCGTAGACCCAGACTATGGTTGACGGTCATCCTCCTGAGCGGAAGAAATATCTCGTCTCTATAGATAGTTCACACAGATCACCGAGAACTCTAGTCATCCTGATGGACAGACTAGAAGGAGTTGTCCCCTTTTGTCAGTTTACTAGTCACTCACACACTCTCCCACTACCAGTCACTTTTTTACAGTTGTCTTTACCTCGTTGTTCCTCCCTGGATGGGTAGAACTTGATTGGGCTCTCTCGGTTACCAAAACCAGAGAGGACAACAACTTTGTAGAGAAACTGATGTTTTGAGTTGTGTATTCTAATAATCCCTATGTACCCCTCTATTCATAGTAGAGGGCAGGGTCAGGGTTCCCAGTCTGTGCGAGAGTAGAAGGATCCATATTTTCTACAAACTGAATGCACTACGACAGGCGAACCGGTCATTTCATAAATGAACTGGTCATTTGTCAAGGTGAATCGATCAGTTCATGACTGAACCAGACATTTTGGCAGGTGAGCCGATCGGTTCACCCAGTGAACCGGTCATTTCACTTCCCAGACTTGCCTTCAATTGACTTTCCTTATTTGTTTCTAATTATGCAAAGATTAATTCTTGTCCCAATCGAATTAAACAAGTGAAACAAGGATCTTTTCTCATGAATTGGGAAACCCAACACATGCTCGTTTGGTCCATGTGAATTGATTGGTTCACCAGAGTGAACCGGTCGTATCACTAACCATGAGTCGATCGGTTCACCTAGTGAACCGGTCGGTTGGTGGTCCAGGTTGTGCATAACTCAGTCAATGCAATTCTCAATCAATCTGACATTCTAATCATTTGGTTCAACACTTGAACTTGATGATTCTGAGTCAAGTCTATTGATTGAATGTTTAATTTAGTACTTAAACACTTTAGTAATCAATCTAAACATCATTCATGGATAAAATCCTCTTCCAAGTTAATCCTATGTGTGTGACCCTATAGGTTCCATTTCACGTTGGCTGTGAATGTCCATAACTAACTTATGACATCACAAGCAAAGAGTGGTTCCTAGTCACACATCAGTGCTACCCAAGTGAAGAGGAAAGTTGGAGAACAATTTTCAACCTACAATTTGTTATTGGTGTTACAGTGAATGTATAGTCCCTTTGTCACTGATATTCAGATTGAACTTGAGGCATGGACTTGTCATCCTCTACAAATGTTCAATCCATGTTTCTTGAACCAGAGCAGACTTCCTGAGATATATGCAAGCTCAATATCATATATTGACTCACATGTACATGGCCATCTATTTCTCAGTCTCACTTATCAAGTTTCCAGGATATCATACTCCCTTAGGAGGGACAAATTCCATATCTATCACTCACAGTGAAGTCCCCATGTGTCAAAGTCACCCAATCATCACCGTTATAACAACCCATGTTTCAAGACTACGTTTGATGATGTCAAAGTGTACTCAACCACATGTGTTAAGTGCAGTGATTTCAAGTCTAAGAACCATAGTCACCACCAATACTATAAGAGATGATCTTGACTAACCAAGTATGGTTTCCATGCATCACTCTTATGGTGGGTTTGTCTGATACACTGTTCTCTAACATGTATCTATGTGCTTGATTTGATATCATATATCATGACTGATGAGATTCTGTCATCAACCAACACACACTCTAGCCTTTTGTGTTATTGATGTCTATGGTTACTTCCACAATAACAACTAACTAGGGACATAACAAGAATGTATACTCTTAATATTCGTATGATCTAATTGTTCAAGTCCTTAACCTAAAGGCATACGTCATTGAGTAATATGATTCTTTAGACATCTAAAATGTTATATCATTATCTCAAAATAGATTAAACATATAGACAGAAATTGCCTTTATTATTATTCAAATCATTTACAAAGTATGCCATTACAATCATCATATGATTGTATCTATGGGCATACATACCAACATAGGCACTTAATGATATTAAGGTCACCTAGTTAAGTTGAACCCAACCATCTATACTGATAAGATGGTGTACTCTGCTTTGGCAGACCCACACATTTACCTCATAACTCAGCAATGTTAACAATGCACCTCACTTTGGCGATCCCACATAAATCAATCTAGGCCTTGATGTGTATCACATGTTGTAAATCATCTTAGTTTTTATATTTTAATGAGGAATTTTTGTATAATACAAACACATATCCAATCACCACATATCTATATATTATATGTCATATATCATATATATAAAAAGCACCACAAGTGATAAAGATAAAATGTGGTGATTATAGGCCTTCTAAAACAATGTTTCAAGCTAATGGATAATTGAGTTCATGTAAGGTTTCTTCACAAAATGCAAAAACAAAAGATAATAAACCCTGATCTTTGGATTCCTCAATCACGAGTAGACACCACAGACAATCCATCATTCTTGATAAATTTTTTGCATTCATCCTTCTTAATGCCCACCATGTTGGATATCATATATCCTAGACTATCCTAAACTATAACATAAAATGTAAGAGAAGCCTTGAGTTACATTCGAGGGTAATTAGATAGGAAGCCTTACGCATGCACTAAATAGAGAAGGTACAACATGCTAGCCATATTAAGAATTACAAACAATCAACCACATGTAATAAAAGCAATCACAATTAGTGTTTGACCATAATCGTGCAACACACACCAAGAATAATTATTTCAAGGCGTCATTTTGGATTTTCATATATATATATATATATATATATATATATATATATACATATATGTAATGATATCATAATATGATTGATATTAATTGGTATATTCCCATTGACCAAAATTGCACATTAACCAATTTCATCATAAGAAATATACACCCTATCGTCGTCCAAACTTGATACGTGATAAAAAAACCAGTAAAGAGAAATAGACTTAGCTCTGATACCACTTTAAAAGTCTTAGTAGAAAACATAGTGGATTAAAAAAATTCCCCAGAATCCTTCGAGAAGTATCCATCTAATGCCAAAAAACAAGATTAAGTTTACAAGTGTATACCTTATCGTGGAATAGGTTCCAACAATTCAATTTGTAGCGTTTGTGTAGATATGGACCTTCCAATCTATGCCTCCATTGCAACATGTCGAATCAGAAATCTGAGCTCCTTTTTGAAGTTTTTGGCACTCTAGAGTCACCTTGGGATGTGTGTAGAAAAGTGATTTTGTGCTATCTAATCACGACAATCCACGTATGACTATAGGTGGCTTATCATGACAATTTTCTGACTATTTGTGCAAATCCCAAGGTCATAGAGAAGGTTCTATTGACCTGAAATTTGACCCTAAAATCATTTCGAGAGGATTCAGTTATTACGGGTGCACATGTGTCGCAGATCACACTATTCCACCATAGAGAATCACCACCTCAATTTTCTTTCCCTAGGTGGCCGATCTTAGTGTTTTGTTGGGGAGACCCTTACTTTATTTTGTGTCTGATGCAACAATCATGTCGTTCCACTGTCCACATCTACAGTTATGGCATAGTTCCTCTGTCACCTTGATTCGCGTGTCATGGTGAAGATTTTTGTCTAGAACAACTTCATAGTATGAACTCATCTCCATGATATCCACATGAGTGCTCAAAGACCATCGTAGTTTCTAATCTTCGCCTCTCCTTCTTTCTCTCTCTAAGTCACTCTTAGGGTTTCTCAAACCTTAAAGGCAACAATGAGAGAATCTGAGTGCATGCCCTAAAGGCCTGATATCATATATATAACAGACTAAACCAACAAAAACTACTGTTATCATGTTGTATAATCCTTTTGTCACATGTATCCAGATTGAATTAGAAGCATGGACACATCATTCCCATTACAATCAATATAATTTCCTTAATATCCAAGTATACTAGAAAGATACATATAATATCAGTATCACATATTGACCACACGAGCATGGCCATGTGTTTCTCTAGTCTCACTTATGAATAGGCCTCAGATAACACTCCCATTATATGGAAGGCACAAATTCATTCATCACTCACAATCCATAGCACGATTCTCATTACACCCAATCACTACTTTTATGGCAACCTTCTTCAAAATCATGTTGGGTAGTGTCAAAACATGATGATTGTCATATCACCATTGTAGTGACTTCTTGTCGAAGGACAACAACACTATTGTTGCATTTGAGAGTTGACTATCATACAACAGTCCATGAATCACTCTCAAGGAGGGTCAGTTTATTACACTTGTTCTCTAACAAGTTCCTATGTGTCTGACTTGGTATCCAATACTTATGACCCATGAGACATGGTCATCAGTCACCACACATACTAGTAACATATTTATTATTGTTGTCCAACCTTAATGATACTTGGCTAAGGACATTTTAAAATATTCATCTTCGAATCCATTAGGATCTCATATTCAAATCATGTAATTGAAGTCCCATGGTTTGAACCAATCATTCTAAGGACATTTCTTATATACATTAATATCATAGCTATTAAATGTGCTTCAATATATTGGAATTGCCTTTTTTCAATCAAATTAAAAGTACATAACATCCCCATATATGTGAGAACCCATTACAATAAACAATATTACTCAAAACACTAAACACGATCAATCACTGATTAAACACATACCTAGAAAATAGGGTAAATTAAAACATCCCACATGGCTGCAACAATCACCTCTTTGTCAGCCCTGTCCAATGTCATGTGATCTCAGCGGAAGGGGTCAGGGTGGATCTTAAGAAGGTGGTGTCAGTCGCAGAGTGGGAGTAACCAAAGACGTTGACTGAAGTTCGTAGTTTTCTGGGCTTAGTAGGATACTACTAGAGGTTTAGAAGAAACTTTAGTGTGATAGTGTTGCAATTAAGGAGGTTGACCAGGAAGGATGTACATTTTGTTTGGGATGGTCAGTGTCTGAAAGATTTTTAGAGGTTGAAGGAGAAGCTAACAAGTGCTCCAATATTAGTGTTACCAGAACAGAGGAGAGGCTATGTTGTTTTCTATGATGCTTCCAAAAAGGGCTTAGGTTGTGTGCTGATGTAGGAAGATCATGTGGTTTCTTTTGCTTCTCGACAACTTAAGAAACATGAGGAAAGATGTTACCTTGTTAACAATATAAACAGCTTAGTAGCATGTGCATAACTAACATCATAAGAAAGTTTAGTAACATAGCATCTCTTAACAACATGAATAAGTGTAGCAAAATAAGTATAGATAACAACATTAGCATGTATAACAGGTCGGGTAGATCTACATCATAAGTAGAGCTAACAACATAAACACAACTATCTGTATAAGCATGATTAGAAGTATAGGCATCTGTAATTATAGAGGCATAGCTAGCAATATAAGCATAGCTAACAACATGTGATAATTAATGTCATAATCATAGCCAATAATGGTAGTATATCAATCAACTTAAACATGGTTACTATAAGTACACATCTATAACATGAGCATGTCCACAACATAAGCATATCTACCACCTTTTTAATGCATTAAACATCATCACTATGTAAATATAACAAACAAGGGTTATCATCTAAATAGATATGCTACACGGTCGTATTACATCTTTTATTAAGCCCTAAGGAATTTGAGGAAACCACTCAAAATCCAACTGAATACTACTAAGTTGAAATCACTGCCATATAAGATCTAGGGAAGAGTCAGACTCTAAGATCTTCTCCTCCCCCGGTCAGTATGGGTCCTCCGCAGTGACACATAAGGTCAAGTTGCTAAAAGCCTAGTCCATCCTTGGTATAGGTCAAGGCACTAGTAAAAGGAGGTGGGTACTACCATATGAGGTACAACTATTGTTGTCCTCCAATCTCATCACATATATAATCACCAAGACACGACCACAACCATTCTCAAACTGAGGGCTAGGTATGACCTCAATCATTCTCCCTAAGCACTTGGATTCAGAATTACAAGCATCCCACATACTCAATATTATGCGATCGGAGTTTCCCTGATGAATACTCATTTCACCATCTGGAAAGTTCTAACACTGAGATGGATCTATGGCACATGGCACTACATGATTAGAATTTCACTTGATTGATTATTGCCAACGGGTGAATTAAGGTTGCACCATACAAGTGGACATACAAACCCTAATTCATCTCTAACAAGCATTTCTATATAACAATTTTAGAATATATAAAATGTATGAGACATATTGTTCCTCATCTCATCATCACATGATACCATTCACTTGCCATTAATGAGATTACACTTGTCATCATACTATCACATGATACAAATCCTTAGCACAATATCACAGGGTATAAACCCTTGTCAAAATAAGAGGATTATAACTCTTTTAGGGCTCAACAATGCCCAAAGGTCATTAAGACCATCATATCATTCCCTGCAAGATCACCATTATCTTTCCATGCCTTATTGCAAGGCTCAACATACAACACCATTCATGTGATACACATGCTTAGCATGATATTGCATTAAAGAACTAACAAATGTTTACAGGATAGCATTGTAGGGTTTCTTAGTATTTAAGATCATTCCTTTATTATATCACATATAAGGAGGCTATAATTGTCATACTTATAGTGTACAAGTTTAGCATAAGAAAGAAAAAAATCATAAAGCTATGATGTCCACCAGTTAGCGCATTAGAATTACAATCATTCTTTGGGAAGGATCTTCCATCATTATATTAATCACTCAAGGAAGTTTTAGCATGACTAACCACCATCATCTATTCACATTAGGGTTAGGTTTAAAAAAATAGATTACATTAGACTTCCCACCTCCATTAGTACTTTTTTGTTGCATGGCTAGTATGTGATACTTTTGGTACTAATTCCAACTCTCTTTCTCTTATGCTCTCTAGATCATCATGTTGTTGGTGATTCTGTTATCTCTTTTATAATGAATGATCAACATCCTATGAAAAATGATAAACTTAATATTGTATGACACATATACTAAGACAATCAAGAACCGATGTCTTATAAACCTTATGGTACTACAGGAGACACTACCATGGGTTCACCAAACCTTGTCATTTGTGTCATCATGACAAGAATAAATAAATGTATCGAGTCCCAATTCGGTACTGTATGAATAGATAATTTGCCAGAATTTCCAAGGGATAGGTGATTCACTAGGTCATTATAAACACATATTTGTGACATTTCGTTCTCTTGGTGTCAAATTGTTATTATTGTGCCTTGAAGTCTCCTCATCCTAATTCTAATCTTAAATGGATTTGACATTCCTAGTTTGGTTCTAGTCTTGGTTTTTGTCTAACCCATATTCCTACTTGGATTTGTATTAGTATTCCTAATTGGAGCTGGAATGTCTCATTGTATGCAACTTGGGTCCCTATTGCATTCCAGACACCTATTAATATTTTCTATTCCTAGCAGAAGACTAATGGCTTGGGGCATATATATTCTAGGGGTATTGAGTTTCTAATACCACAAAGTTACTACTCTTCTTTGGGCTTATACTTCTCAAGGTTTTTAAGTTCTCTATTTGAGAGAGAGCCTCCTTTGGAATATTATTACAAGAGTTGAATTTTATTTTTCTCTCATGTAGTAGGTCATCTAGACCAAACCATGTAGAACTTAAGTTTATTTTTTGTGCATATTTCTCTTCTTCTTCTAGGTACATGAGTTTCTCAATATTATTTCCACTGAACCGACTCATCAAATTGGTATTAGAGCTTGGTGATCAAGTGCGATGGTTAAGAGTTAAAACATCAAGAACTTTGACTGCACAATCAACTTTAAGTTATGGTAGATCAACATGTGAGGCCTGCTGGAGCAATCAAGCACTATTGAAGTGCTTCTAGAGAAAATTTCAACTTTCTTAATAGTTAAGAAGAAGCAAGAGATGGATGGGAAAAACATAGCTACTTCCACTTGTCTCTTTGATTCTTGATGAAGCCATTATATTGAAGAGCATTGCAGACTTGTGGAGGAAACTTGAATCACTCTACATGATAAATGAATCTTCACACCATGTTTCATCATAGGAAACATCTATACCTGGTGTACATGTTCGTCTATTTGTTATTATATTAACTAGTTAACTCCATCATTATGGATCTCTAAAATATTGAAATCAAATTGGAAGATGAAGATAAATCCAAGGTTCTTTTATGCTATCTTCCCCCTTCTTATTTGATAGTTTATGAGACTATTGTCTATGAAAAATACTACATCAATAAGAAGAGGTAATGTCTTTTATTGTGTCTAAATATTTGATGGATAAAAAATTTGTTGTTTCTTCTAGTGGAAGCAAAGAAGAGGCTCTCACTCTCAGGATTTGACCAAAAGAAAAAGTGAGAATAAGAATACAGTAGATCTAAATCTGGGCCTAAGAACAACTAGTCATGAAAATATTGAAAAAAAGGGACATGAAATTTAAAGAATGACATAGTGGATGAATAATCAGAGGTATGAAAAAAATACTTACAAGACCAACATGGTGGTGCCAATGTCGCACAAGAAGATGATGATCTTGTTCTAATGACATACTCTACTTTAAGATATCCAATTCCTAAATTTTGATTCTAGTTGTTGATATCACATGTATCCTAGAAGGGACCCGTTATCCACATATAGTTCAATTGAAGGTGGAGTTGTCATTATGGGAAATGTTTCTAACTACAAGACTATTAGAGTCAGATTTGTCTGCATCAAGATATTTGATGGTATTATGAGAATCATATCAAATGTACATCATGTTAAGGTCTTGATAAAAATCTCTTCTCTCTAAGATCACTTGAATGAAAATGTTTTCTGCTTTGAGAGATAGAATCATGTTTGTTTTCAAGGATGAAACTATTGTGATTAAGGTCAAAGACAACATGTAATTCTATACTCTTTTATGGATGAAATTATCATTTAGACAAATTATACTTTCTTCTTACTCATCCAAAATTGACCTAGATATCACCAAGCTCTGGCATATGATACTTAGACACATGAGAGAGAAATATCTTGCTAGCCTAAGCAAGATAGGACTCATAAATGACAATACTATTTGGAATAGATTTATGTGGAAATTGTGTAATGGGGAAATGAAACAAAAGTCGTATTCTCTGTAGTAGCACATACCACAAAGGGTATTGTTAATTACATTCATCATACTATTTTATATTCCTCTCAATTTTCATCCAGGGGTGGTTCTAGATACATGATCACTTTTATTTTGTGACTTTTCAAATAAAGTTTTAGTCTTTTCTATGAAGTATAAGTTTGGAGCTTTGAGTAGTTTAAGAGATGGAATACTTTGGTTGGGAATTATATTGGTGGTATAACCTAAGATACATCATACCAACCCTGGATGAAAATCAAAGGCAATTCTAGTTATTATGTTTATATCAATATCGAAGTAATGAATAAACATAATAATATACTAATAATATTTTGAATCAATGACCTATGATTTGGGTTGAGGACTTGAACATGAGATCATATGTATACTCAGAGTACTCATTTTTATTATATCCCTATTCAATTATTTTTGTAGATATTATAGGACAACAATAATACAATGGATTAGCATGTTGGTGATTGATGACTATTTCTCTTTAGTCATGATATTGGATATCAAATTAGATACATGGGTACTTGTTAGAGAACAAGCTGTATTGGATATACCCACCTCCAGAATGGTAAGTTAGAGTCATATACAAATGTGATAATGGTGACTGTGATCATTAGACATGAAGTCATGACAATAATCACATGTCGATCTATATACTTTGACACTATCCCAACATGACTTTAAAAAGGATTGTCATAAAAATGGTAATTGGGTGCACCGTAAGACTTGTTAATTATTGTGAGTTATGTAGATGGAATTCATCTCTCCTTCAGAGTCATATCCTGACCACTTGATAAGTGTAACTATGGAAATGCATGACCATGCTTGCGTGAGTCAATATATGATATCAAGCTCACAATGTCTTGAATAGCCTTCTCAAGTTTAGGGAACATAAACTGAACAATAATAGGATGAAATTACATGCCTCTGTTTCAAACTGGATATCAATGACAATGGTATTATATGGTCATGGTAACATCAATAACTTTATAGGATGAAGTTGTTCTTCAAATTACTCCTACTACATGGATGGAAATGATGTGTTGCTAGACACCAATATTTTCTTATGAGGTTTTGAAAATCACTGTCAACATAATTAGGAACTAGTGGGTTGCACACATTAGGATGTATAATGGATTTGAAGTTTTCAATCAAACATATGATTACAATGATTCTGAATCATAAATATGTTGTTTCCTACCCAGTTGGGTGACTAGAATGCCCAGTTAGCTGACTGGATTGGTTGGGTTAATGGTCAATTAAATGTTAGTTGATCGATTGAATTTCACATTGGAAAGTGACTAGTCGGCCGACTCACTTAGTGAGTTGAGCCACAAGAACCCAATCGAGAAGGCTTCCATGTTTGATTTTGAGTCAAGATTGAGAAACCAATTTAGATATGGACTAGCAAGTGAAATGACTGACTTGGCAAGTTGGGTGACTCGTAGCCCATCTTAGTCCCATTAGGGATCCAATCAGGTGACTGGAAGACCCAGTCGAATGACTAGAATGGTAGTTTGTGTTTTCTATTTTGAGATTGTTTTTGAGATGGCAATTAGGAAAGGGTTTGGAACTAGGAAATTCCAAGACTACGACTCTCCTACATAAAGAGTGTTATTCCATTACGGTTAGACGCACTTGACACAAATTGTGAGCAAGTTGGCCTCAAAATATTACTCTCAAAGAGAGAGCAAATTGCACTGAGGATGACAACCCAAGATAGGAGAAGAAAGGGAGTTCGAACATGACTAGCACATTGAAAACTCTTATTCTGCTTCAACTTGGTGAACAACGTGGTGCACCACACACTCCCTCATCCACATGGATGAATTAGAGTTTGAGGAAGTCAAGAGGAGGCTCAGATAAGGCATTCTTCAAGATAATGATAAGGTTCTATGAAGAAGATAACCATGCAACAACTTGGTGGCTGATCCAGATTTAAATCCAAAAGGTTAAGTTCTTCACTAACAAAAGATGTGTCTTTGATGTGAAAAGATATATTATTTATATATCTATGTCTTTTTTTCACTGACATTTTTTTAGCTATGATGTATCTAAAAGTTAGGGTAAAATGGGAAGGAAATTTTTTGTTAATCTGCTGCACCACCTTCCCCTAAACCCTATACTAGTTTCAGAGCCGACATTGCATGCTTTTGATGCCCGTTTGGGTTTGGAACCACAAACAATTCATTGCATGACTTATGTGCAATATTTCATCCATGTTAATAATCTAATATCATATATGGTATGCATATATATTATTAAATAAACCAACACAACGACCATAAAATCATTTTTTAGTGGACGTGGATATGATAATTAGGTCATTGTGGTGTGATCTGAAACATGTAACATCTAAATTTTTATATTTTGATATAAAATTATGTAATATGTATATGGCTTGCATGCAATGACTCTCTCTATACATTCTTCATGTAAATTTTAATTATAAAACTATAATAGGATGATATAATGACATCACACGTGGACCATGGCAAAGAGGAGGAGACAATTATAAGCCCACACCAAAGAGATCTTAGGAGGGTTTGTGATCAAGATGAGATGATGAATCAATACACAACACAAGAACTATTTTTGGCTGGGAAATAACTCAATTGTTTTGGTCTTGGCTCACTAGAAGGTTGTATGTTATAATCTTCCAAATTGACAAGTGAGGGCTATCAATTTGAACAAAATAGTGCGAAAAATAATTAATTAAAGGCCTAATTAATTATCATTAAATTTAATTATAATCATTTCAAATAAAAAATGTTTTGACAAACTATAAATTTTCTTTTGTAGAATCAAATGATGTCAAATAACACCTTTTCCTTGCGATCAGTCCTTAAGAAGGACAAGTTTAATGGGAATCATTTCCATGACTGGTTCATGACATTGAGAATTGTTCTCATACATGAGCACAACCTCTATATTTTAGAAACACAAGAGACAAATGAACCTACTCCTATTACGCCTAAGGCTGACATGGATGCTTACAAGAAGCACTCTGAAGATGTCGTATATGTCAAGTGCCTAATGCTATGCTCAATGGACTATGAGTTGCATAGACATAATGAGAAGATGGATGTTATTGAGATGCTCACAGAACATGTACCAAGATCAGGATGGGATTTCCCTTGGGTCAAGAGTTGGACACACATGTGATTTTGCAGTCACTTCTAGAGTTATATAGCCAGTTTGTCATGAACTACACCATGAACAAATTTTGGCAAGTCATCGTCAGAATTGCTTGGCATGTTGAGCAATGCTGAAGCATAAATGAAGAAGGACAAAACCCAAATCCGTGATGATGTTCAACATTGGAATGGGGAATTCCAAGGGAAAAGGAAAATCTAAGAAGAGTTCTAAAGCTAGACAGAATCCCAAGTGTTCTACACTCAAAGCAAAGAGAGGGGTGAACAAGGGAGGCAATTCTCAACACTATCACCAACCTAGACATTGGAAGAGGAATTACCCTCTCTACCTAGAGGAACTAAGGACGAAGGAGGGGATATAGATATCCACTTCAGGTATATTCATTATTGAGATAAATTTGTTTACTTCTCCATCTTGGGTACTGGATATCGTATGTGGGTCTCACATATGCTCGAATATGAATGATCTGAAAAGAAGGAATCCTTTACAAAAGGGAAAGGTTGAAAGGTGTGTCACAACTGGACCAAGATTGCAACCAATGTAGTTGGAACCTATAATTTATCTCTATCCACAGGCTTGTAGTAGAGTTAAAGAGCTTCTATTTTGTACCTAGTATAAATAGAAATATTATTTCTGTATCTTGTATGGACAAGGATGAATATGAATTTCATATAAAGAATGGTCAATATTCTATTTCAAAATATGAGATGTTTTCTGGAAGTGTCCCGATGGCCTATGGTCTTTATTTATTAGATCTTAAGACAAATGTTTATAACATAAATAGCAAAATATTAAAACTCAATAACTCAAACAAGACATATTCTTGGCATTGTCGCCTAAGGCATATCAATGAGAATTACATTTCTAGACTCCAAAAAGATGTATGTCCAGACTCTTTTGATTTTGAATAAATAGAGATATGTGAGTCTTGTTTGTTAGGAAATATGACCCAAAACCATTTGATGGTAACAATGAGAGAGCTAGTGATCAAGTAGGACTCATACATACTGATGTATGTGACACTTTTAGAAAAAAATGTTGGAGGTGGTTATCAATACTTCATTACCTTCACTAACAACATCAGTAGGTATGGATATGTTTACTTGATGAAACATAAGTCAGAAACTCTTGAAAAGTTCAAGTATTTCATGAATGAAGTACAAAACCAACTTGGTAAAAGTATTAAGGTACTTTGTTCAGATCGAGATGGAGAACACTTAAGCCAAGAGTTTGAGGACCTTCTATAGACTGTTTTATTGCATCACAATGGACTCCACTTGGAACACCAAAACATAATGGTGTCTCAAAGAAGAAATCAAACATTACGAGATATGGTGCGATCAATGATGAGTTTTTCTAAACTTCCAACATCCTTCTAGGCTGTGCTCTATAAACTGCCACGTTTACACTAAAATGTGTACCATATAAATTGGTTCAAAAGTCACCATATGAGATATGGTATGGGAAGCTTTCCAATGTATCTTTTGTGAATATTTGGGGATGTGAAGCTTATGTGAGAAAGTAGTTTTTCAAAAATCTTAGACCTAAATTGGATAAATATTATTTTGTTGGATATCCCAAGGAAACCAAAGGATACTACTTTTATACTCCATCTAACAACAAAGTGTTTGTTGCCAGTGATGTTGTATTCCTAGAAAAGGAATTTGTTTCCAAAGGAATTTGTGGGAGGAAAGTAGAACTCGAAGAAGTTCAAAACCAATAAGAAAGAATTGAACCTGTAGAGGTAGAAGAGGAACATAGAGAGTCACAAATCATTGTGAAATCTCAAATTCCTCATGTAATATAGGAACCTCATAGATCTAGTAGGAGACGCCTTCAGCCAGAAAGATTTGGTTATCTTATGACTCAAGAAGGCAATGAGTTGATCATTGATGATGAGCCAATTACCTATCTAGAAGATCCTAAGGGACCAAAATATGAGAAGTCACTAGAATCCATGAGATATGAGATGGAATCCATGTATACCAACAATATATGGACCTTGGTGGATCCACCTGAAGGGGTAAAACCCATAGGGTGCAAGTGGGTCTTCAAGAAGAAGACTGACATTGATGGTAATGTATAAACTTACAAAGGTCGATTGGTTACAAAGAGTTACAAACAAGTTCAAGTTGTTGACTATGATGAAACCTTTTCTCCAGTTGCCATGGTTAAGTCCATCAAGATTATGCTTGCCATTAGAGATTATTATGACTATGAGATTTGGCAGATGGATGCTAAAACCACATTCCTTAATGGAAATCTTCTTGAGGATGTGTATATGACACAACCTGAGGGTTTTATAAATACAAAGGATGCAAATAAAATTTGTAATCTATAAATTTCAATCTATGGATTGTAGAAACCATCTCAGAGCTAGAATCTCCATTTTGATGAGGTTGTCAAAGAGTTTGGCTTTAGTCAAAATGAATATGAACCTTTATGTAGATGACATACTAATAATGGGGAATGACATCCCTACTTTACAGTTGGTAAAGACCTGGATATGAAATACATTCTCTATGAAGGACTTGGGCAAATCATCTTATATGTTAGGGATCTCAATCTATAGAGATCGATCTAGAAGGTTTCTTGGACTAAGTTAGAACACATACTTTGACAAAGTGTTGAAGAGTTTCAACATGGAGGAATCAAATAGAGGAAACCTACCCATTTCTCATGGTGTTACTATCTCTAGAGCTCAATGTCCCAAATCTTGTGAAAAAAGGGAACACATGAAGTCAAATTCGATATGCATCTACAATTAGATCTATCATGTACACAATGTTATGTACTTGTCCTGATGTCTCATATGTCTTGAGGATAATGAGTAGATATCAGTCAGATCCCGGTGATGCCCACTGGACTATCGTGAAGAACATCCTTAACTACTTGTCAAGAACTAAGAATCAATTCCTTGTCTATGATGGTGAGGAAGAGTTGCTGGTAAAGGGTTACACTGATGCAAGATTCCAAATTGACAAAGGTGATTATCGATCACAATCAAGATTTGTGTTTTGCCACAAAAATGGTGTTATAAGATGGAAGAGTTCCAAGCAAGAGACAATTGTAGATTATACAACAAAGGCTGAGTATATTGCTACATCTAATGCAACAAAGGAGGCTGTATGGATCAATAAGTTCATTTCTGAACTTGGGGTGGTTCGAAGCATCAACGATGCCATTGAGCTATATTGTGACAACAATGGAGCTATTGCACAAACTAAGGAGCACAAGTCGCATCAATGTTCCAAGCACATACAAAGGCGGTTCCATCTCATCTAATAGATCGTAAAATGAGATGTGAAGGTTTGCAAAGCGCCAACCAAATGTAATATTGCTGACCCCTTGACAAAAGCACTATCACAATAGAAGCATGATGATCATGTTAGATCACTTGGGATTAAGTTCATGGGTGATTGGCTCTAAGTGCACGTGAGAGTATGTTGGTATGTATGCCCAGAGAGCTTGTCATATGATGATTGTAATGGCATAACTCATAAACAATTTGATTACTAATAAAGGAAATCTTTCATTTTGTTTTGTTTTATTCATTTATGAGATAATGATGTAACATAATAAATTTCTAAAGAATGATGTTACTCAATGACATATGTCTTTGGGTTGAGGACCTAGACAGTGAGATCATATGAATGTTAAGAGTATATACATTCTTGTTATGTCCATAGTCAGATGTTATTGTGGAAGCAAGTTAGACAACAATAACACGTAAGACTAGCTTGTTTGTTGGTTGATGACATAATCTCATTAGTCATAATATGTGATATAAAACCAAATACATAGATACTTGTTAGGGAATAGTGTATCATACAAACCCACCTTGAGAGTGATACATGAAAACCATAGAATGGTACTCATAATCATCTCTTGTAGTGATGGTGGTGATTGTAGTTCTCAGACTTGAAACCACTACACTCATCACATGTTGATTGATGTACTTTGTCTTCATCAAACGTAACCTTGAATAAGGCTTGCCATAAAGGTGATATTCAAATACATTATGACACATGGGGAATGATTGTGAGTGATGTAGATGGAATTTGTCCCTCCTACATGGTTTCATATCCTGACCCCTTGGTAAGAAAGAATGAGAAAAGCATGGCCATGCACCTGTGGTCAATAAATTATGTTGAGTTCACATATATCTCAAATAATGTTCTCAAGTTCAAGGAATATGGACTGGACATTGAAGAGGATGATGATTCCATGCCTCGAGTTCAATATGGATATTATAGACAAAGGAACTATACAATCACTATAACACCAATCACGGATTATAGGTTGAACTTGTTCTCCAACATTCTGATTTACTTGGGTAGTAATGATGCCTTGCTAGATACCAATCATTGCTTGTGATGTCATAAATTAGTTATGGACATTCACTGCGAAAGTAATTTGGGACCTTTAGGGCCACACACATAGGAATGCACTTGGAATAAGAGTTTGTTCATGAGTGATGTTTGACTTGATTACTAAAGTGCTAGGTATTCAATTTAAACAACATTAGAAATCTGCACCCTAAAATGAGCGGTTCAGCAAGTGAACATATCGGCTCTGGTGCATGAACTGATCGGCTCAGGCTGTGAACTTGCCGTTTGGTTGATCAATGAGATTGGATTAATGATTGATGCTGAAGTCATGTAGTGCATTAATAAAATATTAATTGTGAATACAATTGCAATTGGGAAACATAGTGAAATGACCAATTTAAGGGTTGAACTGATTGGTTCACATGCCAACCAATCTGGTCACTATTGAACCGACTGTTTTGTCATTCTCAGGCTACAAAAATTCATGAAATTATGTCTCTTTGACTCCCACATCTACTGGAATCTCTAACCTTGACCCTCCTATAAATAGAGGGGTACTGGGGGCTTCCCAGACACAACAATAAGCTCTGACAATTGTTTTCTTCTCTAGTAGTGGTAACCAAGAGAGACCGAGCATGATCTACCCATCAAAGGGAGGAACAACAAGAGAGAGAGACAATTGTGGGAGAGTAAGTTGATTCTAGCATGTCAACTAAAAGGGACAACTCCTTCCTGTTCATTCATCTAGAATGATAGGAGTTCCCGGTGGTCCACATGGAATACTACAAAGGCGAGGAGGCACTTTCCCCTCTAGGAGGATGCCTTCAACTTCTGTCTGTGGTGCCCGACTAGGAGGCTGAAAATGACATCCGTTCACATGCAACTCGAGGAGGTAGCATGCTGCAGTAAGGGCATTGTCCCTAGACTTGCTCCAGGACCACGTATAACCTTGCAAACCTCTTTCCCATACATAGTTGTTTATGCGATCTACTATTTATGGGGAATATGGCGAGTTAAATTTTGGTTTATGCTGCCATATCTGATGTCATATTTCCCAATACTAGAATCATAAAGATTGTAATGACAAAGGATTGTGCATCCATCTATCACGAGTTGCATAGATGAAATTGGCAAATGTTGCCTATCTGAATAGTCAAGTTGTGGGAGATTAGACAAATCTAACTCATGATTTAGAGAAATGCATATCTTCTTTCACTAGAAGGTTGTATGATGTAATGTTAAAAATTAATAATGAGAGCTATTTATTTGAATAAAATAGTGAGATCATATTAATTAAAGACCAAATTAGTTCCGTCAAATCATAATATTGAAATAAAAATTAATTTTTAAATCAATATGTTTCCTCATGCAAATGTTGTCTACGTAGAACAAATGGGAAACCCCAAAAACCACCCTTTTTCACAGATCTGTCCTTGAGAAATAAAACTAAATGTAAATAACTTCAATGAATGGCTTAGGACACTGAGAATTGTCCTCACACATGAGCATAAGCTCTAGGTCCTGGACACACAAGCACAAAATGAACCAACTCCATATGCACCTAAGGCCAAAAAGGAAGCTCATAAGAAGCATTCCAATTATAAATGGACATCAAGTTCCTTATGCCATGATCCATGAATTTTTAGCTTCAGAAGAAACATCAGAATATGGATGCTATTGAGAAGACAACACATTACGAACATGTATCAAGAACAAGCAATGAAAGAGAGGTATGATGTCTCCAAGGCATTCCTCAAGTGCAAGATGGAGAAAAGTGATCTAGTTGCACTACATGTACTCAAGTAAATTGAGTACGTGGAAAGTCTAGCTAGATTGGGATTTCTTTTAGGACAAAAGTTGGCCATATATGTGATCCAACAATCATTTTTAGATTTGTACAAACAATTTGTCATGAATTACATCACAACCAATTTTTTCTAAACCACTAACATAGCTACTTGGAATGTTGCTAATAGATGAGGGGAAAATAAAGACAAGCCTAATTCTATGTTGATGGTAAACAAACAAAAAATGCAACTCCAAGGGAAAAGGAAACACCAATAAATTTTCTAAGGTTGGCCATAAGTTTCCCAGACTTGAGGCAAAAGGAGGAGTGTCTAAGGGAGGAAATTATCCCCATTTTTACTTGACTAGACATTATAAGAGGAATTGTCCTATCTATCTAGAGGAACTGAAGAACAAGAAGAAAGGGATAGAGATCTCCACTTTAGGTATATGTTTTATAGAAATGAACTTATCTACTTTATCAACATGGGTATTTAATATCACATTTTCTCAAATATGAAGGATTTGAAAAGAAGTAGACCCTTGAAGAAAAGAGAGGTGGAATTATATGTTGAAATGTAGCAAAAGTTTTTGCTATTTCCGTAGGAGCACCTACTGTTTATCTCTACCAAGAAAACTTGTAATAGAGTTAGAGAACTACTATATATAGAAACATTATTTCTATATGTTGTTTGAATAAGAATGGTTTTAAATTTCTAATAAAGAATGGTCAAAATTTTATTTCAAGAGATGATTTTTCTATGGCAATGTCCCAATATCTTAATGTTTATATTTATTAGACTTGAGACACATGTACATAACATAAATACCAAAAAAGTACAACTAAATAACTTAGACAAAGCATTGTCATCTAGGGCATATAAATGAGAAGCACATTTCTAGACTCTATAAAGATGGTTATCTGGACTCGTTTGGTTTTGAATCAACTGACACATGTGAATCTTTTTTATTAATCAAGATGATGTTAAACCATTTAGTAGAAATAGTAAAAGGGCAAGTGACTTACTAGGACTCACACATACTAATGTATGTGGATCTTTAAACACAAATGCTAGAGGTGGGCATCAATACTTCATCAAATTTATTGATGACATCAATAGATTTGGTAATGCGTATTTGATGAAACATAAGTTAGAATATATCAAAAAGTTCAAGGAATTCATAAATGAAGTACAAAATAAACTTGGAAAAGGACTTAAAACACTCTAATCAGATTAAGGTGGAGAATATTTTTGCCAAGAGTTTGAGGCCCTTCTGAGGGATTGCGGTCACAATGGACTCTACCTGGAACACCACAACATAATGGTGCATAAAAAAAAGGAATTGCACCCTATTGGACATGGTACAATCTATGATGAGTTTAGATGTTCTTCCAACATCCTTCTGGTAATATGTGCTAGAAATCACAACATTTACATTAACCATGTACCTTCTAGATTGGTTCAAAAGATATCATATGATATATGGATCAGAAAAAGTCCCAATGTGTCTTTCATGAAGATCTGAGTGTGTGAATTTTATTTCAAAACACAATTTTTTGAAAAACATGGACCCAAATATGAAAAATGTCATTTTTTGGATATCCCAAGGAAACCAATGGATATTAATTCTATATTCCATCTAACAACAAATTGTTTGTTTCTAGAACTAATATATCCCTCATAAAGGAATTTATTTTTAGAGGAACCAACAGGAGAAAAATTGATTTAGAAGAAGTTTGAGACCAACAAGCAAGAGGAACCACAAACTAATGTGGAATATCAAGTTCCTATTATAACATAAGTATCTCAAAGGTCGAGTAGGGCATGTCTTGAGAAAGAGAGATATGTATTTCTGGTGACACAACAGAATGACATGTTGGTCATAGAATCCTTAAAGATGATGAACTAACAACCTACAATGAGGCTATTGAGGGACTAGATTGTGGAAAAAAGGATAGAAGCCATGACATCTAAGATGGAATCAATGTATACCAACAAGGTATGGACCTTGCTGGATCCACCTGAAGGGGTAAAACCCATAGTACGCCATTGGGTCATCAAGAAGAAGTCTGACACATATGGTAATGTATAAACCATACAAAGGTTGATTGGTAGAATAATGTTCGAAGAAAGTTCAAAATGTTGACTATGATGAAACTTTTTCACCAACGTTGTGGTTGAATTCATTAGGATCATGATTGCAATTGTAGCTTATCATGACTATGAAATCAGACCAATGGATGTTAACACTAAATTCCTTAATGAGAATATCCTTGAGGATGTGTACATGACATAACCTGAATGCTTATCACTCCCAATAGTTTGTAAGCTAAAAGGTCAATCTATGGATTTAAGAAACAATCTTGGAGATGAAATCTTGATTTGAATGATAGAACCAAATAGTTTATCTTTACTCAAAATAAACACGAACCTTGTGTTTATAAGAAGGTTAGTGGGAGCATAATTGTTCCTCATATTGTATATTGATGGCATAGTATTGATGGGGAATGACTTCCCTACTCTATATTTTCTTAAACTTGGTTGGAAAACAAAGGACTTAGGAGGCACATTCAATATACTAGAAATCAAGATATAGATCTAGAAGGCTTCTTAGTCTAAGTCAAAGTACACACTTTGACAAAATGTTGAAAGGTTTAACATGCAAGAGTCTAAGGGAGGAAACCTACAAATTTCTAATGGAATACACATCTCTAGATATCAATGTCCATCTCCTCTAAAGAGAGGGAACACAAGGCTAAGATTCTATATGTATCCACAATTGGATCCATCATGTATGCGATGTTATGTACACATCATGACATTTCATATGCTTTGAGCATGATGAGTAGGTAGAGGTCAAATCTCTATGAAGGTCACTAGACTCTTGTAAAGAGTAACATTAACTACTTGAGAAGAACTAAGGATCAATTCCTAGTTTATGTCAGTATGGAAGTGTGACGTCCCCCAATTTCTATATACTTTCCATAGTGACATTCCTAGATATGCGTGCACTCATATCTATAGATGTCAAAAGGGAAAATATAAGAGATTAAGGTAGTCAACTAAGATAGAGATTAAGCCAAGATCTAGTTCACATCATCGGATAATGCCACACAAACATTCATTCATAAGGATAGTATAGTCATTACATATGGAGAGAGATATGGTTCTAAAGAAAGTTAACTTTATTACATGGGATTTCAATCATCCTCAAGATCACTAAGGAAAGAATAAAACTGACATCTAACAAGAAATGAGATAAGAGGAAAAGAATCTATCTATAACATCCTCCAAGTTTATTATTTGTGCTTTCAAGTACTTTGAGCATGCATTTCATTTTGTAGTCAATTGTTCCTTGCACCTAGAAAATACGAGAAACAAAACATCAGCAAAGCTGGTAAAAGTTACATTTAATAAGGTTGCATAAAGGAAATATTTAAACAAGAAGAAAGGAGAAAACAAAACCATTTCTTAAGGCGAAAATCAGGTAAACATCCTTTTTATTACAATCATTTTGATGCGGTTGTACTACACATATTGCACTTAACTTACATCTAGTGTGGGCAACATAATATCATCATACATCTAACATGGGCCAAGGAAAAACATACATCCATGTTAGGCAACACACATCCACACCAGGCTATGTGCTCTAGTAGCTACAACTCATCCTAACCATTTATGTTTCATTAGGTTTGGCAAAGTATAACTCATACTAATCAAATAAGCAATAATATTCAAGTATGAGCATTCAAGGTACACATATCATATGCAACCAGAAATCTAGTCATATACTTATACGACCACGTACCTGCTTGTTCAATCAAAAGCCCAAAGACTTAGAGTCAGTCAGGAATTTAGTCACCCTGCAAAGGAAGCAAGGGTACAACATTACTATTGGTCCATGTGACCAGGACTAAGTTATGTTCTTAATTATCATCCCTTTTTATGTTATCTTAGATCAGGGATTTCCCCATATTCTAATTAGGTTCACAATAATTATCAGGTCTGATCCATTATCAACTATTTGGATTAAAGATAATATTTAATTGATTAATTAGAAGATTTCCCAAAATTAGGGTTTGTAGGATGGTTAAAGAAAAGGGAGGGTAATCCTTAACATGTTAACCATTCATAACATCATGGTTCGTTTTAAAGATTCAGACCAAGTAATAAACACTAATTATCATCTAAGGACATTATTTCAGTCATGAAGATATATTTTTACTTTCATGTAGGAAGAGGAAGCTGAAATTAGGGTTTCTTCTAATTCTTTGATCACTTATCAACATAGAATGGTATTTTGATTCATTTAGGAACAGAGTTCTATCTAGGGTTAAATACACCTTAGAAGGTCAGATATCATCAAGGGAGCTATTATCAAAGATTAATTAGAATTAAGGGGTCATTAAGGCTTTAAGCAACTATTTTTAGAAAAGGCAACGGATCTAGGTTCTGGTAGCATTTTATGTGGATAGAGAATAATTTTCTGATCAAAATGGTATATAGGTTCGACATTTTTAGATAATCCTAGCATTTCCTAGGATTTTCTTAAGATACACCATTTTCTTGAATAAAAGAACAAGAAGAAAAGGATCTTACCTTGATCAACGGTCGAATCCTACTGGATCGACGGCCTAGGTTGATCCAAGGTCTTTCGAGTTTGATCCCATTTCGTTGACGTGGCGTTTTCTGATTGGAGTGTCTGTGCGAGTTGGCTCCACCTTCGGTCCTTGTTGACCCGCGGCCTTGGCTGAAGTGGCGATCGGCCAGTGTCCACCTGGCACCCTGGGTCTCGGTCTGGGCAGTGCTCCCTCGCGCGAGCAAGCTTCAGCTCGTGAAAAATGACGGAGGAGCTCACCAGAGCCGAGTAGGAGAATGGGCAGTAGGCTCCCACGAGGGCGGAAAAGATGCCACCCAGATTGTACCGTCGCTCCCGAGTCAAGGGAGGTAGGTAAATGAGAGGGAGGAGACGAGAGGGGGAAACGCCCGACAGGGTCAGTGCGGCGGCGCCGTAGGGTAGCTCTAGGGGTAACTGGAGGTCCTGGGGAAAGTTAGAGCTCGGGAGGAATTGGATTGAGGTAAAGGGAGGTGGCGGTGATGTCAAGAGGCCTTTTATAGGCCCTCGAGTAGGGTTAGGGTTGGTTGGGGGTCCTGGGATTCACAGCCGCCGCCGGAGTGAGGGAAACAAAAAAGGGGGAGATCGTTCTCCCCGTTCCAAGGGTGAGGGGAGCTGAGTGTAGGTTTGTTGAGTTCGTCTCGGTGAGGGGAGCGCGTCCTCCAAAAATCTCGTACAGTTGATGCGGGAGACAGGCGCCCGAGGTCTCGTTGGGTTGGGGGTTCTGTTGAGGTCAAGACCGGGAAAGGTGGGAGGTAGGTGACGAGTCCAGGACCCTTGGATCCCTGGGCGGATCTGAGGCCATTAGATCGAGCAGCTGGAGATAAACCTTAGATAAGTGGTCCGCGCTCAGTGGCTTAATGGGCCGCGTGACCAATTACAAGCCTATTAAATCAGAACTTAGGTCCTAAAAATTGAGAACAAAACAAGTATAGACATAATTTCCAATGTGAATAACTCCCAAATGGTACATCCAAATGGAATAAAATTTTAGGGGTAGCTTAATGATGTCAAGATGTGACTATGGTATAAATTTGAAACCCAAATTCAAAAGTTTGATGTGTTCTTTTGCTAAATACATTAACATATGTATTCAATCATAAAAACATACTAGGGTTTGCATATTTTTGCCAAAAGTGCCATATTAAGCTTAGTCATACAATGATTAAGTTGAGGGTAGTTTTGTCAACAATAAATTGAGAAAAGAAATAACAAGAGAGAGAAAATAAAGTAAAAACTCACTCCATCACATTCTCCCCTCCTTAAAAGAATTTTGTCCTCAAAATTCAAGAAGCCTGAAAGAGATGTGGATACTTCTGCTGGACTTCAGACTTGAGCTCCCAGGTAGCATCGGTTGGATCATGGTGGCTCCAGATAACTTTCACCATATCTATACTCCGATTGTTGCAAAGCTCCTTTGTCTTTAGATCAAGAATTCTGACTGGTGACTCAGCATATGACAGCTCATCTTTCAGTTCGAGGGGCTCATGATTCAGAATGTGACTAGGGTCTTTGACGTACGGCTTCATATTGGATACGTGGAAGACATTGTGCATGGCACTGTACTGAGGTGGAAAAGCAAGACGATAGGCGCATTTTCCAACCCTTTCAAGGATCTCAAAGGGTCCCACATAACGAGGACTGAGCTTTCCCTTATTCTTGGCCAAAGCTCGAATTGGTCGGATCTTCAAAAAGACATGATCACCTTCCTTGAACTGACGTTCCTGTCGGTGAGCATCTGCATATGATTTCTGCCTATCCTGTGCTCGCTTCATTCTCTACCGGATCAGTGCAACTTTATCTGCATACAGCTACATCTCCTTAGATTTCATCAAGGTATTTTCCCCGACATCGTCCCAATGTAACGGAGATCTACACGGTCGTCCATAGAGAGCTTCGTATGGTGGCATCCCAATACTTGCCTGATAACTATTATTATAGGCGAACTCAGCTAAAGGCAGGTAATGGTCCCACGAGCCTTCCCAGTCAAGCACACAAGCTCGTAGAAGATCCTCCAGAATCTGTACTGTTCGTTCTGACTGTCCATCTGTCTGTGGGTGATAAGCTGTACTGAAATTCAGTTTAGTGCCCAATTCTTCTTGAACCTGCTTCCACAGCTTTGAGGTGAACTTCGGGTCCCGGTCTGAGACAATGGACGCTGGAACCCCATGCAGACGTACAATCTCCCGTATATAAAGGTCGGCCAACTCAGAAACTTTCACAGTAGTCTTCACAGGTAAAAAATGAGCTGACTTAGTGAGACGATCCACGATGACCCAAGCAGCGTCGTACCCCTTCCTGGTCCTGGGTAATCCCACTACGAAATCCATAGTGATATGCTCCCATTTCCATTCCGGAATCTCGAGGGGTTGCAGTAGGCCACCTGGTCTTTGATGCTCGACCTTGATTCGCTGACATGTCAGACACCTGGATACAAAGTCTGCAATGTCGTGCTTCATGCCTCTCCACCAGAACTGTCTTTGTAGGTCTTTGTACATCTTGGTCGTGCCGGGATGAACTGTGTACTTGGACCCATGTGCCTCGCTAAGAATGGTTTTCTTTACAACTGACTGCTCAGGGACCCACATACGGTTCTTGTATCGAAGACCACCATCAAGACCCACTGACAGATGTGTATGAGGTTTAGCTAGAAAGGAGGAGAGCTATGCAAGCTCGGGACTAACTTTCTGTGCCTCCAGAAGTTCAAAATGCAAGTTGGATGTGATAGAGATGTTGTTGACATGCACACGATGAACCAGGAATTGTGGTTTCCAGCTGGCTAGGTCCTCCATGTTCCTCCATTCGGGTACAAACAGGGATGCACAAGAGACTCTTCTTCTGCTAAGAGCATCTGCAACCACATTGGCCTTGCCTGGATGGTAGACAATGTTGAAGTCATAATCCTTCAGGTACTCGATCCACCGTCGTTGTCGGAGATTCAAATCCTTCTGCATCAGGATGTACTTGAGGCTTTTATGGTCGGTGAAGATATCGAATTTTGCCCCATACAAGTAGTGCCTCCAGATTTTTAGAGCATGGATGATAGCAGCTAACTCCAAATCATGTGTAGGGTAATTCAACTCATTGGGTTTCAGCTGTCTAGAAGAGAAGGCCACTACTTTTCTGTTCTGCTGCAGGACACAACCTAGACCATGTCGGGAAGCATCAGTGAATATCACAAATCCTTCATTACCAGAGGGTAGAACAAGGACAGGTGCTGATGTCAACTTCTGTTTGAGCTCTTGGAAGCTAGACTCACAAGCAGCTGACCAGATGAAATGCTCGTCCTTCCGAGTAAGTTTAGTGAGAGGGAGTGCCACTTTGGAGAAATTCGGAATAAAACGGCGATAATATCCAGCCAGACCTAAGAAACTCCGGATTTCAGAAGGATTGCGAGGAGGTTGCCAATCGAGTACAGCAGATACTTTAGCGGGATCAAAAGATATGTTACCCCCAGAAATGACATGACCAAGAAACATAACTTTGTCAATCCAGACTTCACATTTAGAAAGCTTGCCATAGAATTTCTGGGCTCGAAGAATCTCAAGTACGGACTTCAAATGCTCTTGATGCTTCTCCATAGAATCCGAATAGATCAGAATATCATCAATGAAAACGACTACAAACTCATCAAGATAAGGTTGGAAGACTTTGTTCATAAAGTTCATGAATACGCCAGGTGCGTTGGTCAACCCGAACGACATCACCAAAAATTCGTAGTGCCCGTAACGAGTTCGAAAAGCAGTCTTAGATATATCGGAATCTTTGACCTTAAGTTGGTGATAGCCAGAACGAAGATCAATTTTTGAGAAAACTTTAGCAGTACGAAGTTGATCAAAGAGGTCGTCAATATGAGGGAGAGGATACTTGTTTTTAATGGTAGCTTGGTTCAACATGCGATAGTCAATACACATCCAAATCGAACCATCTTTCTTTTTAACAAAAAGGACAGGTGCACCCCAAGGGGAAACACTAGGTCGGATAAAACCCTTATCAAGTAGTTCTTGTAATTGTTTCTTCAGCTCCATAAGTTCAGCAGGTGCCATCCTATACGGTGCCCTAGAAATCGGAGTGGTTCCAGGAAGAAGATCTATAGAGAACTCAATGTTTCGGGTCGGAGGCAGCCCACGAAGCTCCTCCGGGAATATGTCAAGAAAATCACGTACCACCTCCAGTCTTTCTACAGGCCCGTTGTCAGGACTGGTCTCTGAGACGAATGCGAGGAAGACTTTACATCCTTTAGATATGAGCTTTTTAGCTTTAAGAGAGGAAATTATTATATTATTACAAAATCCGCTTCCCCGAGGGATCACTACTGGAGAGGAATGAGGTTGAGAGAGAACTACCATCTTGTTTCTACAGTCAATATAAGCATGATATGTGTATAGACAATCCATGCCAAGAATAACATCAAAGTCTTCCATAGTTAAGAGAATGAATTCAAAGGGCATGTCATGATTTTCAAATTTTAGAGGGAGGACATCGGTTTTCTACAATGTAGTGAATAGTTTGCCACTAGGAGTCGACACATCCAGAATGTATCCCAAGTCCCTTATATGTAAGTGCAACATTGAGGCCAGGTTTCGAGAGATAAACGTATTTGTAGATCCAGAATCAAACAATGCTTTAACAGGATGTCCATTCAAGAAAACAATGCCTACACATGATAATTACATTGTAAATAATTGAAGGCATTGAACAAGATATTTGATATATGAAAAAGATTTAAGGTTACCTTCGACAAGCTGGTTCGGATTTGCCCTAGCCTCCTCTGCTGTTACTGCGAACACCCTGGCATTGCGGTGTCCCTGAGGGGGTGGAGCACCTATTGGAGGTTTGCCAAAGATAGATGCATTGGGGCACTTGGCAAGGAAATGTCCCTCCTTCTTGCAGTTGTAGCAGACTGGCTTGGTGTAGCGACAAGGCCCGTCATGTCCTCGTCCACAAGTCTTGCATTTGCTGCGATAATCCAACAGCTTGCTATTCTTTGGTCCTTTCTTCCCTGAACCTCCTCCTTTCCCTGATCCCTTGTTGTTATGGCCTGGGTGGAACTTCTTAAACTTATCCTCTTCAGTTGTGGTTAACCCTAAGTATCCCATGCTAGAAGGTTTTTGCGTGCCCTGCTCTCTCTCCTGCTTGAGGGCCATATCTAGGGCTTCATCTATGCTTCTGGGACGAGAGGCTATGACTAGGGTTTTTAGGTGGGCGGAAAGGCACTCAACATAGTGTTCAGTAAGGTGGTCTTCAGTCTTGATGGGTGCATAACGTTCCAGAAGCCTAAACTTCCAGGTGTAATCAGCTACTGAAAGACTACCCTGCCTTAACTCCATGTACATCTTTTCCTTCCTCTTCCTCTCGTCTATGGGCATAAAACGATCCGTGAAGAGGTTTTTAAAGGCTTCCCACTCCATGTTGTTTATTTCCTCACCCCTATTTCCGCCATAGTTCTCCCACCAGATTTTTGCCCCTCCCTTAAGCATATGGGTGGCGAACCTAACCTTCTTCTCATTGGGTACTTATTGGGTATGAAAACCATTCTCTATGGTCAAAATCCAGGCTTCAGCCTTATCCATAACCTCAGGCTGATCCTCACCCCAAAAAGAATCAAGGTTTAGTTTAATAAAATCTATCACTGTCACTTCTTTCTTCCTAGATGAGCTAGGTTCAGGGGTTCCTTTTGTGGCGAGGGTTTCCATAAAGTCTAAAAGGATTTTCTTCTGTTCTTCCCACCTTTCCTTGGCCTCAGCTTCAGGATCAGGTACTTCAGAGGGTTCACGTTCTTTTCTTTTCTTAGAGGACGATTCCCCTGAGCTGCGAGTCTTAGGAGGCATCCTGAAATTAATTTGAACGTATTAGATTATTACTTCAACAATTATTCTCGTCATTATCATTATTATTTTCACATGATATTTTATTATTCTCATTATTTGATGATTAATATTTTGAATGTTATGATTTAGGGAGGATATCCTAAAATCCTTATCAGTCGATCCTTAGGACTTTCTAAATAGAGAGACTCCTTCCTAACCTTATTACAGAGGTAAGAGGGAAAGTTAATTTATTTCAAAACATAGATGAGAGGGAGGGATTTTCCTATAGAAGAGGTGAGAGGAAAAAAAATCTATAGATGAGAAGATTCCTAAATTAAGGTATGCCCAAGAATAGGGGACACTTAGGATATCGGCCAGGTAGACTTATACTGCCATAAAGGTAGCCTCGTGATTGCCAAGCTAAGTGGCTCGGAGACTTTAGTCAGACCCATGGCAGATGCTATCCTAGACACCTCAACCCTTCACATCCCTAACTCAAGGACTACCCTAGACTCATAATAGGGTGAATGAAAGTCATGTGACTATGATGTGTGAACATTGGCTCTAATACCAACTGTGACGTCCCCCAATTTCTATATACTTTCCATAGTGACATTCCTAGACATGCGTGCACTCATATCTATAGATGTCAAAAGGGAAAATATAAGAGATTAAGGTAGTCAACTAAGATAGAGATTAAGCCAAGATCTAGTTCACATCATCGGATAATGCCACACAAACATTCATTCATAAGGATAGTATAGTCATTACATATGGAGAGAGATATGGTTCTAAAGAAAGTTAACTTTATTACATGGGATTTCAATCATCCTCAAGATCACTAAGGAAAGAATAAAACTGACATCTAACAAGAAATGAGATAAGAGGAAAAGAATCTATCTATAACATCCTCCAAGTTTATTATTTGTGCCTTCAAGTACTTTGAGCATGCATTTCATTTTGTAGTCAATTGTTCCTTGCACCTAGAAAATACGAGAAACAAAACATCAGCAAAGCTGGTAAAAGTTACATTTAATAAGGTTGCATAAAGGAAATATTTAAACAAGAAGAAAGGAGAAAACAAAACCATTTCTTAAGGCGAAAATCAGGTAAACATCCTTTTTATTACAATCATTTTGATGCGGTTGTACTACACATATTGCACTTAACTTACATCTAGTGTGGGCAACATAATATCATCATACATCTAACATGGGCCAAGGAAAAACATACATCCATGTTAGGCAACACACATCCACACCAGGCTATGTGCTCTAGTAGCTACAACTCATCCTAACCATTTATGTTTCATTAGGTTTGGCGAAGTATAACTCATACTAATCAAACAAGAAATAATATTCAAGTATGAGCATTCAAGGTACACATATCATATGCAACCAGAAATCTAGTCATATACTTATACGACCACGTACTGCTTGTTCAATCAAAAGCCCAAAGACTTAGAGTCAGTCAGGAATTTAGTCACCCTGCAAAGGAAGCAAGGGTACAACATTACTATTGGTCCATGTGACCAGGACTAAGTTATGTTCTTAATTATCATCCCTTTTTATGTTATCTTAGATAAGGGATTTCCCCATATTCTAATTAGGTTCACAATAATTATCAGGTCTGATCCATTATCAACTATTTGGATTAAAGATAATATTTAATTGATTAATTAGAAGATTTCCCAAAATTAGGGTTTCTAGGATGGTTAAAGAAAAGGGAGGGTAATCCTTAACATGTTAACCATTCATAACATCATGGTTCGTTTTAAATATTCAGACCAAGTAATAAACACTAATTATCATCTAAGGACATTATTTCAGTCATGAAGATATATTTTTACTTTCATGTAGGAAGAGGAAGCTGAAATTAGGGTTTCTTCTAATTCTTTGATCACTTATCAATATAGAATGGTATTTCGATTCATTTAGGAACAGAGTTCTATCTAGGGTTAAATACACCTTAGAAGGTCAGATATCATCAAGGGAGCTATTATCAAAGATTAATTAGAATTAAGGGGTCATTAAGGCTTTAAGCAACTATTTTTAGAAAAGGCAACGGATCTAGGTTCTGGTAGCATTTTATGTGGATAGAGAATAATTTTCTGATCAAAATGGTATATAGGTTCGACATTTTCAGATAATCCTAGCATTTCCTAGGATTTTCTTAAGATACACCATTTTCTTGAATAAAAGAAAAAGAAGAAAAGGATCTTACCTTGATCAACGGTCGGATCCTACTGGATCGACGGCCCAGGTTGATCCAAGGTCTTGCGAGTTTGATCCTATTTCACTGACGTGGTGTTTTCTGATTGGAGTGTCTGTGCGAGTTGGCTCCACCTTCGATCCTTGTTGACCCGCGGCCTTGGCTGAAGTGGCTATCGGCCAGTGTCCACCTGGCACCCTGGGTCTCGGTCTGGGCAGTGCTCCCTCGTGCGAGCAAGCTTCAGCTCGTGAAAAACGACGGAGGAGCTCACCGGAGCCGAGTAGGAGAATGGGCAGTAGGCTCCCACGAGGGCGGAAAAGATGCCACCCAGATTCTACCGTCGCTCCCGAGTCAAGGGAGGTAGGTAAATGAGAGGGAGGAGACGAGAGGGGGAAACGCCCGACAGGGTCAGTGCGACGGCGCCGTAGGGTAGCTCTAGGGGTAACTGGAGGTCCTGGGGAAAGTTAGAGCTCAGGAGGAACTGGATCGAGGTAAAGGGAGGTGGCGGTGATGTCAAGAGGCCTTTTATAGGCCCTCGAGTAGGGTTAGGGTTGGTTGGGGGTCCTGGGATTCACAGCCGCCGCCGGAGTGAGGGCAAATAAAAAAGGGGGAGATCGTTCTCCCCGTTCCAAGGGTGAGGGGAGCTGAGTGTAGGTTTGTTGAGTTCGTCTTGGTGAGGGGAGCGCGTCCTCCAAAAATCTCGTACAGTTGACGCGGGAGTCAGGCGCCCGAGGTCTCGTTGGGTCGGGGGTTCTGTTGAGGTCAAGATCGGGAAAGGCGGGAGGTAGGTGACGAGTCCAGGACCCTTGGATCCCTGGGCGGATCTGAGGCCATTAGATCGAGAAGCTGGAGATAAACCTTAGCTAAGTGGTCCGCGCTCAGTGGCTTAATGGGCCGCGTGACCAATTACAAGCCTATTAAATCAGAACTTAGGTCCTAAAAATTGAGAACAAAACAAGTATAGACATAATTTCCAATGTGAATAACTCCCAAATGGTACATCCAAATGGAATAAAATTTTAGGGGTAGCTTAATGATGTCAAGATGTGACTATGGTATAAATTTGAAACCCAAATTCAAAAGTTTGATGTGTTCTTTTGCTAAATACATTAACATATGTATTCAATCATAAAAACATACTAGGGTTTGCATATTTTTGCCAAAAGTGCCATATTTAGCTTAGTCATACAATGATTAAGTTGAGGGTAGTTTTGTCAACAATAAATTGAGAAAAGAAATAACAAGAGAGAGAAAATAAAGTAAAAACTCACTCCATCACAGGAAGAGTTGTCCGTTGAAGGTTCCACCTATAGAAGCTTCCAAACAGACAAGGATGATTAACAATCACAATTTGTTTTTTGACTAAATGGTAAAGCCATAAGCTGGAAGAGTTCCAAGAAAGATATAATGGCTGATTCTACAATAGATAATGGGTATATTGTTGCATCCAATACATCAAAGGAAGATGTATGGATCAAGAAGTTCATTGGTGAACTAGGAGTTCTTCCATCCATTGATAATGCAGTAGAGCTATACTGGAACAATAATGGATGCATTGTACAAGCTAAGGAACCTAGATCACATCAACATTCCAAGCACATACTCATACATTATCATCTCATATGAGAGATCATAAAGTGAGGAGATGTTAAGATTTGTAGAGTACCAACTAAAAGCAACATCGTTGATCCCTTAACAACAACACTTTCATAACGACCACTTGTGATTAGATTTGTGAGTGAATGGATCTAGTTAAAGTGGGAGATTGTTGGTTGTATGCACTGACATACATCATATGATGATTTTAATATGGAAATTTTGGATATTATTTGATTATTTGTAAATGGAAATTACACTTATTATGTTTTTTTCCAGTATTGAGACAATGAATAAACCTTATAATGTCCTAAGAGTGTTTTGACTCAATGAAATATGGTTTGGGTTGAACACTTGAACATGAGATTATATGTATACTAAGAGTACACATTCTTGTTATGTCCCTCGTCAGTTATTGTTGTGGACATTATAGGCTTACATTAATTGACAAAACTAGAATGTATAGTAGGTGATGACTATGTCTCTTTAGTCATTATATTTGATATCAAATTAGATATATGGGTACTTGTTAGAGAACAAATTGTATAAGACAAGACCATCTTGAAAATGACACATGGAAGTCATGTAATGGCATGTCAAATTCATATCTCAATATGTCAATGGTGACTTTGTAATCATTAGACCTAAAGTCACTATTGTAATCACACGTTGTTCTCTATACTTTGATACTAGACCAACAAGACTCTAAAAAGGTTGCTAAAAAGTTGGTGATTGCATAAAATGCAATACTTGTGGATTACTGTGACTGATGTACACATAATTTGGAATGATATCCCAACCATTTGATAAGCAAGACTATAGAAATGCATGGCCATGCTCATGTGAGTCAATATATGATCAGATTAGTCAAATATTCTACATGTATGCAAGGAACATAAATCGAATGATAAGATGATAAATCCATATATATGAAACAAAGGAATCATATGGTCATTATACATTGGTCACTTCATAGATTGAAGTTGTTCTACAACTTACTCCTATTACTTGGTTGGAAATGATGTGTTGTTAGACACCAATACTTTCTTATGGGGTTTTGAACATCTTTACCAACATAATTAGGAACCTATTGGGTCACACACGTAAGGATATATAAGGTAATTTAAGTTTGTGATCAAACATATGATAAAATGGTTCTAAATCATAAACTTGTTGAATTCCTACCCAGTTTGACGACTAGAATGTCTAATAAGATGACTATATTGGTTAGACCAATAGATCAATTACATGTCAATTGATTGACTAACTTTAACTTTCAAAAGTGACCAGTCAGGAGACTCACTTAGTGAGTTTGGTGACTGGAACCCATTAGGATAAGTATCCACATTTGATTGGGAATCAAATTGGGAAACCAATTCAGATTTGGACTAGCAAGTCAGGTGAGTCAGATGACTCAGCCCAATTTCTTCCCACTAGGGACCCAGTCGGGTGACTGGGAATCCCAGTCATCCGATTCAAATGGAAGTTTGAGTTTTCTATTTTGAGACAATATTTGGGAACTTGATTAAGAAAATGATTGGAATTAGGAAATTCCAAGCCCATGGATCTCCTATATAAATGATTTTCTCCCCATTAGGTTTAGACACACTTGACTCAACTTGAGATAAGTTTTCCACAAAATTTATCTCACGAAGAAAGAGAAAGTTTACCCTAAGGATGAGAACCCGATATTAGAGAAGAAAGGGAGTTCCAGGATGACTAGCATGTTGACAATTTCTATTCAACTTCAACTTAGTGGCCAAGGTGGTGAACCAAATTCTCTCATCCCTACAGATGAAGTACATGTTGAGGTACTAGTGCAGAGGCTTGGGTAAGGTGGTCCATGATACAAAAAGAATGTGCCACAAAGAAGACAACCGTAGAGAAGCTTGGTGGTCGATTTGAGTTTGAATCTAAAAGTTTTAGTTCTTCATTGATAAAAGATATGTCTGGTTGTTGGATAACTAATGTGTACAAAGATATAATATTTACCTCTCTGTATCTTTTATTCACCAATGTTTTAAAAATATGATGGATTCTACAACTAGGGTATAAAGGGAAGGTATTTTTGTTGTTGTTTCGCTACACCACCTTCCTCAAAACCTCACACAACAAACCAAAAGTGTGTATTACATTGAGGGTTGACAACAATTTTGAGTTCAACTAATCTAATTTCACATATTGTACCCAATCTAGAGGCTTTACCCAAAATCACAATGTTAGACATATACGAAAACAAAATGGTGTTGCATAGCATATGAATAGAACTCTTGAAGAGAGCTAGATAAATATTGATTCATACTAGACTGGAGTGAGATTTTTGTGGTAAAGCTATTTCTAGCATTTTTAATCACTCACCATCTACTCTACTCAATTTTAAAACTCTTGAAGAGGTTTGGTCTGGTCATCTTGTGAACTATTCTAATCTCTATATTTTTTGTCCTACCTATGTTTACTACAAAGATGGAAAGCTTGATCCAAGGCCCAAAAGATACATTTTTCAGGGTTATTTTGAAGGTGTAAAAGAATATATATTTTAACGTTATGACCATAAATCTCCAAAATTCCTTATTGAATGTAATATTACCTTTGACGGATATGCTATGTTCTCCAAAGTAAATATGATTATGTTACTACTCCTAATACACATCATTCTTTTAGTTTCACCAACTAGTTGATCTAGAGATTGATGATGTGTCATCATCACCACATGCCACTTTGCCACCACCTAATTGCAAACAATCAAGATGCCTCAGATAATGGTGAAGATGAAGTACTTGATGCAAAATAATATAGTTTCTCACTATGGAGTTAGAATACATATCAGACCACCAACAAGACATATTATTTATCCACCATTGACGAGACATGTGATGTTAGTGATCTATCTATCTAATTTTACTATTGTGAACTCTCCAGATTATGCTATGTGGGTTGCTTCTATGAATGAAGGGTGGAATCTCTTCACAGTAATCATACCTAGTAGCTTGTCAAGCCACTTGTTGATTAAAGATCACCAAATTAGATACCCATGGTGATATGATGAAAAAACCATTAGAATTGTACATGTTCATGGTTTCTTTAGACTTGATTAGACTTCATAGCTGACAATGATGTCCTTAGGGGTTGGAGGAAAAGATGTTTTCTACTTGTTTATGCAAGATACTGACTTTGCGTCAGGGTGGAGATATTTTATACCTCTAAGCCTCCTAGTCCTATTCCTAATCTTATATGGTGTGGAAATCCTAGTTTGGGTCTTTCCTTGGGTTGAGTCCAACCCATGTTCCTACTTGGATTTGGATTATTATTGCCAACTGGAGTTGGAGATCACTCATTATATGTAAATTGGGTTCCTATTGTGTTCTAGACACCTATTAGGATTGTCTATCCCTAGTGGAAGCCTTATGTCTTGGATCCAATATATAGGTCCCTTGGGGCATTGCAATTTCTCGTATCAAAGTGTAATAAAGAGTTTATTTTCTTCCTTGGATGTAGCATTATCAAGGTGTTGGGGTTATCTCTTTAGAAAAACTCTCCGTTATGAGCTTCTTACAATACTCAAATTTTATTCTCCTTGTGTAGAGTATGTCATCTAGAATGAACCATATATTTCCCGAGTTTATTATTTGTGTGGATTGGTGTTGTTCTTCTATTTGCATAGTTGCTCACTATTCTTTCCATTGTACTGACTCAACAATTGTAGAATAAAAACTACTCTACTTCTTTCATGTTTTGAAGACTAGTTGATATGTGGATTGCATTCTATCCTTTTCCTTTGCTATAAAAACTTTTAACTAGTATCAAAAACACTTGAAGTAGGTTTTCATTAATTTAGTGCATGCATGCTTCATCCCCATATAGATCTCACTTGTAGGAAATACCCGTTTGCACCCCACAACATAATGGGTTTATGGTACAGTCATAAAATCGAACCACTAGTACATTGTTGGACTCCGACGTCACATGGTATAGTGTGAGTTTCATGAAAAATCTACACGACACATGTACAATGCTAGTTACTGAAACTGAAGGGCACAATATCTAGGTAGTGGCCACCAAATAAAAATTTGGGCACATCTTTCAGTTAAAACATCAACTTTTGAAATAGAAACTGCTAAATAATGCCACTGACCTTGTATGGTACTGATTTCGACTTAACAGTGGTTGGTCAGAGCATTAGCGGTATACCTCATCTCCTCTAGGCATAAGTGTGAATGTGAACATGTAATCAGCCATGTAGCGTATTTGCTTAAGGATTGAATATGAAAAACATTAGTTGATGCTTCATTACTTTTATACATCTTAGTTGATAGATGTTATACATGTTCTTCATATTATTTATAAAGCAAATATATGATTTATAATTCTACTAGTAAAAATTGAACTATCTTATCAATGTTATTTCTCTACACTGTAAATAAACCTGCTTACTGGCAAAAGGTATCCTCTGCTTAGTTTTATACTGTTTCTATATTAATAGTATTATTGGCAGAGAGTTATATCTCTCACTCGGACAATAGTTTCACCCCGTGGGATCCAAAATTTTTAGGTGGACGCGGACGAGGAAGTAAAAACCGGACTACAGAGGAAGGACCATATCAGCAGGGATAGTAGTAACAACTCAGGTTGAGTGTATTGTGTGTCGTGTCTTGTAGATAGAAGTTCTATGTGTCGTATCTGTACTCTCAGGTCCTTAGGAGATAGTACTTAGTGGTTTTATGAATGACTTGAGATTTTGACTTGAATGCCTCGAGGTTTTATGTTGCTGATGTATATGTTTAAGTAAAGCAACTGGTATTTGTTATCCTCGAGATGATAAGGTACAATGTATGTACAATATGAACCATAATGTATATAAAGTTTTGGTTCTTTCTTTAAGAGTTTCCTGGAAGAGGATCTCTGTGCAAAATGGTTTTATCTTATAGTGATTTTTTTAATTCCGTTGTTTATATGAACGTTCATCATAAATGCATATATACAATTTAGACAAATTAAACAAAAGTTATGCATGCATTTTTATTCTAATTAGATAGGTATGGCATTATAATTAGATGCACTCAACAAGAAATAAAATGCACTCTCAAGCAAATATACATATATTCTAATTATACAAACAATTAAATTCAAGAAAAACATTCAATCATAAACAAAGTAAAAAAAACAAACATGCAAGCATCAAGTAGAAGAATGACCTCAAGAATAGAGGCGAGGAGGCGGTGTGAGAGTGGCCTGCAACAAGCAATATTTGTTGTGAGTGTGGGTCTAGCAGTGCTAGTTATGGTTGGTTGTGAAGATGGTCATGGCAGTGAGAGTGGCTAGAAGCAACAATAACAATTATAGGTACAATAGCAGGAGACGACAGTAGTAAACGACAACAGTTGTGATAGTATTACTTTGTGATAGCAGTGACAATAGTGCCAACTACACTAATCGCAACAGTAGAGATTGTAGGAAATAGAAACAATATTAGCAGGTGGCAACACTATGCAAAGATAGAGGATCAAGGGTTTTGTGGCTGGTAGAAGTAAGAAATGAGAAAAAAGGTCTTTCATGGGTGGTATTAGTAGGGCGGCAACATTGATTTTGGTCAAAATTCTACAATGTAGTCTAAATCATATTGGGGTTTTCACATCTTACATACATTTTGAACAAACATCAATGTCAAACTTGAGAACTATACAGTTTGTTTTAGAAGAGAAATTGACATTAAATGGAAATCAATATTCAATGATGAAACATTAGTGCATGGGTTAAAACTGACGTAACAAGCTAATTTTTAGGGAACATTTATTTTGTAGAAAGAATCTCAACAAGATTGTAATTTTGGTTTTGGTTCAATGAAACTGATGTAGAAATTTATGAAAAACCAAAATAATGTCCATGATCTTATGTCGATTTCCATTAAGTAAACTAAAACAATAGGGTTTTTGGAAGTAATAATTTTTTTTCCAAGTAGAATAGTAGGGGATGTTATTCCAACATTTCCAAGTAAATTGATGCAACATTTTCATTTCAAAATTCATAGGAAAATTTAATTTCATTCTCTATGTTGTGTGTATTTTTCAATTTAAATATTGTATGGATAAATAATCACAACTAACAGTTAATACAATCAATTGATATGAATTTACCTCAATTAACTCGATTGATATCAAAATTTATATGCATTTACTTAAACTCTAAGCTATAAACTATAAACACTAAATCTCTAATCCCTAAACCTTAAACCCTAATTCCTAAAAAAATATTTATTCTGTTGGCTTAGAAACCCATCCAAGAATTACTCTTTAGGAGTAAATCTTAGTATATTTCATAATTTGGAACTGATCTTGAACACTTAACCTCACTTCGAATGTGTGTATAATGTGTGTTTGATTTTCATGATAATTTGACATCCTTTTTACATTTGTTCTCTCGTATATATGTAGGTGGGTATTTTCCCATCTGCATCATTGTACTTGAAGAACCGTGGAGAAATCTACCAAATTATTCTTGAAAACCAAACATGCATTATACACTTTCTAGTGAGACTAAGTGTTCACAAATGGGATAGGAGGTACAAATTCATTAATATAAATGCTTAATATAAATATCTTTTTGAAATAGAAACCAATTCAAGATTTACTCATTAGGAGTAAATTTTGGATACTCCCTAGTTCAAGACTATTCTCAAATGTTTAATCTCACTTGGGATGTGAGTGTATAATGCATTTTTGGTTTTTAAGAATATTTTGACAGTCGTTTCCCCACTTTTTCTCTGGGTACATATATAGGTGGGTAATTTTACATTTACTCCGATGTACTTGGGAGAACTGTGGGGAATACTATCAAAATACTATTAAGAACCAAACATACATTATACACTTACTAGTGAGATTAAGTGTTCAAGAATGGGATAGGTGTTATACATTCATCATTATGAATGCTAAATACATATATCATGTTGGTCTACAAATCCATTCAAGATTTAGACTTTTAGAGTAAATCTTGTGTAGTCCTTGATGTTGAATTATTCATGACCACTAATATCACTTAGGATGTGAATGTATAATGTGTTTTTGGCTTTCTAAAATATTCGATATTCTTTTCCCCATTAGATCTCTTGATACATATGATAAGGGTATTTGACAATGTAAATCAGTGTACTTGGAGAAGTATAGAGACCTGGTGCCAAGATATTCTTGAAAACGAAACACACATTATACACTTACTAGTGAGATTGAGTGTTTAATAATGGGATAGGTGGTACACATTCATAAATATGAATGCTAAATTCTGTTGTAAAAATTGAATGGTAATTTGGTCTCAATATAAACATGTTTTATTTAGAAATTGATGTAGCTAACACAAGACTAATTCATTGTTCATTACAACTTTAGTTTACGACCAGAATGGATCAACATTTTATGTCCATTCAAATTGATGCATTGAAGAGTTTTCCAGTTGGGTTGATGAGATTATAATATTTGCGGAGGAATATTGGAGAACAATTTGAAGATAGGTTCTATTGCCCCTACATGAATTGCGATAATAACTTTAAAGTTGACACTGTTGAGAAAATAAAAAGTCATGTCATGTGCAATGGGATTATACATGGCTATTTAGAATGGTACTGGCATGAAGATATTCCTACTATGAGATTAATAGATGTTGATATTGGAACTTGCATGGAAGAAGAAATGGCCAATAATGTTAGTATGAATGAACCAATTTCAAATGACATGGTTGATGTGATGCTAGATAGTTGTGGGATAAATCTACTGATTCACCTTCCTTATTTAGAAAGAGTGTACATGATACTAAGAAACCATTATACTTACATTGTACTAAGTCTATAATGTTGATATTTGTGTTGAGATTGTATACCCTAAAGGATAATAAAAGGTGGAACAACAAAATATTAACGTTTCTGTTATTTTTTTTGAAAGAAATTCTTCATGAAGGCAAAAAGCTTGATATCGAAATATGAAACCAAGAAAGTGCTATTTCCAATAGAAATGGAATCTGAAAAGATACATGCATGCCTGAATTACCGTTTGTTTTTTAGAAAAATGTGTATATCAGTTTGACAAATTATCTAAAATGTGGGGATTTAAGGTACAAGATGATGACTTAGGGTAAGAACAAAATTGGCTCTCTTACCAACATTATGTGGTATCTACCTATAATACCATGATTTCAATGCTTATTTGTTAATTTTGTAGATGAACATAATTTATATTGACATGTAGAGGCAGAAAAAAATAACAACAAGGTCCTACAACATGCATCTGATTCATGGAACAAAATTGATCTATTTTACCCTCAATTTGGTGAAATTTTTAGGAATTTAAGACTTAGACTTTATACTGATGGGATGAATCCATACGGTACATTAAGAAACCAACATAACACTTGGCCTGGTATGGTTGTTATATACAATCTTCCTCCTTGGTTGTGTATGCAAAATAAATATTTCATACAACCAATATTGATATCAGGGCCCAAACATCTTGTCAATGATATTGATGTCTACCTTGAGCATCTTATTGATGACTTATAGGAACCTTGATAAGAAGGCATTATGGCTTATGATGATTCACATGAATAGACCTTTAGTTTGCATTCTATGTTATTTTTCATGATTAATGACTTTCCAACATATGGAGTTTTTTTTTTGGATACAACATAAAGGGGACCAGAGTGTCCTGTATATGTGAGAAAAACACTGATTTAATATGACCAAAATATGATGACAAGATTGTATAACTTGGTCATTAAAGTTTTCTCCCAAAAGCACATCCTTACCTAAGGTTGTGTAAAGAATTTATTGGCTCAACTAAGGAACATAGTTTACTAAACCTATATCAAGGGAGGATGTTTATGAAAGAGTAAAATACATTGTCAAAAAATTTGGTAAGAGACCATGTACTACCCCGACATGTGAAAAATGTTTAATGAAGAAGAGGTAAACTTTATGGGATTTTACTTATTGGAGTTCATTGACAATTATGAATTATATCAGTGTCATGGGTGTTGAGAAAAATATATGTGACAACATCATTGGTACTCTATTGAATATACATGGCAAGACTAAAGATGGCATCAAATTTATAGTGGGTCTATGTGAAATGGGTATTAGGAAATAATTAACAATGAAGGTTATTAGAGGTCACCACACATATTTACCTCCTTCTTGTTGCACTTTTTCTAGACATCAAAAAATATCTTATTGTGAGTTCTTTCTTAATGTTATGATACCACATGGATACTCTTCCCGTAGTTGTATATTGGTATTAATGAATGAATCAAAGTTAGTAGGTCTTAAATCTCATGATTGTCACATCCTAGTACAACAAATATTTCATGTAATTATTTTATGTATACTGCAAAAGCATATAATATTTACAATCACTATGATTTATTTCTTATTCAACACACTATGCATCAAAGTTATAGATCGTGAGAATCTTGATAAGCTGTTAAGAGAAGTGATCATTACCTTGTGCTATCTTGAGATGTATTTTTTCTCCTTCATTTTTTGATATCATAGTATATCTTGTTTTCCATTTGACTATTCTTGCATTGGATATATCATTTTGAAAGGTACATGAGTGTTTTTAAAGTTGATCCCTTCACATTTGTTATCAACTAAAAGGGAGTATTATTGAGAGTTATGTATCTAGATAGGTAATGGGATTTTTCATTGACAATCTTACTTGCAATAAAATTCCTACTGATGAAAAGCCCGATCACATTGATGCTTATTCCTACAAAGGGACTTTAAGATAACGAGTGAAAGGAATTAGTCATGAGCTGTGGGAGAAAGAACACTTGTACATTTTAAAAATCATAAATGAGGTGGGTAATTATATCACTTAAAGCACCAATTTTTGCAAGATAAAATATCCTCAAGCTAGTTCAGTGTGCCTTTCAAGAGAGTATAATTGAACATTTATTAGGTGGTTTGAAGATAAAGTCTTTCGTTAGTTATCTCAACCACCAAATGATTACTGAAAATAAAATATGGCTCACATTTAAACCAAAAATGCATGTTATATGTTATGAAGGGTTTGACGTAAATGAACTTTTCATACTACATAAAGCACAAAGATGATATTATTATAGTTTCACACTTCAAGTGTCTTCATTGTATTTTTTCTAGTGTGAAGGATAAGAGTGATGGTTTTTTTCCTAAGAGAAGTCACCCATGAGAAGGTAAGATGTATTATTATAGTGACATTAAAAACATACGGGAATTTGAATACCTAGAGTTCAATGTCCCTGTCTTTAGGTGTAGTCACGTTGATAACAACAAAGGATTTCAAGTAGGTGAGTTGGGTTTCACATTAGTAAAATTTGAAAAGATTGGCAAGAAGAATGAGCCATTCATCATGGAATCAAAAGAAAATCAAGTATTCTATATCAATGACAATGCAAAAGAAAAATGATTTGTCGTTAGTCATGGTAAAAGGCATCTCATTATAGATCCTATAGATGGAGAAGAATATTATGACAATTATGATGACTTTAGACCATTCTCTATTGGCTTTACAAGAGTAAATATTGAATTTAAGACTGATGTATATTATGTGCATCAAGACCACACATAAGGAATTAATTCATGAGCGATCCAAACAACAATACATGCATGTCTTTTATAATGAAACCAATACATTTTGTTAGATGCTAAATACTTTGCATGTTTCTCTATAACATATATATGTTGTATATGCTATATGTGCATGTTTACAACACTTATTATATATATTCTATTTTGTAGATTTTTATTGTGTGTCTTCTGACCATGAGGATGTTGGGCACTGTGATGATGTTGAGAACTATGAGGAGGTTGAGCAAGAGGATGTTGAGGACGTCTGCTAGCGAGGGTACTAGTGGTGTTGTCTCACATAGTAGAGGCATCATACTCATTCACATGTCAACAACACTAAGGGACACAGGTGAGAAGTTGGTTATTTTTTTTGATGACACATGAAATCATGTAGGGGACAATCATAGTGCTTTTAGGCACTATTGCAGGAAGATTATTCGCACCAAAGTGCCAATAGTCATAGAATCTTGGCATAAAGTTGATGCAGTATTAAAAGACCTCTCTAAAAGGACATATCTACACGTTATATAAATTTATGCTAAGTTTCTTAATTTCTTCTTATTATTTTGTTTCTCGTTTATAGAAATAATATAATCACTTTTGTAGGGCATTTTTCACATTGATGAAAAAGCTCATAATAAATGTGCTACAAAGATATGGGAAGATGTGAAGGAATTCTAAGACTAATCTAACAAGAGAAAACATAAACTATAACAAGAGGAAGAATCATGGTACTGAGCAGTGCAAGTGTCTTAATTCTATTGTCAGGGAACAATTTTGTGCTTTGAGTCAATATGATGAGTTTATGAAATTAAATAATTTAATATGCACTAATAATTAACTAGACGAGTTCAAGGTATTAAGTAGTTAATATATCTTTTGCATTAACCATCCTACACATGGGGCTATAAAATAAAGGCGTGCAAAGAATATGCATGACCTTCGGTGGATCCCAGTGCTTATGCCTTTCCTTGTTAAAACAAGAAAAAACTATAATTCTTTGGGGAAGAATCCAACAGAAATCCAAGTCCATGTCCACTAATCTGACATGAGGACTAAATAAATGCTAGAATAAACAACTGTGGAGTAATTCCCAACTCCACAAATGCTGAGGTGGCTAACAAATGATAGAGTTCAATTCTCATAATACATATTTATTTATATTCTAATAGTTAGGTTTTGCTGACTAGTTCCAATGATTATGATCAACGGGAGATCTATGAGAAAAGAAAAGAAGGCAAGTTCACCTTCGATGGCCAAATGAATGAATTGACAGTTTCTCTCAGTACTTCAGAGCATCTTGACTGTGCTAGGGGCATAGGATGTAGTGTGGGGCTAAAAGAATATTTTTGCTCATCAGAGCAGTCATACAGATCTTCCAAAAGTGACCATATGTTGTAGGAGGAGATAAATGAGATTACCATAGAGAATATAAGAAGACATGAGAAACTTTCATCCTTCTCAATGTCAACCTAGTCAGCCTGTCATATTCCTCTCTTTAGATGAGGTACACAAAGGTATCATGAGTAGTCCCATAGACCTGCAAAGCCCATCCAGTCATGTAAGTTTATTTGTGACATAATAGTCTTTCAAATCAATATGTATGTTGTGTTATCAGTTTATATAATACTATAAAAATGTAGGTGGCTAGAAAATTCTAGTTTGTAGGTTATGATCACGTCTTCAATGTCATGGCTGAGAGAGAGGTTTGCCACATGGTGATGGGACACTACATTGTACTCAAATGGAAGATGATGTGTTTTGTGTGTCTGTCCAACTTGCCTGTCCACCAACAAAAGACACACCAATACTGATATCTCACTCTAAATACAATATAGTAGGAGATGCAAAACACACAAAAGACACACCATTACCGATATCTCACTCTGATAAATATTTTTGTTTTTTGTTTTTATTTTTGAGTAACTTTTATATGTCTATATATGTTGGCAACTGATATGAGAATATTAACATACCACAATACCTAAGAAGCCCCTTATGGTTCCTTATTCAAAGGTGCCTTTACCTACTTTGATTCTACGAGACCTATTCAACTCTCTAGGTCCTTAGGGCCAAGGCTTATGTTAATGGTCAGAGAATTTTCAACCATTGTTAAAGATGGAGATCTGTATGCTGTATGCCGGAGAACGTCATAGGAAAAGATCATGAAAGTAGTGTATTCATTCAAGATTTACACATCTATATTAGTATGATTAGCTAAATACCTCTGTGATAAAACTTAAGATATGGTGATATCTTAAGGCTAAATAGCTTGGTATATGTGAAATCTACATCTTGAATTATTTTATATATACTAAACCGTTATATATGTTCTCACAACTAAATATATGTGGAGACTACCAAATTTCAAATAGTCAATGTAGCATTTCAAATTCCATCACTGGTTAGCAGTATAAATAGAGAACTGGTGAGTTTTATCCATTTTTCACATGCTAGTTTGCTATATATTTCATGCATAATTTCTTAGTTTGATAACATCTATGCATTGTTTATCATCATTGTCTTGTAAAACACTTTCCCATCAAATATTAAATATTTTCATTGAATTATGTTAATTTATTATATTTTATTCGGACTTATATTGGATTTTCCTCATTTCACTAAATTTGAGCACTTTCAGTGCACCTCAGTACTACCGACTTTGGAGTGGATGGTATCGACTTTTTGCAAAATTCAATAGGGAATGCTGAGGAAACACAGTGCAATTAACTTTTCAGTCGGTGGTGTTGACACTGATTCAACGTTGTTGATTTTGTTGTCAACGGTACCGACTTTTTAACTCAGAACAAGTCAAAGACAACTCAATGGTATCGACACATATGTCGACAATATCGACGGTTAAGGGTTTCAAGACAGCCAAAAACTTGGTGCCACTGAGTTTGGAGTCGGTGGTACCGAATTTCCGCGATCAGTGCAGATTTTAGATTGATCCGGATCCGATGGCTGGCACTTAATGATGGCCAAACTCCCACTTATAATGTAATAGGAGTTTGTCTAGACCTATGTATCAAGTTTTAGTCTATTGAAACTAAGCACAGAGATGTGAGAGGTGATAACAGAGGAGACAACCACATCCCAGTTGATTGGGGTACTTCCAGAGAGTGGAATTGCAGCCAAAACACTGCGGATCAATATGCTAGCCAGTAGGGATCATCCTTACAAGTTTATTGAAGGGGTAAATTAGTTTCCTCACGTTTCCCACATTTTCTTCTTTTTTTCCATGGATATGATAATAGAAATCATATGGGGCTAATCCCTTTTATTCCTTAGGATGCAGGAGTATCATAGTTTTACATTGTGGTTGATTTTAATGGTTTAATACATGTATATTCTTGAATTTGGACATAATTCTATGATAGCTTAACATATTATATATGTCTGATCACCATAGTTAATTAGTTAGACCATTAATTGCTTTGTGAGAGGAACTAAGGGTTGGAAAAATTGTAGAATTACATAATTAATATCGTGCCTCGGGAGAGGGCCTACAATTTTGAAGGGAATAACTAAGAGATATCTTTAATGCACCTATGCGACTATTAAATCACTGCATGAGTAGGATTTGCTTTAGTATAGGTAGGGTATTATGTTGTGTGAGTGGGTAATATTTTCCACGGGTCCCTTGGGCTAGGATTTAGGACAAATAGTTATTAATGAATTGGAGTTAATGGTAGTGTAAGTTGTGGTGAAACTAGATTTCTAGGGAACCCATACGATCTGTGATAAAAAAACATTCAATTTAGATTTCCATTTCTAAAAATTAGTTTAATCAAACACTCAATCACTTTTTCATGATGTCTAGATGATCAAGTTACAATTAGTAGTAGTTTTTAGATTCATGTTTCCCTAAGTTCGACATTTAGGACTCATAGGCCTATACTACTCAATGCATACACTTGCATTTTGCATGCATAGTTACAACGTGTCAAGTTTTAGCATCATTTCTGTGGAAATGGCAACCCCAACACTACAAGTGATGTAATCGGCCACTATAGGGCATTGTTTTTTTTATTTCCCATTTTTTCTTTAATCAAGAGCATGAAAGAAACAAAAATTCTATTGTCAATTCACTAGCATTTTGTGTTCTCACATTTCTATTAAATTTCTGTCAGCACTCCCATAGCCACACGCTCATCCATTTGTATGAAGCTCCACATCAATGAGACTACTGAATTGGGTCGACACTTGGGCGTACCAATAATTCATAATAGGAAAAGCAAAAATCACTACCAATTCTTAATTGAGAAGCTTCAAGGTTAGATAGATAAATGGCAGAACAATTTCCTATCTATGGAAGGGAGGGTCACATTGGCGAAGTCTACCTTACTTGCCCAACTATGTTATACAATGCAGATGACATAGTTGATGGTGGCATGTTGCGATAAGATAGACCAGTTGATACAAAACTTTATTTGGAGTGGCTCATCCCAGACCAAGAAGCTACACCTTGTCGCCTGGGAGAAAATCACACTACCTTACCACGCCGGAGGGTTAGACATGTCCTTGTTGATGAAGAAAGCTTGGAAATACTTGAGGAATGAACCACTCCCCTGGGTTCGTCTTATGAAGGCCAAATACTCATCTTAAACATGAGTAATTGCTCCAGCTCTCATCAATGGAGAAGTATAAAGGTCTCTCTCCCCTTCCTCCTCACACATTCGAAAAATGTGGTTGTTTCAGGCGAGCGCACAATTGTGTGGACTGATGTCTGGGTTGAAGAAGGTTATACATCGGTGCTTCACACATCACTCATCGTGCCCAAAGATATCAAGGACCTGAAAGTGGCGAGCCTGGTCAAAGACGATGGCTGTTGGGATTCTGAGTTCCTACAATATTGGTTCACAGACCAAACTACACATGATATCTTAAGGATGCCGCCCCCCTTGCTCAATATGGTCTTGACAACTTCATTTGGACCCTGTTTAAGGATGGTAATTACTTAGCCAATACAACATATAGGTCCCTCAGTGGCACAAATCTTCCCTTGCCAACTGGTCACTTTTCTTCTCTATGGTCTCTGCCCATTCCGCATCGCGTCAAAGCCAACCTATGGCTTATTCACAGAGACCGACTTCTCACAAATGTTTTCAGGTACCGAAGGAAGATGACAAACTATTGTGCCTTCTCTATTTGTAGCAATGCCCCAGAGTCCACCCTTCATGCCGTTAGAGACTGCTACATAGCCCGTAGCACATGGTTGCTCCTTATCCCCCAAGAAGCCATATAATTCTTCAACTTCGACACAACTGATGATTGGCTTGGTTACAACCTCAAACATCTTAAACCAGTGACAAGATTGCCAATTCTTTTCTCCATATCATGTTGTCTTATATGGAAGAATAGAAATCATAAAATTTTTGAGCAAGCTGCAAAACTGCCGCAGTCTCTAGCCATTTCTTGCCGAGGGGATGCAACTTCTACTACTAAAGCCTTCATCCAACCCAGCATACCCAGTAGCAACCGAACTAAGGATCCCACCTATTCGACTAAGATTTCCCAAGACTCGGTGTTGGTGAACGTCGACACAACAACAGATATTAAAAATGAACGCATCTCCACTAGCATGATCCTCTGAAATGCATAAGGGACTTGGATCTCAGGGGGCACAACCTTCATGCGGGGTACAAACCCCATGAGGGGTGAGCTCTATGCAATCATGGATGGTCTCCGGCACATCCGAACAAGGAACATCCTCAAATTTACTATGATCAGTGATTGTCAGTTGGCTGTCTTATGGATCAAGGGGGCCCAACATCCACCAACAAAATACACGCTGATTGTTCAATCTATAATGCGCCTATGGTCAAATCTTTCTGGAGGTTCTTTAATCCACATGAAGAGAAGATGGAATAACCTCGCAGATCAACTGGCAAAGCAATATCTTAAACAGCCTGACCTAGCAGGCCATTTCCAAACTTGCCCGTCCTTTCTTGGTGAGCTTTATGAAAATGATATGATTAGTTATACAAACGTCTTTAAGATTGTTCCTGTTTCTAATTTATTCCATTGGGCTTCCTTGTAACCAGATTAGCCAGGTAGTGAAAAAAAACATTTTAGGTACTAGTGCAAGGTTCACATTCGAACCACTAATTACAGAGACTTTACTCCAACCATTACAAATTAGGAGGAGATTTTTTGTAAAATGTGAGAGTTTGGGCTTTAGCTGAGAAGCTCATCCAAACTCACCACCTCAGGAAGACCAGACACATGTAGTAGACATGGACCCAAATGCTGAAGAACATGTTGAAGAAGGACTCGATGAACAAACAATTTGGGAGAAAAGTAAAGCATCTTCTGCTAAAACACAGTTAGGGCCAATTAATAGGTAAGAAGTCAATGTGGAAAACTAAAAGATAGACCCCAAGCTTGTGGCACTGATTAAATCTCTATCATTTCATGACCACAATATGGAGGACCCAATGGCACACATCAATGGCTTTCTGAGTTGTGATATGTTGAATATTTATAGGGTCCCAACCACAATTATTTATTTGAAGTTGTTCTCCTATTCATTATTAGACAAGGGCAAAGCATGGTTCCTTAGTCTCCCTTGAGAATCAATAGAGACCTGGGATAAAATGATATATGTCTTCTTCTAATGATAATTTCCACCCTAGAAGACTAATGAATTGCTCGGAAAGATCCACAACTTCAAACAACATGCTGAAGAGTCATATTATGAAGCCTGGGAGTGATTTCAGAACATGCTCAGGGTTGGCAATGACATTCTACTATGGCCTACATAAAGGGGAGAGGACAAGTCTGGATAGTGTAGGAGCATGTTTCTTCATAAACAATAAATCTAACAGGTGTCACGAGATGCTAAAGAACATGTCCAAGAATCACTCATGGGGGAGGAGTGAGAAGCACCAACAATAATTAAAAGTTCTATGAAATAAAGGGAGTTTACAAGATTCAAAGCCCAGATGGACAGACTTGCAAGGAAACTTGAGAAAAAATCTGACACCTGATCTAAAGATGAAGAGGAGGATTGCATGTACATGCTTTACCAATATAAACATAACATGGGCCCCAATAAGATAGAAAAAATTGAAGACATGCTATGCAGGCTAGTGAGTCAAAATGAGACCTTAATGGACCATACAAAATAGGTGTAGCAAATTCATGAGACGTAGATCCACACTATTGAAAATCATATTTATCAACTAGCAACAGAGGTGGCATCCATAAAGAAGCCCATTCCTCATGGATTTCCTGGGAATACAGAGACAACTCATCATCATCATCAAGTAAATTTTATCTCTATTGTTAAGGAGCCAGAGCATGTCACTAAGCAGTCACCAAAGAAGCACACTCTAGAGCCAGATTGGGTATATGTGCCAAAAGTTCCATTTCTACACAGCCTACATTGAAGACCAGGGGGATGTTGAACATCATTGCATTTTGCTCACACATGCACCTTAGTATACACAAGGTCAACAACAAGTGACAAGGACACTCCATCTACATTGTTGTTGCAAGATATTGAACTTCAAGCTTCTACAATTGCTATGTGTACATGCCCAATTCAAGAAAAGGTGTTCATGCATCAAGAACATGTGAAGTTTCTACTTCACGATCACAGTCACAAGGAGGCATCCAAAATTCAGAAGGACCATCCACCAGTCATTCCACCCACACGAGATGTGTCAAATTCTATACTAGAAGGTAGCGTTGAAGCAAGATTAGGGAAGGAGATCCCTAATGTTCCCTATATTCCACTACACTAGTGTATAGAGAAGCCACATGTTCCATTCCCAAATAGTGTGAAGTCGAGATAGGAGGAACGACAATTCAAGAAGTTCCTAGACATCGTCCAAAAGCTCCACATCAACATCCCACTTGTAGAGATGATAGAATAAATTCCTAGATATGGAGGATTCTTAAAGGACATCATCAACAAGAAGAGATGGATAACATATACATATATCTTGCATGTTGATGAAGTTGTGAGTGCTATGATATAGAGAAGGCTACCATTCAAAAGAAAGGACCCGAGATGCTTATACATTCCTTGTTCTATAGGGACCAAGAATTTTCAAGTGTAGTATGACTCTGGGACAAGCATAAATCTCGTTCCTTTTGCTAACTTTTGAAAGTTGGGTTTGAAGAAACCAATAAAGACATCCATGACAATCCAGTTGGCAGACATATCAATTGTGAGGCCATGTGAAATATGTGAGGATGTGTTAGTCAAAGTTGATAAATTCATATATCACATCAATTTTGTGGTTATGGACATGCACGAGATGCGAGGATCAAATATGTTGTTAGGAAGGTTGTTTCAAGCTACAAATGATGTGGTCATTGCCATGGGTAGTGGCTACTTGACACTCAAGATAGATGAAAATAGGGTGGAGTTCAGACTTCCAAATGATTCTTTACAACCATCCAGGGACAACCTGGTCTGAAGAATATCACATTGTCGAGCCTAGGACATTAAACAAGGCCACTTATGGGAGGAAGCCCAATTTTAATTTTGTCATCTACATTTTGTTAGGACTTTTCATTGTTTACATTGCATGCTTGTCTTCCTAGAGGTTTAATTGATATAAAAAGGCACCTTGATGCTTTTGTTTGGTGTAGGTAGAGCCAGAGTTGGTACTACCAACACCACTATAGATACCACTGACATGCTTAAAAATATTCAATGGGGATTTCCCAAAAAGTTGATACCACCGACCCCAAAGTCGGTTGTACTAAGTTCTTATTAGGTCAAAGTCTGTAGAAAGTCAGTACCACCTACTTTTCTTAGGAAAACTCATAGAGATATAGAAAAAAGTTGTCGAGACCACTGACACACAAGTTGATGGTACTAACTCATATAGCTTAAAGGAGGATAGAGGACATCATATCTCTGTACCACTGACACACAATTTGCTCAGTACCACCGACACACAATTTGGTGGCAACAACACCGAGGGATAGATGCCAACTGAATTTGAATCACAGATTCCGTTGGGAACATTTCACCCACCACCATCGCCACCACCGCTCATGGTCCCCCGTTCCACATCTTTGTTTGATTTTTTACTATGATGACATAGTCAAATTCAAGTTTAGGGGGGTGATGGAACAATTTTATCTTAATTTTGTTTTTTAGTTTGTTTTACGTTTCCTATTTCGAAATTGTAGGATCCATATCTATCTAGTGAAGTATTGGAGCTTAATTCATGATTTGTATCATCTTCATGTGTGTTTCTTTTCAATGGAATTTAAAAGAAAATTTTATATGATCACATCCTGTTAAGATTGAATTGCAAAGTCTAAGGTAACACCACCTAGAGGAAGTGTATCAGTTAGCCATCTTAAGGACATTTAATATGAATAGAAATCTTAATTTATCCAAGAATTATAGATGGTTTGATCCCAAACTGACCAAATGAGTAACAAACCCTTAAATATGATTTTTGGAAAGAAACTCTAAGGTTACCTATACATAGGTTGATAGGAGAGGGGCATATCATAATTTAATACATGTATTGTCTCTTAATTATGTGATTTCACCCACTTTTCATTACATTTCATCCACCACCATAAGATGATCAAGTAATCCAATTTTTTCCCTCTTAATTGCATTGCATAGCATAGTAAGTGGAATGATAATTATTCTTTTATTGCATTAGTTTTAAATGAAAAAAAATTGCATATCAATTAGTTTCATAATAATTTTCATGTAGGTTGCATTTTCTTTTGCATCATTCTTTACGTCCTGTATTTATGTAGATTTTTTCTCAATATAAAGTGAAAGGATTCACATCCATACCTCTCTGAATGAAAAAAAAATATAAAAAGGAAAGCAATGAGATATTGAATAAATCCCTGAGCATCCTTTATTGATTTTTCTATAATAAGAGGTCAAGGAAAAAAGAAGAAGAAAAAAGAACAAAAAGATATTACATAAAGAGGGAGAAAAAGGATGACTAAAATCCAGGTCTGAATTTTTCTTCAAGGAGAGGTGAAAATAGCTATATGTATGCATTCTTTTACCCCACTCTCATCAGTCAGGTGAGACATTTTGTGCATGCATCATTCCACCAAAATAGTAGGCATCGGGATTCATGCATTTCTCATTTCCTTCATGATCATAGGTTTATAACATGTTGTTTTTTCATAAATGATTCAGATGTTACTTGTGATTCCTATTCACAACCACCTACTTCATTCCATCCTTTTCTCTTTGCGCTAGGCCACAATATGATTGATCCCCTCATTTATTTTCATGTGGGAAATTGCTTCCAATATAGTTGGTAGGTAGATAAGAGAAATGTAGATAGGGAATCACATGGTGCATCAAGTGAATACCCTATTGAGTATGATGTTAACTGCTCTATTAATAGTGATTCATTGATCTAAGGTAATCTTTAATGAACATTTTTGTTATTGTAGAGTAGTTATTTGTTTAGTGGTTGGTAAGGGACAATTTGGGATCGCTAGGTGGGCGTATTTGAGAAATGTAGTTCATGTGGTTTGTCCTCTTGCTGACTTGTCTCAAATACATCCAAAGGTAGTGTTGCTCAAGGGAGAGCAAAATTTAATCTTAGGGGATTTTGATGCACTGAATTTTATCCATTTTTCACAGGCTAGTTTTCTATGTATTTCATGCATAATTACTCAATTTGATATCATTTATGCATTGCTGATCATCATTGGTGTGTGAAACACTTTTGCATCTAATAACAAATATTTTCACCAAATTATGTCAATTTATTATATTTTTTTCAAACTTATGTTGGATTTTCCTCATTTTAGACGATTTGAGCACTTTCAATACAAATTGGTATTTCCGACTTTGATTCAGTGGTATCGACTTTTTGTAGAAATCCAATAGGGAATACTGAGGAAACTTGATGCTATTGACTTTTCAGTCGGTGGTATCGACGCTGACTTGGTGCTATCGACTTTTGGTGTCAGTTGTTCCAACTTTTGCTCCTAGAATAAGTCATAAATAACTCGATGCTATTGACACATGTCAGTAGTAGACAACTTGTCTAAGCAGCTAGGCGATCCTTCCTACACAAGGGAAGCCTAGGGGCCTTGGCATCTAGGTGGGAACGTAGGTGTTTCTAGGCGTTCTTCATATTTGTTTATATTTTACATATATATATATATATATAAATGATTTTGCATAATATATTTATCTATATTCAAATATATACATCATTATGTACATTATTGTTTAACCAATCATAACTTCACCTACATCACACATTTTATGGCCTAATCTAGACACGTTCAGCCTTAATTCAACCTAACATGATTGAAATTGGACTTAATTCAACTTAGTCTTCCCAAGTGTAGCCTGAGTTAGACTTGTTTGGAAAAACATGACCTAATCATACATACCTTCCCTAGTTTGTCCGACATTGACATAAATGAGCCCTAATTTGGCAGAATCAGACTTAGTTCACCAAGTAAGACATATTTTACCCAAATCAGACCTGTTTCCCAACAAATAAGTCCTAATATTCCCAAAGTAGGGTGGTAAGAGCTCGGTAAGTCCCAATGAAGGACCCGGGTTCAAACCTCACCGAAGGCACTTTGCACACGACAATTCACACTAATTAGGCATGAGAGGGGGGTGAGCAGACCACACCCTCTCATGCCATGAGAGTTTACCATGTCGGCTTCTCCCGAGATCGGTTCTCTCGGTCATCAAAAAGATTTGGCCTATATCATATCTGTCTTCCCAAAAATAACTAAGAATGATCAAATTTGACCAAATTCAGACCTAACATAGGATAATATTCTCTTCAAGTGTCTTAATTTGGGCCTAAAAGGCCTTAGGAATCCACTTTAATTATCTAAAATCTTAGACGCCTAGTTTAAGTCGGACCATCTAGATCCTAGGGGCCTAGGCGAGCCTAGGTGGAGCCTGAATTAGTATCAATACTTAGGGGTTTCTAGGCATCTGAAAACTTGGTGCCATCGACTTTGGAGTAGGTGGTAGTGACTTTTTGTGATCAGTACATATTTCACATTGATCCAAATCTAGAGACTGTCACTTAATGACAACTAAAGTCCCACTTATAACCTAAGGAGAGTTTTCCCAGACCTATCTATCATGTTTTCGTCTATTGTAAATGAGCACAACGCTGGGACAGGAGAAGAAGACCACGTCTCGAGCGATTTAGGCACTTCCAAGGAGTAGATTTGTAACTGAAACGTTGTAGTTCAAGACACTAGCCAGAAGGGATCATCTGGACGAGTTTCTCAAGGGGTTACATTAGTTTCCTCATGTTTCTCACATTTTTATTCTTTATTTCAATGGATATGATAATAGAAATTATGCGGGGCTAATCTCCTTTGTGCCTTAAGACCCGGGAGTATCCTGGCTTTGCATTGTAATTGATTTCAATGGTTTAATACATATATTTTCCTGAATCTGGACATAATTGTATGACAGCTTAACAAATTGTATGTACTTGATAATCATAGTCAATTAATTAGATCATTAATTGCTTTGTCAGAGAGATTAAGGGTTAGAAAAATTATAAAATTACATTATTAATATTGTGCCTCATGAGAGGGTCTACAATTGTGAAGGGAATAGCCGAGAGATGTTTTTAATGTGCCTATCTAACTCTTAAATTGCTACGTGAGTAGGATTTGCTTTATTATAGGTAGGGTATTATGCTGCATGAGCAAGTAATATTTGCCTCAATTCCCTTGGTCCAGAACTTGGGATAAATAATTATTAATGAATTGGAGTTATTATAGTGTGAGCCATGGTGAAATAAATTCCTAGGGAACCCATCTAATATTTGATCACAAACCATTCAATTTAGTTTTGCATTTCTTGAACTCAGTTTAATCAAACAATCAATCACTTTTTCACTAGGTCTAGCTGATCAAGTTGCAGTTAGTAGTTGGTCTTAGATTCACATTCCCCTGAGTTCGACATTCATGCCTCATAAGCCTATTCTACTTGACGCACACACTTGTATTTTACACTCATAGTTACAATGTGTCAAGAACAACAATCTATATTTCATTATTTCTTTACTTCATTTAAGTACTTTATAGTGTGGCAAAGGATGTGATTTTAGCTCCTTTCAATGTTGAGCAAGTTTCTATTTTTTGTAATTTCAATTTATGAATTACGTTTACCATGGAGTTTGATTTTTTTTTGTCTTCTTCTTTATTCAACAGTAGGCATTGTAAATTGTTAGTGATTCTCCCAAGTATACTGAGTGTGTAATATTTGACCCATTGGGTAGCAAATTTTTAGGTAATATAGATTTGATCTTTCACTGTATTTATTAATGTCAAAATCATTATATAACTACTTAAACATGCAACTGCATGTATTATTTTAACTTATAGTGGTATATAAACATTCCATGAAGGCATAGGAGTTGTAAATAAGCAAAATAAAACATTATCTTAGAGGAATTTGAGGTATCTTTATGACTCCATATCTAATGCCAACTATGATTATTTTAATATATTAACATCTTTCATAACTATGCCTTTTTAGAGGCCTACACAAGATAATGGTTGGGTGCATGCTTATTATTTGATGAATTATATGAGTGTAATTGCCATAACAACCTTAGAGGATATTCAGAATGTACAATAGGTAATATAGACTTTGATCACAAGTATATTTTCTAAGTTGAATTGTATAATATCATTCCTTTAGTTCGTATTTAACAATCAACTCAATTATGCATGAGACACTCTAGGAAACATACACGAAATATGGGCACAGTGCTTCACTAAAAAAGGTGGCTTTCTAGTCAATTGTGATTGATGATAATGTACGAAACTCTAAATTTTATTGCTTGTATGATTATGTAATGAATCTCAAGTATTTGAAACTTTATATTAAAGTGAAATTATGATGAATGTAAGTACTTTAGATTTGATTCACATCAATGGGGCATTTAAATATATTAATGTGTGAATGAATATTGGTGAAATATGAATGTGTGTGTAAAGAGAAATGCATTTTGAAGATATGTATATGAATGCAATGTGTCGATTGAAGATGTGCATGTGTATGTATGTATATGTGTTTGCTATTGCATATTTTACATGTTTGAAATGATGTGTTGTTAAGCTGACAAATGATAGAACCCGCTGTAAATGAACAATGGGCTCTGCATCCTGCTAAACTTTCGTACAACAGGTTTGAAAAAAAAAATACAAATTTAAATGTTAGTTACTAGCTAAAACTCCCCATTTAAATATTGTAACATCAGTCTGGTGGACCCAAACTGACATTACTGAACATGTTATCTTTAACAATTTTAACTGATAACATAGTATACTATGGGTATTTTTCTAAAAATTGATGTTGAATTTTTGTATCAACGATCGTATAAAAATAAAAGATGATGCTGACCAATTTTGACAATCTAAATTGTAGCTTCCTACTACGTTGATTTTTCCTAAATTCAATGTTGTAATATTGTTGCCACATCATTTTTTATACTGAAACTGATGTTACAAACCAGAACGCCTATTCAGACACAATTTTCTAATAGGCAAGTTTTTACTTTGGTGGTTTTTTAATCTTAAAGATAGTTTCTGGAATTGCCGTAGAAGCACTATGTTAGTTTCCGCTTCCTTGGTTTATAGATATAACCATTAATTTGTTGTGTTGTCCACCTAGGCATTGCCTAAAACTAACATCACAAGCCTTAAATAACCCATGTTAGACACACGTGTACTAGTCAATGAGCATCAACTAGTAAGTGTAGGTAATTATTATAATATAGACTGAAACCTATTTTTTTACATTTGAAGTTTTTTCACACTAATCAGTCTGATACAAAATTACAAAATAACTCGTGTTAAAGAAAACAATGTTAGTTAGTCACAAAACCAGTCAAATTTTAAAGGAGGTTCACAAACAAATTAGTCATTGACTAAAACTACAAACAAAATCTAAAAACACTTGTGGTTGACAATTAATACCTAAGACACTCAAAATAATATTTTTTGACTATACTAGCACATTCCATACTAAAAGCCATATTCATTTGACATTTTTTTCTCTTCACGTTTTCATCCCATGAAATCGATCTATATTACTTCATTACTAATAGTGTCAAATATTATATTTTAAATATAGACAACCATTGAATCATTGAGCCATTTATCATTCATTTAGTTACACCGATGGATTTCAATAATATTCATGATAGAGAATGATCTTTCCACTATTTTTGTAGCCACTAGCAATATCAATGCCAATTTTATTAACTTATATATATCTACTTTGACTTTATGATTTTCCAATTAAATAAAGGGAATAACATAATCACTAATATTTGATATTAAATATAATAAGGTTTTGTTTTAGTAATATCTCAAAATTTAACAAGATATACAAATGGACAATGCTACATCCAATATATCAAATACCAAAATATTTGGTTTACCAGAGTTTTATATTGATTCTATTGTAGTAATATCAATAATACAAATTGAATCAACTAAAAGAAATATACAAGAAAGTACCAATTTCTCCTTCAACCAATCAAACTTCAATAGTGCTCATCAGTTGCCAACTAATAAGGAACAACAATGAATGGCTGAAATACTAATGATCACTTGTCATTGCTAACACATGTCATAAGATCAATATAGTAAAAGCAGCATATGTATCTAGTTCCAAGAATACAAGGATGTACATGTTGATTGACATAAAATAGACTCTAAAACTCATATCATCATTCAAAAAATAGGTCTTGGCACAATAAGGGTGACACAACCACAAGAGAATCGTTGTTTTGGTATTGTTTTTATATCTATATATATGTTTCAAAACAGACTATATAAATATTTCCTTATTAAATTCTATTTTATATGTGAATCATTTTGTCTACCCAAAGTTGCACTTGATGAATTTATTTGCTCACCAATCCAGTTTACCCATTTTTGAGAACTTTTTTTGTTACACACTTTGTCATGTACGTATCATGGAGAAAAATGTGTGTCAGAAGAACTTCCTCACACATGTTTTATTGAAACTAAACAACCACAAGTAGTGTAGTCAACACAACTTAATTTTCTAGATTGTGTATTTATGAAGTAATTTCTAGAGTTATCTTTTTTGAGTCAATTTTTTGAAAGGGATAGCTTATGCACGTGATGGTCTCCATGCATACCACCTTCTTCATGCTATGTGTGGTGCAACAAAGGTCGTGAAAGATGAGATTCTGAATGCAGTTTCAACTATGATCAACCTATGACTTGCCGATTGTTGCCTTGCCTCCCTAGCATCCTATTTTTCAATGCCCCTTTGACTCCTTTCCTCAGGCCAGACAACGACATTCGACCTATCACGGTTGGAATGATTTGATGTCATCTTGTTTACGGGCTGCAATGAAGGGTGTGTTTCCTAATGCAATAAATTATCTTAAGGATCATCAATTTGGTGTTGGTATTCTTCGGGGTGCTGAAGCCTTTCCACACATTGTCACTTGCCTTGTCCACGAACAAATTTTTTTTACCACTCTTACGCTGGCCCTTGTTGACTTCACTAATAATTTCAATATGGTTGACAGATCCACCATATTTTAGGAGGCACATCTTCATTTCTCAATTATTACACGTTGGGTTGAATTTTTTTATCCCCGACTCCATCCTACATGGATCAGAGTGAGTCGCTTCTGTCCATGGTTGGTGTCCAACAAGGTGATTTGTTGGGGCCACTTCATTTTTCATTTGTTCTCCATCTTCTTATTTTTCAACTGAAGGATGAATGTTGCATTGACCTTCTTACTTTCTATCTTAATGATTGCACCCTCATTGGTGACACTACCAAAGTCTCCAAGACACTATCTATTATCGAAGAATGAGGCCCAAACTTTGGCCTTCATATAAATAATAAGAAGACAGAAAACTTTTGGCCTTTAGATGATCTAAGGCGAGACCCAGAGTTTAATATGTTCCCTACTAACATATCTTTTCCTATGTGTGGAGTAAAAATTTAGGTCTTATTTCCATAGATCTAGGTTTTGTGTTGGAGCTTCCCTAGGAACATGTGGATAAAACTCTCCTCATGATGGATTGTGTGACTTTGCTTCAGGACCCACAATGTGAGCTTCTTCTTCTTCAAACATGTGTTGGGATGCCCAAGCTATTGTCTTCTCTTTGAGCAAAACTCCCAATTGAAAGACTCTAGAGGGGGGTGAATAGAGTTATATAATAATTCTAACCAAAATTAAAATTACTTCACTTAAAGTGCAGTAGAAATATAAAGCAAAAGAGACAACAACAAGAGAACCAAATTTAGGGTGGTTCCATCAAATGATGTCATTCCACTACTTAATTGTTTCCAACTATGATTTTTGAACCTTGTATTTTATTCTTTTTATATACTGATACATAATACACAAAATTTACTGGTGTTTTTTGTGGGTCAAGAAAAACCCTCCTTTTTAGCTTAAGGAGAACTACCACCTTATTTGACAGGCTGCCGAAAGGTCACCCTCTTCACCTCTTCCTTAACGAACATAGAAGAGAACTGTATCACACTTCTTCTTCAATGGCCAGCAGAAGGGCATCAAGATAAGAAGACTCATTCTTATCATCGAAATCTGGACATCCTTCACTCTAAGAAGTAGTTCAAGAGAAATACACCATTATGGAAACAAATTGAAGAAAGGAAGAAACAATTTATCTCACAAGATTTACAAATGAGCACTTATGGATAAGTGATGATGTTCCACTCCACAAAAAGTTTTGTTAAGGTTATATTGGTGGAGAGGATACTAAAATTGAGCTAAGGCTTAGGCTAGAAAGTTGGTAACTTAGTGTAGTAGTGAAGCACTATGAGTAGATTGCAAGTAGAAAGTAATCTCAAGTGTATGTAAATTATTATTGTAAAGTAATATGCAAAGTTGGTATCTAGGTGTACTAAGACCACTCCTATTTATAGGAAATATTTATAAGTAGTTAGGGTACCTGTGGGGAGTTTCTAGAGTGTTCTAGGTGGTCAACTAGTTATTAGGACAAAATTAGTTGGGTTGCAATGACTAATTTGATCGTTAATATTTTTTTTATTTCAGAACATTCTCAGTCAAAAAATAGATTGACCAAAACTATCTTGGTTGAGAATTTTTTTGACCGAGATTGATATGAGTGCGCAAGTGATTCTAATGGCTATGTGTCAGTCTATCTTATTAGTAAAAAATGTATAACAATCTTTTGTTGGTCAATTAAGTCTTCGACCAAATGTGTTTCGGTCGACAAGGACTTTGAACAAGAGTGACTCAAAACTTACATTATTGTAAAAGTTTCCGGTTATATGAGTCCTCAAATGGGGGGTGTTTCGATCGACAATTCTTTGACTGACAATGTCTTGTTTGACAAGGTTCTTTGACTGAGAAAAATCTCTACAAATATATGTGTGTAAAATGGGAAACCTATCTAATAATTTTTCTAATGAAACCTAACAATCCTAAAGGACTCTTATGAGTGTGGGATAGGGTTTTGGGTACGTTTCAAAAATTTATCATTTGTCCTTACATCATATCTATCAAGTTGTATGAAAACACAATTGTACAATAACATGCATAGTACAACTAGTCCTACAAGTATCCAAACATATCTAAAATTGCATAGTCTCTGTAATTAGATCTTGACTTAGTTCCTTGATCACCTAAAATACTTAATACACATGTTAGTGGCATAAATTGGGAAACATTTTCATCATCGAAATATGAGCATGGCTTATCTAAAAAGCCAACACCAATATCTATCAGTTCTAAATTGGATGATTTTGAACGTGTGCTTTGTCAAAGTCTAGAATGTATTCTAGTTGGCAATATCCTAAGATTTGGTCATTTATAGTGGTTCTAGGACACACTTCATATGCACATCATAGGGTTAGGCATCATATCTTCCCAAGATGTCATCATGTATGATTACGTTTCCTCTTGGATCCAAACCCATGAACTCCAAGATCATATCCTGTGAGGGGTTGAATCTATGCCTACAAGAGCCTATTTAGTTACCACACATGATGCCATCTATAAGATTTTGTCATCTTTTTAGCAGTCCCAGTTATCAAGTATGTGTTTTTCCACTTCAAAGATCCACTCTACTTTAAAAGACACTTACAAAAAAACTATTATCCACTAATTCACAAGTGGCCCCTCCCAGCAACAACTAGCTATCCTCACTTCTTCCTAAACCAAACATGCACAAGACTTTCTATTTGTCATTCCCAATGATGGCCTTTGTTTTTCCATGTCACCTATTGATTATAGATCTATTCTTCTTTATCAACTCATGATTTCCTTTTACCCTAGTGATGAGTGTTGTCAATTTTTAAACATTGCAGACCTTGATACCTTTGGTGATCATGTTGTTTATTGTTGCATAAGAGTTGGATATAATTTTTAAAATGACTTAGTTAACGATAGTCCTTTTGACCTTACCTCTCGAGCTAGTTAAATGTCCTAAAAGAGGCTTCTGAAGCCATTCTTGACGCACCATCACCAATATGAACCTTATACTATCATCTTCTACATCTTATAATTATATTTTTAGATCTATGGACTTCTCCATCCAGAAAAGACTGGTAGCAAATTTGTTACCCATGCTTTTATGAAGGTATTTTATAATTAGCTACCTTTATTAATTATAAAAATTTATTCACAGACTCTCTTGGAGAAAAATATGCATCCGATGCACTTTCTCATGAACGTTTGAGGAAATTGAATAGCCACGGGTATTCTAATCAAGACAATTTGATTTTGTTTGAGTTTATGTATATTGAATGAAGTATTTTAAGAGTTACCTTGTTTGAGTCAATTGTTTAAGTATCATCTAGTCAAAATTTAATATTACTTCTCAACTAATGTTATGAAGCTAAGATGAGGCACACATTAAATTTTCTAGAGTGGGTGGTGGGCCACTTTGCCCCCGACCTCTATTCTCACTAATAGAAACCTTATGCTACCATTTTCTACATTTTATTATTTTATTTTTAATATATAGGCTTCACCATACAAAAGGACTGGCATACCAATTTGTTCCCCGTGCTTTGTGAATACATTTTTGTATAATATCCTATTTTTCAAATTGAAAAAAATTATTTAAAGAATATCTTGAAGAAAAATATCCATATACTCATACACTTCCCGTTTGAGAAAACTAAACAACTATAAATATTCTAATCAATACAATTTAATTTTTTGGAATTAATGTGTAGTGAATAAAGAGTTTTCAAGTTATTTTCTCAATCAATAATTTAGCATATCATGTAGTCAACGTTTAATATTACTATTAAACTGATGTTATGAAGTTGAATGAGGCATTTACAAAACTCTCTGGAGAGTGGGTGTGGGTGGGTGGGGGCACTTGCCCCACTTGCCCCCCCCCCCCCCCCCCCTCCGGTGGGGTGATGGGGGTGGTGGGAGCAATCGTGTTAGTATAGTGGACAACTTATCCTACTCCAGCGAGTCGGTGTGTAAGTTGAAAAAACCAAAAGTGCTTAATCTTGACGACATGAACTGAACTGTATGTAGTCTTGTTCGATGGCATGTGTAACCCCACCTCAGCATTCATTGGGCTTTCTCTGAGTTGGTGGCAGCGGAGTGCATACGGAGCGAATTAAAAGGCACCTACCAATTATTTAGTAACCCCACCCTAATCAAAGACAAATGAAGTTGGAGTGCACCAAACTCCAGCTGGTTGGAGTCAGCTACCATCGCTTTTCTTCTAGCCACTCAACGTGGCTATGTATCAACTTGTGTAATATGTGACCGACAACGTGATTCGGTCTCTCAAAACCGAAACAAACTATTGCTGAACAGAGGATCGTGGAGAGATGTGTTGCCCTGGGAACCCAGTCACGGATGGTCTACTCACAAAAACCAAGACGGCAATTGTATGTTGGGCCCACTTCATATGTGCTACAATATTGGGATAAAAAACTAAAATAGCACACTTTGATTAAAATATGTACTGAAATAGTATCAAACCCATCTTAATTCTCAAAATAGCCCACTTTCAAGAGAAAGCGCCAACACTTTTGGCGTTTTACTGTTTGCAGGACCAAAAGCGTAAAAAAAATAACGTTTTCAGTTGAAAGCGTCAAAAAAATGGCGTTTTTACCTGAAAACGCCAAAAACTAGGTGTTTTCATGTAAAACCGTAAAAAAAATGCCTACTTTTTGGCGTTTTTCAACTGAAAACGTCATTTTTTTGGCGCTTTTGGTCCTAGAAACGCCTAGTTTCCAGTACATATTTTTCAGATTCTAGTACTGCTTTCTCTTGAAAGTGGCTATTTCGGGAATTAAGATAGGTTTGGTGCTATTTCAGTACATATTTTTATCAAAGTGTGCTATTTTGGTTTTTTATCCACAATATTGTCGAGCTTGGCCGGTTGGAGACATGGCGGCATTACAGGAAAAAATATTACAAGAACATTCTAGTACTGCTTACACTTCTTTATTATCTTGAGGGAGCAGTCTCTCCTCCTTACCGACCAGAATGAGCAGGAAGTGGAGGTGGGAGGAGACTGCTGTATCATTATTAGATTTTGAAATTTATATAATAGGGAGCCGAGTTCAATATGTAATGACACAATTTGGTATTGCATTATCAAATAAATCTTAGTAGGAGCGGTGATAGAGACGGCAATGCATCCTAATCAAGGTTGATAATTTCATTGGAGGGTTGAGAGATTATTCTAATCCCCAAACTATATACAAGCAAAAAGGCAAGTGGTGCATAGAAATTCAACAAAGCGATGGGTCACAAACAATGTAGCGTAGTATTGTATGCCCGTAAATTTAGTCGATTCATTGTGTCACCTTAATAGTAACGTTTTTGTGAAAGGAGGTTTAAGCTTAGGCAACCTCCCTCCTAAACCCAACCCAGGTTGTATGAGTGGAAGAAGGATAACAACAATACCGTAATTTGACTAAGATCTTATTTGACTTATGACGTCCCAACAGTTACTTAATCAAGTTCACAAAATCAGTTAACAACCAAAGTTAAATAGCAAGCTGTTATTTTTTGTTTGGGATTTTCTAAGTTTAGAAACTAGTATATGTCTAGCTCAGATAATCAATATATGTTTTATAACCATGAACTAGTCATCTACACTTATACTAATGGGTAAACATGTGAATCCAGTAGGATAAGATATGATTCATTATCCTAACATTATAGATGTAAGTAACCAAACAATGCGTAAGCAAGTTTTGTAGAATTTTTATTTACATATACCTTAGCAATCATAGTAGGGGTTATGGGTACTAGTAATTTATCTAATACACCACAATTAAGATCATGGAGTGTTTTCAAATGGAAGGAGTACAAAATGACTCACGATTTTCTTTGTTGTGTTTTAAATCCGTGAAAATCATAAAACAACACTAGTTCACTCTAATGATGTTTGCAACTCCACTAAATATTCAAACATCACGATATGCCACTTTGCAAAGGTTATGCCAGGACTAAAATCTAGATAAGGAAAATAGAACATAATAGCATAAAGAATACAAAAGAACTCATTTTTAATTTTTTATATCCATACTAATTCTAAGAATTCAATGCAATCTCAATCCTTGGCACCGATCCCTAAATTTAAGCAATGAAATGCCTCAATGCATTTCAAGCTAAGGTTATGTAGAATTGAGATATGATTTTAGATTAGTAAAGGGATTACAAATGAGATACACTCTCATATTGTTGATTATTACTGTCAATCCAAGTTAAAAAATTCTATTTATGGCCGACACACCTGACCTCAATATAAGATTATACATCACTATTATATCATTTTTGAGATTAATTAAATTCAACCAAGATCTGATAATAATGAGGTAAAGGTTTGTGTTGCACATTATGAAATATGGACTCTATGGGTCCCTAGATTCACAAATTATGCATAAAATTCTGGAACACCCCACTATTTTTTTTCTAATTATAATATTTAATTAGTGTCTAAATCTTGTCGTACTGAAATCCTGATGGAATTTATATATGGTAATGCACATCAGAATCATAGAAGATAATCATCCATAAATTAATATGTCATATTTGGATATACTCATCCCAGGAGGATGACCAGTCCTCAGGGGAAGCGAAATACCAGGAGTCGAAATTCAAAGAACAGAGATAACCAAAGCAATCGATTCAAACCTTTGGAAAATCAAGATACTGTAAACTCTGCAATGACGGGAGGTAGGCCTTCTCCCCCCATTCCTAATGGTTGAGCTTCCAACAATATTGGCCTGGAATGTTCGGGGGCTCTCTCAGATAGAGAAATTGAACATGGTCCGGGCTGAGTTTAGAAGGGCAAAAGCTGATATAGCCCTTCTAATGGAAGTGAAATTCAAGAGAAGTAAAACTTTTAAATTGCTGAGAAAGGGATGGCAGGGTAGTCATTGGATCGCAAACGATGCTAGCTATAATAAATTAAGGATAGCAATCGTCTAGGGAAAAGATGACTTCAAGATCACCCCGATCTTTCAATCTAGACAATGCCTCCACTTTAATCTTGACTGTGAAGGGAAGCATTTTGAAATTACAACAGTTTATGCAAATAACGATGAAGCAAGAAGAGTCAACCTTTGGGAAGACCTTAGATATATCCAAACTAAAATTAACTCCTCGTGGATGATTCTGGGTGATTTTAACACTGTTCGTGCTGCCACAGAAAGGATTGGTCGTTCAGCCCTTCAGCCAGATCCATGATGGATTTTAATCAAATCATCGTTGATATCGATGTTGTTGAGCTACCAGCCAAAGGGCCATTCTTTACCTGGAATAACCAACAAACTGGTAAGAACAATACAAGATCCAGAATAGACAGATCCTTCTGCCAACTTCAGTTGATGACTAACCTCCCTCAAATGTGGCTCAAAATTCCGCCTACTATCTACAGTGATCATCATATGCAGGTGTTGCACTTAGATGAGATAAAACAACCACAAAAATACCCAGTGAGGTATTTTAATGCGTGGGCTGGTCTTCCAGGTTTCAAAGATGTAGTCGTAAAGGCTTGGTCTCAGAAGCACAGTGGATGTCCCATGTACATTTTGTACCAGAAATTGAAGTTTACTAAAAGTTCCTTGCAAAGCTAGAACTGGGAAAGACAAGGGGACTTATCTGACTCTGTGAAGAACAGGGAAAAAGATGCTCTTATGGCCCAGGTCATTGCTAATCAAGACCCAACAATTGAATTGTTATGGGAGATCGCTAAGACTAAGAAAGAGGAAGCACTGAAATCTAGAAGTGTTGAGGAATCCATTATTCAGAAAAAATCGAGAATCCAATGGTTGAAACAAGGAGATACAAACTCCAAGTTCTTCTATGCATCATTAAAGACAAGGAAAGCAAGAAACCAGATCAAATCGATCCTGGTGGAGGGACAAACTGTTCGAGATGAAGCTTTGATTAAGAAAAGCTTTAATAACCACTATACCAACCTATTCAACATAGTCAGAGTTGGATCTAAACGCACTTGGAGTCATATCACCAAGATCACAAGAGATCAAAAGGTGGATATGTGCAAGTTGGTAACAGATGAAGAAATTTTCAAAATTGTTAAAGAAGATAGTGATGACAAATCACCATGCCCTGATGGCTTCAGTGCTCATTTCTTCAAGAGTACATGGGAGACAATGGGTAGTGATGTTTGTAAATCTATAAAAGACTTCTTCATGAAGGGTAGACTCCTGAAAGAGACGAATAAGACTTTTCTCGCTCTTATTCCCAAGGTGAAACAACCAAAAACTATTAAATACTGGAGACCAATATCACTCTACAACTTTGTTTATAAAATCATTGTGAAAATATTTGCTACTAGACTAAAAGATATTATGCCTACTATCATTAGTCTTAATCAGTCAGCTTTTGTCAAAGCTCGACATATATCTGATGCAATTCTTCTTGCAAATGAAGTTATTAATGACTTCAATCATATTAAGAACCAAAAGCTCTGCTTGAAGGCAGACCTCAATAAGGCCTATGATACCATTGATAGAAATTACATTCTAGACATCATGGCAGAAATGGATTTTCCCCCTGCTGGCTACACTGGGTAAAGGAATGCATGTTTTCAACATCTTTTCAAGTGTTAGTAAATGGGGCTCCCTCAGACATCATCCATGCTTCTCGAGGAATCAGGCAAGGGGACCCAATAGCCCCTTACGTATTCATCATTGACATGGAGGGACTTACTGCCATTATAAAAGAGGTAGTCAGTGAAAATAAAATTACACCTATGAAAGTGAGAAATGCTGAGATCTCACATATGTTATTTGCTGACGATCTCCTTATCTTCACCCAAGCTACAGAAAATAATGTTAAAGGTATTAAGGAATGTATGAAAGAGTTTAGGGAGTGTTCTAGTTTGGAACTTAACCCTACTAAAAGCCAGCTCTTCATAAGTTCTTCTACTCCAGAATTGATTGGACTGCCTCTAGGGGTAGTTAGAAATCAGCTTCCTATCAGATATTTGGGTCTCCCTTTGTTCTCGAGCAGACTCACCAAAAGTATTTGCTACCCTCTGGTTGACAAAATCGACAAAATCAAAATGAAGCTTGAGTCCTGGAAGATGAAGCTTCTTAGCATGGCAGGCAGACTTGAACTCATTATTCCAACTCTGTCCTCTTACCACTTATTTTGGATGAGCACCTTTCCTCAACCCAAATGCATTACTGAAGAAATTGATAGACTATGCAGGAATTTTGTTTAGGGAAACATGGATGGTACAAGTCACTTCCATACTATTTCCTGGGACAAAGTCTACAAACCCAAGGCTGAAGGAGGCTTGTGCATCAGAGGAGTTGATGAGTGGAGCTAGGCTGGTCTTACCCATCTGATCTGGGACATTGCAAACAGTAAAGATGATTTATGAGTGAAGTGGATCCATAGTATTTACCTCAGAAAAGACACCATTTGGTCCTACAAATATAAGACAAGGGGATAGTTGGATGTGGAGAGCTATTCTTGGACATAGGGACTCTATGTTACCTTTGGTCCGATTCAGAATAAGAAAGGGACACTCTATTTCTATCTGGCAAGATCCATGGGTGGAGGGTTCTTTTTTGTAGACCCACATTGGCGATGGTCTCAAATTAAGGTCAGGTGTTACACCTAGTCTGAAACTCAACTCATTAATCAAAGATGGAGAATGGAACCTGCCCTTGGTTAGGGGTATGGAGGCTCTGTCGAAAGTCTGTGAAAACATCAAGATCCAGTCTGATGAGCTCTACTATCTCAAAGGACTGGATACCTTTTCTCTTAAAGGTGCTTGGAACCTCTACAGGAAACAAGCATTGGAGCCTTACTGGTCTAAGTGGCTATGGACTCAGAAACTCCCAAATAGAATGAAGTTGTTTGGTTGGAAATTTTTTCATGGGAAGCTAGTTTCTGAGTGTTATATGCAAACCAAGGGAATCCAGCTTGCATCCAGATGTCATTTATGTAATAAAGAAATTGAGAATGATTATCACATCTTCTGGTCATGCGATTTCTCTACTAAGGTGTGGCATTACACCAAACATCATATTCATATTCTTCTAAGGGGTTACTTTGATCTGATTAACCTTAGCAAACTGAAAGACAAGCATCTGGCAGTCCTTATTCTCTACCACATTTGGATTATGAGGAACCTCGCCTACTTTGAAGATATGAAGCCTGAGCCCAAGCTCGTATGGCAGAAAGCTATAGCAAATTTCTTATCTTTGCACATATAATTATTTGCATAGATAGATTTTCTATACAATTTATTTTCTTTCAGTAGATACAACTCTACTCCACATGTATATGCTATTTAGATTTTTGGTTTGAGTAATAGTGAAGAGCGCTTAATGATAAAAAATGTCATATGTGGATATATTTCAACAACATATGATTACATGGCTAAAAGAAAGCTGCCATAAAATCCATAGAGGGAAATGACCATCTTCATCTAATAGTATGAAATAACTTATAGTTCGAATGAATCCCAATCATTTATATGAAACATCTAAGTTTTGGGAAATATCCAAGGTCAAGGAAAAATGACACAAAGGAAGACCTTATCAAAATATTGGTATGATATAGTAGGGAAATGTATTTAAGCAATGAAAAGAAACTACAAAAGAAATAGTCAGACATAAGAGATAAGTATAAAATAAATATTTATAGACATGTTTGGGAGAAATGCATTTTAATATGAATGCAATAAAAAGAAATTTAAGAAGCAATATTCAAACAAAATAGATAAATGCATAATAGATAATAAGATATGAGTTAAATATATATGCTTAACCCGATCAAAATGAATAAAAAATAATAGAAATAAATTTATTGAGACAATCAAATGATTATAGATTCAAATAAGTATATGATACCTTGGTAAATAACAAATTAAAATAATTTAATAAGTAACCAGAGACACCCCAAGAAATATGACTGATGATCATATCATCACATCTAGGGTAGTATTGATAAGAGGGATGAGGTAGTGCCACCTCAAACCACTGAGCAGAGGCACCTCTATCTCTAGTACAACAATATATGTATGTATTTGGTATGGGCACCATCATCCAAACATATAGGAATAGTAACTACCATCTAGACCCAAATGTTTTTCTACTACGTGCAATAGGAACCATAACCTAGAGTACAACTACCACATATATTACTTTATCTACCAAATCACAACACACATTTAATTCAAAGGCAAGAAGAAAGTAACACAAATAATCCATTACAAAATGTATAAACATATGGAATACAAGAGGTACTATATCAAGAAAGGAACCACCTAGTGTATAGGAAGTAAGTCAGATTACCAATGAGACTCAACCATATTGTATGAGAAAATTATGGGTGAAATGACCGATAGGTCAAAAGACTAGGATTAGGGTTTGAGAGAACTTGAACCACCAATAATTGAGTACTTATGATTAAATAGTCACGAAAAACTTGCCATGAAGTACAAAACCATTCTTAGGGAAAATTGGGTTTATACAAAATCAAAAGAATGTTCAAATCAAGGGGAAACATAAAGAAAATAAAACAAATCAAGAAAATTGAAATTTTACATCAAGATTTAAACAATGGTTTCAAGAGGCACAAGGAAACTCAAGTTACAAATATAATTATGGAGATAGAGAAAGTAGCATTCTAAAAGTAAAAATAGGAACAATTCCTTAGTTCTGGATAATATATAATATGAAGAACTATGATCTACTTGCTTGTCATTAACCACTAAATCCAAGATCAAACAATACCTATAATAAAATCCAACTTTCATCGTATAAGTTTTGTTTGTTTCAAAACCCTAGATATTACCTTTTAATTATAGTAAAATTACATCACAAAAAATAAACAATTAGATCGATTTTTTTTTAAAATTTTTGGATACTATATATTTATATTTTTTCAATAAGAATATAGTAAGTTATAACTTTCTTAAAATATTGTTTTTTGGAATTTATAAATATGAAATGTCTGATACACTATGTATCATGCTTCAAAATCATATGGAGTTACATGGTCATATGAGTAACATGTAAACATTAAAATTCACACTACTCAACCAATTATACTAAGAAAATAACAAACTCCATGCTCTTTGCATTATAGACATAATAGAAATGAATGGATTTCACCTTAAATATTATCAAGATCAAACATGATGTTGAGTCATGTTCATGATCCAATAATAGTAGTATCTTGATAATCTTATCTTATAAGACGGGAAGGCCATGATGTTGCACCTCATTAACTCTAAAGACCCATCTTCATCACTAGAACCTAGAAAGATGGAAAATAGAATAAAGGGAAAGGTAGAGGAGACTTGATGCTAGGAATATAAAAGCCATATGGAAGGGGAAGAAAGTTTCTAGCTATCGAAAACTAAAGGAAAAAATGAGATGCACCCCTAAAATGACCGATGGACTCCAAGTCCACCTCATAAATTAATGGGATCAACATGAACGAAAAGCCATGAAGAAAGCATGAGAACCCCATCATCTTGAAAAATATATATTGAACAATAAGTAAAGATACATTATGGTGATTAAAGCTATTTTGTCAAGAAGGACCATCAGCAAATCATCTTTGGATCACCATACATCAAATGGTTAGATTTATATAATGAAGCATGCTCTGATATCTCTACCAAATGACCTCCTTCAAGAATCAACCATCAAAGTAATGGGGGAATCGAAAAGCAACAACATCAATATTAAGTAAAGGATATGAGATAGTAAGGTTACTTGAAGCCCCTTGTATGCCAGATTGTGTCTAGGATCCCCCAACCACATATGCATTCATGTCACAGGTGCAACACGAACATGGTTGTTTGGGTTAATGGATCATGACTGAGAAAATTAGAAAACGGAAATCATTGGCATTGTTTAAAAATACTCCCCAATGATTTGGGAGTCTAACATGAATTAAATTAGAGAGGATAGAAAAAACAAGGCAAAGAAAAATCTTATGGGAAAAAGGGGGGGTCCCTATATATGAGATGATATCGCTTTATGCATGGCTTGTTCTACTCAGGGTTGTTGCATCTAAGATGGGATCTAGAGGGGGTGAATAGAGCTAATGCAAATAAACAAATTCATTAGACCTTAAAGATATTTCTAAGATAATATGGCAAGTATGAACTTTGAATGCAACTAAAACATACATAGCAAGGGAGAGAGAGATTGAACAAGCACAAGAACACAAGATTTGTAGAGTGGTTCCAATCTCCAAACTAGGAGAAAGTCAGTCCACAACCTAGAAAGGTCGAACTGTAGGATTTTCAACCATTGCATACTTATATTGCATTATAAGACCTACAATATATGACCTTCTTTTTCCAGGCCAAGGATACCCAAACTTCCCTTTAAGGAGAAGGGATCCAACAACCTTCCAAAGGACTTACCTATCCAAGACTGAGTCTTCAACCTCACCTAGGACTTGCCCACTTTGCAGCGAGTCTTCCCCCTTCACCAAGGACTTACCTACTCTTGCACAAGTCTCCCACCTTTGAGGAATTACCCACTCTTCTTGGATCTTCTGCCTTTGACTTCACCTTCACCAAGGAGAAGCTTTCACTAAGGGACTGCTTCCCTTATTCTTCTTCACCCCTATTAGACAAGAGAGAGAATCTTCATCTCATCTTCATGGTAGAATTGAGAGATTGGGAGATGGCAGAAGTGAGAGCCTCACAAGATATACATGTAGGACTAGCTCTCTTACAAATCTCCTACTCACTCTAATGGATGTAGCAAGTGATTAATCTTAGAGAGAGAGGGAGGCTCTTGGAGGCAAAATATAATATAGGAACTTTCATAGTGGTTGGATAACCATGGAACCAAGCCCAAAGGGTCCTATTTATAGTTGGGGATGCCTACTAGCCATTAGAAATAGTTAAGGACTAATACTAGCCATTTGGGGGTGTTGCAATAGATATTTTTTCGAGTTTTGCAACACTCCAACGACTAGAAACACTTTTTTTACACTTTCCATATAGTGTGATTGGTTGAGTTTACTTTTGGGAAACTCGACCGATTGCATTATGTGACAAAGCAAATTTGAAGAATCGATCGATTTTATCCTGGATGAAACTCGACTAATCACTTAAATATGATTTGTCAGTGCAGGGTGTTAGTCGACATCTATGTTTTAGAAACTCGACCGAACCTGGATATTCTCAAAATGCATCAAGGGTATCGATCGAGTTTGTCACAGGAGAAACTCGACCTAATAGGCACTATGTGGTGTATTTTTAAAAATGTCATTCGAGTGCTTAAATATTCGATCTAAGTGCTCCTGATTTTTGCTTAATTACAAGTCATACAATCGTTACAAGTGATTTACAACATGATTCTAATAGAGATACATCATATTTCACAAAAGTGCACTTGTAATCATTTTAACTTGTCTTTTCTCCAAGTTAGGATGCACAAGTTAGGGCATTTGGAGTGTTTATATACCTAATCTAAAATCACTCAAGTGGAAGCACTAGACACAAATAAGTAAAATGGTTAGTCATCATCAAAATAAGGGTTTAGACAATTTAGACCTTGAGTCAACATTCTCCCTCCTTTTGGAGATGACAAACCATTCCATAAATGTATATAAATGCATTGAAAGCTTTTAAGTAAAATCATACCTTTGGATAAACCTAGGAATTTCAATAAAATTGAGTTCATATACTCCCCGCCAATTGATGCGCATGGAGTTCTCATACTCCCCCTCTATTGATGCTATTTATCCTTCATGGCTAGAACCACATGTACATAGACTACTAGTATATGATATAACAAGTTAGAAGTACTAGTAGGATCTAGATCATAGCAAAAGATGCACAAGTTAGAGAGAAAGCTATGAGTAGATGTAGAGATATATCCAAACAAAAGATATGTAATTCCATAAGCAAGAAAGGATATAACTAACTAGAAAATATGCATCATTAACAAAGATGATTACCACTAAGAATCTCAAGGTTGTATCAAAACAAGATATACAACTAGATAGATGTAACAAGTTTGAGTACAACAGAAACAATTTAAGATGCAAATAAGATAAGGTACCTTACACCTTGATAATCGCCTATCTTCTCCTACTTGTAGAAGTATGCTTGGAGAAGACCCGCTCTAATACCACTTGTTGGATCTAGGATGGGCTTTTGGGGGGTGTGAATAGAGCTAAATGCACTTAAGCAAAATACATTTGAGCTTCAAGATATTTATAAGATAATATGACAAGTATGAACTTTGAGTGAAATTAAAACATAGATAGCAAGGGAGATAGAGATTGAACAAGCACAAGAACACAAGCTATTTAGAGTGGTTCCAATCTCCAAACTAGGAGAAAGTCAGTCCACTACCTAGGGACGTGAATCTCTAGGATTTTGCAACCATTGCATACTTATATTCCACTATAAGACATACAGTATATGACCTTCCTTTTCTGGGCCAAGGATACCCATCCTTCCATTTAAGGATAAGGGAGTCAAAAACCTACTAAAGGACTTACCTATATTAGATCGAGTCTTCAACCTTACCTAGGACTTACCCACTTAGCAACGAGTTTCTGCCTTCCCCAAGGACTTACCTACTCTTGTACAAGTCTTCTGCCTTTGAGGAATTACCCACTCTTCTTGGATCTTCCACCTTTGACTTCACCTTCATCAAGAAGAAGCTTTCACCAAGGAACTCCTTCCTTTATTCTTCTTCACCTCTCTTAGACAATAGAGAGAATCTCCATATTTATTTTTATGGTAGAATTGAGAGATTGAGAGGTGGAGGAAGTGAGAGCCTTACAAGATATACATGTAAGATTAGCTCTCTTACAAATCTCCTACTCACTCTAGTGGATGTAACAAGTGATTAAGCTTAGAGAGAGGGGGGCTCTTGGAGGCACTCAACTATGATATTGAACCTTCATAGTGCTTGGCTAACCATGGGATGAAGCCCAAGGGGTCCTATTATAGTTGGGGATGCTTACTAGCTAGTAGAAATACTTAAGAATGAATAATAGTCATTTGTGATGTTGTAATAGATATGTTTTTGAGTTTTGCAACACTTCAATGACTAGAAATACTTTTTCTGCACTTTCCGTACAGTCTGATCGATCGAGTTTACTTTTGAAAACCTCAACCGATTGTACTATGCGACAAAGCAAATTTGAATTATCCATTGAGTTTATCCTGGATGAAACTTGACAGATCACTTATATATGATTTGCCAGTGTAGGGTGTCAGTCGAGTTCTATGTTTTAGAAACTCGACCGAACCTAGACATTCTCGAAATGCATCAAGGGTGTCGGTTGAGTTCATCACAGGAGAAACTTGACTAAATTTTGTGTTTTGGAAACTCGACCGAACCTAGTCATTCTCAAAATGCATTAAGGGTGTCGGTTGAGTTTGTCACATGAGAAACTTGACCGAATAGACACTCTATGATGTATACTGGAAAATGTCATTAGAGTGATTGAATATTTGACTTAAGTGCTCCTAATTTTTTGGAAGATTAATTACAAGTAATACAATTATTACAAACGATTTACAACATGATTCTAATATAGATACATCATATTTCACTAAAATGCACTTGCATTGATTTTGACTTGTCTTTTCTCCAAGTTAGGATGTGCAAGTTATGGCATTTAGAGTGTGTATATACCTAATTTGAAATCACTCAAGTAGAAGAATTAGACACAAATAAGTGGAATGGTTCATCATCAAAACAAAGGTTTAGTCAATTTAGACATTAAGTCAACAAGGGTGCACTGTCATATCAAACTAAGAAGAGTGCATTGAAAGGAGGGAAATTAGAAGGGTGGAAGAGTATGAGAAAAAGTGGGAGAAACATTTTTTGCATGTCTCCTTGGCTAGAGGTAGGAGACAAACCTAAATAATATATAATAACTTTAACAAACCAAAACTTAGAGTCACCCTATTTTGTAAATAGAAAGATGGTGAGGTCGGTTTCCTAGATTTGACTAAATAAGGATAAAAATTAAAACACATTTACATAAAAAGTTAAATATTTTCTTATTGTTACATGAATTTCTTTTGATAACTAATACTAGTATAATGTCTAAATAAAAATGAATAATATGCTCTGGAGTAAAAATTGGTAATTCCATTTCATAAGTATTAATAATGTTCAATTATTTAAATAAATATGAAATTAACGGATTGAAGATGTAAATATGGAATTTCTTGCATAATAATAATAATACATAACACTTTTGTTACAATGTGATATTAATGAGACTCTAATTGAAGATTATGAATATATATAGATAAACTATTTAAAACCATAATGGTGATGTAACTCACAAAAGGTATTTCCAAAACCCAAATACAATGATAAAAATGTGTTAGGTGATTCCCAAATAACTTGGATTCCAAGTTTCATATTGTTTGAATGATAATAACTATCTTAATTTTGTTTCAAAAAGAGAATACGAGTTTTGCTCCAAAATATTAAATAATATGTTTAATGACTTTAAAAGTGGAAATAAATCCAAAATTTGAATTGTATGTACTAAAATTAGTCTATATGAGAATTTCCACATTTGGAAAATCTTGTCTATCCTAGTGTAGTTTAGGATAGAGAATATGACTTAAATTCCAAAATATTAAGTAAAATAGTAAACATTCTTAACATGGACAATTAATGACAAAATCAGACCATTACATTTTAGTTTGCTTGTAGGCTAAGTTTCATATATTTTGTGTGTTCCTAAATGCCTTAAATTCCTTAAGGAAAGAAAATGAAAGAGAAGGTCAAAATATTAAATTTGTTATTAAAAAGAAAACATCTAATGTATTAAATAAATAATGTAGACCAACTTGTATGGATTATATATATAATTTATGTGAAGTTGTAATAAGTAAAATTTTGGTATAACGTAAAGGGAAGCAATGTTGTACATGCATGTCAAATCTATAGAAAATTTATCATGGTGGAAAATCTAGAAATGTATTTACTTTCCAAATATAATGTGACTGAGGTGATTGCAACAATGTGGAATATGTGAGATATTTTAATAAATTAGAACATATTGTAAAGACTAAAATGTCTCTTCTTAATGTTAAAAATAAATTAAAATGATCACATAAACATATCATAATGGAAACAAATATTTTAACTCAATTATATATTTGTTTTGAAACAAATAAATTGACCAAATTTATATAATCAATTTGTTAACTCAAATAAGAAATAATAATAATATTAACGAAATTATGTCCTTTGTAAACCTCACTATTACTTCCTAAAATTGTTAACAACAAGGAAATAAAAGGAAAATGATTTGATGGATAATATTTACACCCTTCTAATTTGAAATTCATGTTTCTATAATAATTACTTTTGGCACCTATATACTCTGCAAATAATTAATATAAAATATATTATCAATATATACATACATATATATATATACATACATACATATATATATATATATATATATATATATATATATATATGGTTACCTCAAATTTAGGAATTTTTTTATCTAACTTAATATCAATTAAAACATTCCTTTTACCAAAACAAAGTTGTTGTATATATTTTTAATGACTCTAATGTGAAAAGAGAAACATTGTGAGAAAGTCATTCCATAAGGGAATAAATAATTGTAATGAGTGGTTGATAAATGGAATAATAAAGAAAAGAAATTCGATAGGTATATCCTTCAAAATTGTACATTAACTTATAATAATTGTTTACATTGAGCAAATAATTACACAATGAGATATTTAGAAGTCTCTTACTGTAAACATAATAGTCAATATTTATGTGATCAAGATGTTAAAAAAAAGTGAAATATGTGGTAAAAAATATACATCAATAAATAGAATGGAAATGACATTTTTCTTCTTTCCTATCATTTGTTAAAGAATGCTTAACTTTTCTCCTTTTACAATATATGTTACATATTTTCCCTAGCAAATAAAAATAGATAAGTTTCATGCTACTTGAGACAAATAGTTCTATATGTAGACCCCTCCTCATGACCTTCACACACATAATCGCTTGTCCAATAGGACATGACTTCCAACCTTCTCTCTTATCCTCCTATTCAAGTCCCTTGTATGAGACGTCAAAGATTTGTAATCTCATAATGATCTTTTCTCAACCATCCATGTTACAAACCTTAGAACTATTTCTAACCCTGGCTTGGATCTAATTTGTATTTTGACAAGTTGACAAATTTCTTGAGATATGATGCATCCCCTTACATCTATATTGAGAAATTAACCTAATTTCATTCTCTCTGAATGAATATTTCATCCCATCATGACTCATATCGAGAAATTATTTTCTTTACTCTCTCTCTCTCTCAAGCCTGTTTGAGGTATTTTGGTGATAAATATTCTCTTTCTTAACTTGATGATTTATTTAGATATAATTTTACTGACTTTGAAATCTTGATATATGTTGAACTCTTACTTATATATTATTCATCTTAGTCCTTGTGCAATACTAATTTACAATTTGTGAATTTTTGTGATCATGTGAGGTATCATAATTGTGGAAATAATTATATATTTATTTATGGGCCCTCTGATCCCACATGATTACTGTTGGATGTTCTCATCCCTCATATTTTGATTTACACTTGCTTTTTTGTATGCATCATGTGGTGACTCTTAGTAGTTAGTATAATGTGACATGTGTTATTTTATGTGGATGTGTAAATTCTTACACTTGATATACAAACGTGATAATTCCTGCAAGTGATATTATTAGAGAAGATGTGTATCTTGTCCTACTCAGAGCATACATGTATATGTTCCCGTGCACCCCATATTTATGGTAGATGTGTTATGTCGTACCAGCATATTTATATTGTTCTAGTACTATCAAATATAAATCACACATATGCCTTTCTCTTATTTATAATTTTATTGAATTCATATTCTTTTGATATCCGATTGGGTGGTTCTTACCTTATCTATGTGAAGCCTTGTTTATTTTATGTTCTTTATTCCTTATATTTCTCAGTCCCTTTTTAGTATGCATATACCAGAGTTGATACTGATGCATCTACTTTTACCTTTTTGTGGGGTATGCTTCAAACCCCAGGTGTAGATCAATGAGGATAAAACTAGGCTTGACCAAGACAATTTCAACAGTAGATGAACCTTCAAGGGGAGATATATTTTAGGTGGTTAGGTAACTCTATGCTGATCCTATGTTTTAGTTTTCATATGTGTCACCTTGTGTGGTGAAGGATAGTGATAATATCAAGCATTGTAATAGTTAGATATTTTATATTCTACTGCTACATTTGGTATCATTAATCATACTTTGAATAAATTAGTTATCATCCTTTTTGCAAAAAAAAATAGCAGTGTTTGGCATATCGTATGTTCCTTTTTATTTAATTTAGTAGGGAGTGGATTCCCTCTGGGGTCCCACTCCTTACAATAACTCAGATAAGTTCCATGTGAAATAAGTTACGAAAACAAATTTTGAGAGAATCATGAAACGCTATATTGATAGGAAAACAATCCTATTCAATTCTCATTATCTTCACATTTTGAATATTTTCTTACACATTTTTATTTTTCATTCAAGTAAATTCTAAAGAAATTGAAACATTAACAATATATCATTATCTTGAACTTGGTATCTCTTAATATATTAATTTTATAATATATTTGAATAATAAATTTGGTCATACCCTTATTCCCAAATTTTCATTACAATACATGTTTATTATCACTTAGTCAAAAATTTGTGTATTTTATCCACTTAATTTATGAAATATGTTATTGATGAATGTGATATACTAAATATCATTATCTTATATACAAAGTTACATATTATGTTTTGTTTTAGTATTTGATTTTCAATTCCTTTGATCATTTTATTTTTAGAATCATATAAACCTATTTATCAAATGTAATAAGCCTGACATGTGCAATATATATGTCATGCTTAACCAATTAGGACTAGATTCCTATTACCACTTGTCATTATTTAACCTCACATCTACACTTACCCCAAATAAGTTCACATAACTTATGTTCACAATTTGTTTGTTCAAATTATCATCAAATATTTATTTTCATATGTATACGTGCATGGGAATTGGATTCATTAATCTTATTCATATGATTAGGTTTAATATTAAATAATTTGGAGTTAGTAGTACATATTAAGTACCATTTTATCCAATGAAGCTCATAATTTCTAAATTTCATAAAGTATGGTATAGTTTACAAGATTTATCAAAATTTTCATATGTCATACACATGACGAAACCTTCATATGTTTGTAACAGAAGGAAACCATGACAACATCTTAGATCATGCTTGGTATAAAGGATGTACTGAGGGAAAGCATTATAATCCCATATCCCATCCCTTTCCTAAGTTTGGTTTGATTAAAATCTAACAATAGTTAAATTAAAAATAGATTCACATCTTGCATTTGTAAAATTAACTAAATCCACACTAGGTTTGAGTTGTGCTAATACAACTAGTCTCTCCATTTCCCAGTTCCCAAGCCTAGGGTATAGAAAGGTCCCTATATTGGGGTCTATTTAGCATGGTTTAACTGGTAAATAATGTGATTCAACTATACTTATGAAAAATATATAGTTTCGATTAGATGCTACTAAAATTTCAAGATGATTAGATTTTTTATTTATTAGATATAAACCAAATCATTTAAATGGTAGCTGTTAATTTTCAGAGTTACCATTCATTTACATGATCATAAAACTCATAGATGAATGTGCTACACATATCTAATTGGAATGATTTTTGAAACACAACTTATATACCCATTATACTTTATATCCATATAGTTGGATCATGCCAACATTATTAGGAAGTGTGTAAAATAAGATTTTGGGTATAAGACATTTCCTATCCCTTACCAAAAAGTTGATGCGACCAGAACCCACTAATCTAGAGTTAGGGCCCAACAAGCCGAGATTACTAGTAACCATCAGCTTTTAACCACTTGCAGAAAATCCACCTTATCTTTTTCTTTTCTCATATATATAATAATATCATTTAGCAAGCTAACAATATCTTGATAAACATTACATTAAAGGATGCAAGAATGTTCAACTATTACATAGAAGAAAGAGTTTCACACTTAATATATATCATGTACATTTCAATACAAACTCATCTCTTTTCTCACTCTCTCATTCCCATGATCGAGAGGAAGGATAAGAGACCATCTATCTATTCTAACTACTTTCTTCTTCAGGACCTATGACCCACTCTTGATAAAAATTAGCTTTTATCTCCTTAGGAAGAGCTAGTCCTTTACCTAAAAAATTGTTTAGTAGGTTGATGAGATACTGGTTTAGTGAGTAGAAAATCAACATGTAACCAAGATATTTATAATGTTTACAATTGATAGAACTTATTGACAAAAGTATGGAATCATTGGTAGTTTAAAACTATAAATCAATCATCATAGAAGTTGGTCTGATATTAAATATAAAAAAGAATAACCTAAATCCATTTATTTGATTTTTAATCTACTTATTACGTCACTAGACCCACATGAGGTATATCACAAATTGAGAATGTATCATAGCAAGCTATGATATCAATATACAAGACTTAGAAGCATGCCCATGATCCTAAGTCTGTAGTCTCAATACCATGTCTACAACATGCATCGCTACATCTGGCTTTTGGTGGCTAATGGGAGTAGTTGGATATCTCAGACTCCTCCTCTCAACCTGGGTACTCAAGAGTGGAGTCAAATCCCTCAGACTTGTTGTGCACCACTGGACCTACTGAAGATGTCCAGTAATCATCACAACTCATAACTCAAGTACCACTAACATTCTCAGTTGATGTTGGATACCAATAATTTACGGATTCCACCCTTTCTGGACTAGATAACCACACCCTTCTAGTACACTTCAACTTACCTCGACCTACATGAGACCTCAAGTCCAGAAGTATGTTTTCTCCACACATCTTAGGCCTCCTGTAAGGATTCTACAATGTTCAGGACATCTAACGTCTAGTGATATTTAGTTGAGTTTTACAAGATTCATTATCATAACTAATGATTATCTTTTTTCATCGATTAGGCATCAAATATTAAGTACATAAATCATCTAGAATTTTTTACAAATTCTCATAAACAACAGTTTGACTCTTTAGTTCTGAATTAGGACAACATGGTTTTCCCGGTGCCTCTGAATATACCATTTCATCACCTGTCAATCATAGCATCTCACATAGCAACCTTTGACATGATATTACAATAGTAACATATGATTAACTAAGAATTTATACTACTGAAATCACTACATAGATTTTATCAAATTCAACACAATCATCATAGAACACTATTTAAATACATGAAAAAAGCCATTATTTGAATTCATATGTTGTAAACTAATCTGGATTAGAAGGTGATTCCCACCCACAAATCTTGTCATAGATCACTGATCTAAGTTTGTTCACCAACCAAGCTCATATCTTGGCTCACACGAACTAGATTCTCATCTCAAGCCACGAGATCTCCACACAAATTACATGCTTCTAGTAAGAAAACAAGCTCAAAAATGTTGGCTAGAGGTAGAATAAGAAGAACAAAGGTTAACTGAAACCTTCAGTTGATGAGCCAGGGAGTACTGAGCAAGGGAACACAAAGAGAATGAAGGATCGATGATTAAAAATTACTTACCAAGTCAAATCTATGACAAGCCCTTCAGGCTCCATCGTTCTTTGTATTATTCTGCAAAAATCATCTTAGAAATTACCTTCCAGGCCTTATTTTCTTTGGCCTCGTGGTATGAGAAGATAGAGGATTGAATCATGGTTCTAACATACTTTGTTTTATTAAAAATGAATATGTACATCCTGAGTTGTGATCATTTTATGATTGGCTGTCTTGGACAATGATTCTCGACGATCATTGGGTTTTGGGTCGCCGAGTTTTTGGTCGCTGAATTTTGTGTCTCTGAGAATGCCAATTCTGGGAAGTCACTGAGAAATTGTATATGTTACTAAAGAGTCCATAACTCACTTATTTTTACTCTTATTTCATTCATTATTTTTACGTTAGATTTGCAATTAAATCCTTTACAATCTTACAATATTAGTTTGATAATAGTTTTTAATTATTTACTCAAATATTATTAATTATCCTACCACATATATGTATGGGCTAATCCTATATCAACTAAAATATCAGATCTTGTAGTATACTCAAGTTATTATTATGGGTTATTCATATAAGCATTTGACATTACCAAAGTTAAGATAAAACACAAGGTAATATATCACTAATTAAAATAAAACAAACATTAAGATTATCTTAAATCTCTAGAATTACCAGCAAAGCAAGATGAGGGTTGTAACAATTTCCCCCTTCTAATAATTTTTGTGTGTATTTTTTCCATATTTTTGTTTCATAGATGAAACCTTTTTAAAGGGAAAGACTTGTTATTATCACAGAGCTTAATCGGTAAACCAGAGTTTAACTAAATGATTACATGCTTAATTAAATTGAATATCATTTAAATTTGATTAATGATGGTAGCTTAATTATGATGTTTCAAACCTGATAATGTACTCTAATTATGATTTTAGTTTGAAGGATTAGGGTTTAAAGAAGTGTAAATCTTAATTGCCAAAAATAGGATTTTGATAGTACATGAATATGGAATTTGATAAGTATAGAAGCACAATAATTGATTAATCATATTTTCTATAATTATGATTTATTTGAAATTTGTATAATTTTGTAACTCAAAGATAAGTTATCTTGAAAAACATCATAATTTTTATATTTATGATGGAACATGTTGGTCAGTCGGATTTCCTTAGGATAAACTCAGCCGACCATGCATTCTGACTATAGTACAACAATGTAGTATTTGATTTTTATTTATCTATTTGTAGCTTGAAATGATTTGAAATTTATATTGGAGATCTGAAATTATATTTCAGATATCATCCTAAATTTTCAATTTTTCAGAGGAGTCAGACATGTTCAGTAGACTATTTATAGTAACATGTTTATGACAGAAAATTCTACTAAAATGAAAGAAAGTATAAGTAGGGTTGATTGCAATTGACCCAAACTTCTAAGTTGCTATATATGATCAACTTTAAACAATAGGAGCTCTCATAATTCTTTATTCATTCTATAAAAACAAACTCATAGAGAGAGAGAGGGAGAGTTAGGGTTTGAGAGGCGAAAGTGGTGGAATTACTGATCTAGGGTTTCACCATCTGAGAAATGATGAAATCAAGTTTAGCTTTGTTTCATAGTATTTCATGGTAGATCTTCTCTCACTTTTCAAGAGTCCTCTCCTCCTCTAATTTGATTCAAAATAAAATCAAATCTCTCCCTTTTCTTACTCTTTATCCATAAATCTCCATTCATATGGTTTTTCAATTGAAAGGAAGAAGAAAGTGGTGATTTGCTAAGGTTTTGATATGGATTTAAGAATTTTAGATATGGGGCTATGTTTTTAAGGTGTTTTCACACCTTAGGATGAGTGGGTACTTCCTCTAAATAGTATATTGTATGAAATTTTATTAAATCCTAAAAAATCTTCAATTCCTTTGTATTCGACTACAAACCCTAAAGTGCCTTTCAGTTCTAGCTTTTGCAAGATGATATGAAATTGTTTATTTCTATATTTTGATGAATTTATATGATAAAATAATATTATAAATGGATATAAACCATTCAAAAGATAATTCCTAAAGTTCTTGCAGAGGTTATAAGAATATTCTAAAATCTAGGATTTTCGGTTATGTAATAAATGGCATATAGTTGAATAAAGAAGTTTACCTATTTGAATCTTCTTGTTAATGAATGATTGTTTATTCTGAATACACAATAGAGATATGTCAAATAGTATCTTGTATTTCATTTCATGTTATTAATGTTTGTTTGATATCTCAGTAAAGAGGGTGAAATCCTAGATGATTGGAAAGTTGGAAGATTGTGAATAGACATCATAAAATTAAACGCAAATGATCCTTTTGTCATTATAAATTCATTTATTAAAATTTATTACTGATGCATGATATTTCAGCGAATGCTTAAAAACCCTAGACCATTTCATTTCAAGGTTTTATATATATGTTGGTTGTATGTGAATTTTTGAAAGTAGTCTTTTATCAGTGACAGATTATGATGCATAAATTCCTTATGTGAGTTGTGTGATATGTAAATGAGGTGAATTGAACAATAAGGATAGGGTATTCAGTGAATCATCAGGTGTTTTCAATTTAGTGTTCTTCAATATAATAAGTGGTGTTGCTTAGTTGCTCAGTTTACATTACAAATTGATGATAATTTATGGAAAGGATTGTTTATAAGGTAAAATTATGAAATGTTGATTTCATGATTGAACTATGAATTTAAGAGCAAATTAGATATTTAGATGCCCTGAACACTTTATAATCCTCATAGGAGGCCTGCGCTGTGAGGAGGAAATATGTTTCTCGACTGGAGGTCTCACGTACGTCGAGGTAAGTCGGAGCACACTAGTGGGGTGTGGGAGTGTAGGCCAGTGAGGGTGAACTCCTTAACTAATTTGTATCCAAACACCAACCAGAGATTTTGGTAGTACCTTAGTTACTAGTTGTGGCGATCAATGGACATCTTTAGTAGGTGACTAGTGCACAACAAGCCTGAGGGCCTTGACTTCCCACATGAGGACCCAGGTTGAGATGAGGAGTCTGAGATATCTGACCACTTCCAATAGACGCTAAGAGCCAAATGTGGTGATGCTATCTGTAGACGTGGTATTAAGACTACAAACTTAAGATCTTGGGCTTGCTTCTAAGTATTGTACAATGATATCATATCTTGTTGTAAAACTTTCACGTGTTTTGGTATACCCCAAGTGGGTTCAGGGTATAATAAGATGAATGAGAGATTAATCAAGAGCATGAAATTATACAATTATACTTTGTATGTTTATTAGTTATTAGTTTCTTTGTAATTAATCAAGCATGTTTATATATTGATTCTCTCTTGTAGATATCAAGAGTATACTTTCATATATTTGTTTGTGAATGATTAGTTCCTTAGTTTGTTACTATTCTACTTTATATTTATTGCTAATAATATATCTTTGATTGTTTATGTACTTTAAATTGTTTCTTTCATTCATTAATCGAATAGGCTCACCCATCTACTCACAACTTTTAGGGAAATCATGTGGATATGAAGAATGTTAATGCCAGAATACATCTGACACAAGATCTAAGTATCAAATTATTTAAGTGTAGCCCGTCCCTCTCAGTCTAGGTCCTTATATAAAGTTGAGAGAGTTGTAAATGATGATGTGTAATTTTATTTCCTTAATATTAGATAGAGAATATGTCACGGAACCGAAATCATAGTCCCATGAACCAAACGAATACCAAAGACAACATGTGGAAGTGTGAAATGCTTAACATACATGAACAAGTAACAAGATAAAGGCACCAACAATATCTCAACATTCAACAATATTATTAAGCAACATCCTTTAATTACAAGCTTTCACTTACATATTAAGGAGTATAATTTTACAGGAATGTCCATGTATACTAGGGTTCCTACAAAAGTTACACCTGACATAGCTCACCAAGCCCATCACTTCTAGCCATCTCTGAACCTATAAAATAAGTTAAACAAGGGGGGTCACACATACGAGGTGTCGAGTATAGGGCTAAAAGATACATATACATAAGCTTTGCATAATTTGTTACGAACAAGAAATAAAAAAGTTAAGTATTTAGCAAAATGAGAGCCCATGTTTTATGTCATTTCACTCCAATTATACCATCATTTTGTGCATTCATCAATATCATGTATTTGTAAGGCCTTTTATGGACATCTTCTCACTAGAAGAGTCTATGAGGGTGCTCAAGATTATCCAACCCTTTTATCGACGTTCCACCCTATCTTGATAACTCAAGTAGGACACCCATCCTCATGTCCTTACCCCAAAAATTTAGGCAGGTGCAGGAGGTTTGTATAATGGAGTTTCTATATTATGTCTGCAAGTTATAAAACACGGTACGAGACAAACATCGAGTACAATACTAGAGCACTGCCTGACAATATTTGAGAAAGTAAACAAGCATACATATGTATCACATTCAAGCAAAAAATCCATAGTCATATAATTATTAAAGCTCGTACCTGATTTAGAGATTCATAACTTAACTTATCCTTGATAATCTTTCCATAATCAACACCTGATTAACAAAAAGATTACGTACATGCATTAGATTCTCATAATTAACCCTAACTAGTTTCATTTTAGGGTTTTGGCCAAGATAGGTTCAAGGTTTTGTATTAGTGCATTAGATGAGCTTTTATTGTATTATAGGTCATCAAGAAGGTGTAGATCGAGTTTCATATCATTTTGAGGATCCATCTATTTTCTATGATTATTACAAGATTTGAGTCACACATGTACAAATTAGGGTCAAAAGACTCGGAAAAGGACAAACAAGATCATGATCATCAAGACACTAGAATGAAGCACCAATTATGGTTTAGATCAACAACATTAGGTCATAAGAAAACACATTCCCACATAGGTGGATGTCCCCTAGGGTTTAGGCATCATATGCTCATACTTGGGTATAACAATTTCACATACATGCAAGCCTCAACATATTTCATAAGCCATCAAACTTCAACATGAGGATAAGGTGGGGCTTCCATATCTAATTTATCATAATGGGTGGAGTATTACTTGAATTGAGAGTGGGGGTCAAAGAAAAAGGATTCACATAAGCATTAAGGTGAAATAACCACAATTCAAGGCACCAAGGTCACAAAAGGCAAAAAGGATCACAAAAATCATAAATGAGAAAGAGGGTGGACCATAGTCATTTAAGTCATAACACATAATAATGTTACTAATTTCAAGGATATAAAGGCATTTGGTGTACAACTTAGGTCATACACATCACTGATTAGGGTATAAACATGCATAGCCATTTAGGGTCACATTCATGCGTGAGGTACATATAGACAAACATAGCAAATAGGGGTTAGGGGGGTATTAGTACCATATGGTAGCATAAAAATACTGAATTCCAATTTAGGATGAGACTAGAGTTCATATTAGATGCAAAATTAGCAACTTAGGGCAAAGTACATCACTAAAGGCCCAAACTAGGCACATATGCACAAAAAGCATCAAATATAGGACAAAAAGGATGATTATGACCCTAATATACTCAAACATGTATAAAAATATGAGGTTTGAGGATTTGAGAGTGGATTGAGCATCAATATCCAAAATTTCATCATAAACATACATCAAACATGGTCAAAGAAGGTCAAAGTTTGTATTTCAGCAAATCAGGAGAAATAGAAGAAGAATTAGTGTGTTAATGTTAGTACATTCTGTAGGTCTCGAGCTGATCAATTTGATATATAATTTTGTATATTTTGGCCATAGGAATTGGGATATATGCATTTTACTAGAATCTTGATCAAAAATATAGGAAAACTCAAATGTCATACCTTCATTATTTCTCTTGTAACCCACACTGTTAGATCAAGGATCGACGGTCCATGTGGTGTGCATGATCTAGGTCTTTGGTCACTACCTCTACCGGTCTGGGCTCGATTGCGGCCGCTAATGACTGCTACCGAGCGCCCTCCAAGGATCCCCACTGATCACACACCACAATCAACCGCTACTGACCGCTATGGCATGGTACAAATGCACTTGCTCACCACTGATCCAGCCCTTGTGCAACCTCACTCTACGCGATCTCTATTATTTCCCGTGGGAATAGAGGATGTGTTGGTATGCATGCCCATAGAGCAAGTCATATGATGATTGTAATGGGATACTTTGTAAATGATTTGAATAATAATAAAGGCAATTTCCGATCTATATGTTTAAACTATTTCTGAGATGATGGTGTAACATGATAGATGTCTAAAGAATGGTTTTACTCAATGACGCATGCTTTTAGGTTCAGGACCTAAACTATGAGATCATACGGTTGTTAAGAGTATACATTCTTGTTTGGTCCCTAGTCAATTGTATTTGTGGAAATAACCATAGACATCAATAACACTGAAGACTAGATTGTGTGTTGGTTGATGACAGAATCTCATTAGTCATGATATAGTGATATCAAACCAAGCACATAGGAACTTGTTAGAGAACAAGGTACCGGACTAACCCACCGTGAGAGTGACACATGGAACCATGGCTTGGTAATCACAGTGAACTCTCACAGTGATGGTGGTGAGTGTGATTCTTAGACCTGAAATACTACACTCAACACATGTCGTTGGGTACACTTTGACATCATCAAACGCAGTCCTGAAACATGGGTTGTTATAAAGGTGACGATTGAGTGGCTTTGACACATGGGGCTTTTGAGGGGTGAGTGATAGATATGGGATTTTTCCCTCCTGAGGGAGTTTGATGTCCTTATCCACTTGATGAGTAGGATTGAGAAAGGCATGCACATGCACGTGTGAATCAATATGTGATATTGATGTCACACACATCTCACCCAGTCTGCTCTGAGATCAAGGAAATGAATGAACATTGACAGGATGATTGTTCCATGCCTCGAGTTCATTCAGGATATCAGTGACAAAGGAATTATACATTCACTGTAACACCATTCACGAATTGTAGGATTGAAAGTTGTTCCCCAACTTTCTATTTCACTTGGGTAGCACTGATGTGTGACTAGGCACCGCTCTTTGCTTGTGAAGTCATAGGTGTTATGGACTTTTACTGCCAACGTGAAATGGACCTGCAGGGTCACACACATAGGATTTAACTTGGAATAGGAGTTTGTCCACAAACAATGTTTAGATTGATTACTAAAGGAGTTTAGTAGTTCAATTAAACACTCAATCAATTGATAGCTCAGTATCATAGTGTTCAAGGTGTTGGACTGATTGATTAGAGTATCAAATTGATTGAAACTGCAATTGACTGATTCTGCACAATCTACACTCCCAACCGATCGGCTCATGTGATGAACCGATCGACTGAGCTTGGTGAACCGATTGGCTCAACTGATGAGTCGATCGGCTCATGGACAGGGTGAAACGATCTGTTCAAGTGTTGAAATGATCGGTTCAAGTCCAACCGAGCAAGTTGGGAAAGTAAGATTGGTGATAAATTTCCTTTCGTTTCACTTTCCCAATTTTATTGGAACAAGGATTGGTATTTGATACCAATTCGAAACAAAAAAAATAAGAAAAGTAAATTGGGAACTGATCAGGACCACGAACCAACCGGTTCAGAAGTGAACCGACCATTTCATGGGTCCCAACTGATCGGTTGAGGTGTCAACCGACCAGCTCAGATCCCCAACCGACCGTTTTAGTTGTGAAACGATCGGTTCAGGTTACACAGTTGGTTGTTTTTGTGGAAAATCTCGAACCCTTCTACTCCTGCTTTAGTCCCACATTGTCGGGGATAGAGAACCATGTCCCATGACCCTCCTATATATATGGGTATTGGGGGATTCTCAAAGTACAACTCAGTGCAACCAGTTGCTCTGTAAAGTTGTTGTTCTCTCTGGTTTTGGTAACCGAGAGAGCCCGAGCAAGTGCTACCCGATAAGGGAGGCACAACAAGGGAAAGACAACTGCAAAAAGTGACTGGTGGCAGGAGAGTGTGTTGGCGACTAGTACGCCGACATGAGGGTGCGACTCCTTCTGATTCCTTATGGGACAAGGAGATCGGAGTTCTAGGCAGTCCGTGTAGACGACTGCAGAGGCGGGAGAGCTCTGTCGTTCGAAGGACAACTGTCAATCCCGACAGTCCCGGTGCGACCAGGAGCTGCACAGACACCATCCAATACCGTAGGTGAAGACCGCGTAAGGAGCGAGGTACTATCACCGAGCAAGCCTCGGGATAACCATCTTTCCTAATGTATATACGTTGACGTGATTCCTTTTGTTCTAGGTTTTGGGGAGAAAATTTTTGTTTCCACTGCTTCTCTACCTCCCGTAAAACCTAACAGTGGTATCAGAGCCACGTCAACTACTCTATATTTTAGGATTATTGATATGATCAATTTTGGTTTGTCGCCTTTATTTATTGCATACGATGTGAATAAAATTGGATTTATGCATGTCCAATCCACAAATCCCAAATATACATATATGATATGTAATATTAATGCACTCGATACGCGTCACCCTTAAACGAGTTTTGTGGTGGATGTGTAGCATGGTTATGGCCTATAAACCCTATATCTGTGTGTGGTTGTATGTGGTTACTTGCATCTCGGTCTGCGCACTGATTCCCTTTCTCCTATTCCTGATGTAACTCGAAATAATTTGAGATTTATTTTCCTACCTTTGCTCCCCCCGAATGTAACTCGGGGTTTCTCAATTCAATTGTAAATAGGATATATTTTTATTTCCTATTATGTCAAAGAACGGAAGACAACATGAGACGATCGGTTCAAGGTGTGAATCGATCAGTTGGTGTTCCAGACGACTGGTTTGAGGAGCGAGACGAGCGGGTGGTGATATGAGGAGATGCACGACGACCGGTGAACCGGTCGGTTGATGGCACCCGAACAACCAACTTGATGGTGAGCCGATCAGTCATGGAGATGAGCTGATCAAACCCAGAAAAGCAGGCACAAATTTCATCTTGTACAGGTTGCATGTGATGTAGACCTAGATGACTGTGATTCCTCTTGGCTCGAGAAATCACAATATGATGGCCATAATCATTTCTTTTAACGTTTTGCATGTTTTCTGTGGGATATAGCATGTATATGATACGTACTATATATTGTAGTGATTGGATATGTATATGTATATAAAAACCAAATCCCTCATTAAATATTAAAGTTTTAGATGCCTTCCAAATGTGACACACGTGAAAAGCTTGATCGACCAAGGGTGGGCACGCCCTAGCGTGGTGCACCATCTATCTCGTGGAAGCGTGAAGGATGAACATGTGGGTCTTCCCTAGCAGGGTGCATATTCATCGTGTTGTCCTTGGGTCGGACTTAACAAGGTGACCTAGATAGGATCTACCACCTTGAGGCATGGATATGATCATGGCAAGGAGTTGCATGTGACATCTTTCAAGAGTTGCATATGATGCAATTGGCAAGAGTTGCCTACCTGGGAGATATGAGTTGTGGGTGATAGCCCTAGCTGGCCCATGGCTCAGAGGATTTCAGGATCTTGACCCACTAGAAGATTGTGCACTGCAATCTTCCGAATTGATGGTGAGGGCTGTCAATTTGAGTTAAAATAGTGGGAGCGGTAATTGATTAAAGACATAATTAACTATCATCAAATTTTATTCAAATCAAAAGGAGTTTTGACAAATGCAATTTTCTCTTGTAGAATGGCAAAAGAATCATCTTTTAAAATGGGCAAATTAATTGAGAACAAATTCCATAACTGGTTGAGGACTGTGAGAAGTGTTCTGCACAATCTAGATATACCAGGAGCCTTTGAATCCACTCTATGTACGCTTAATACATTAGTGAAGAAGAAAGAAAGTTCATTGATAGAGATCAATGGAACGAAAGGTAAGGGATAGAAGGGTTCTCTCGCCAAACCAATTTCATCTACATGGAGAGGATGGAAGGAACGATGGAAGAAGAAATCAGAGATAGAGATCTCTACTTCTGGTGTATATGTGATAGAGATTAACTTTACTAATTCTTCATCATGGGTACTTGATACCGGATGCGGATCTCACATTTGTTCAAATGTGAAGGATCTTAAGAGAAGTAGGCCTTTGGGGAAAGGCGAGGTTGAACTATGTGTTGCCAATGGGGCAAGGGTTGCCACCAATGTCGTAGGAACCTATGAGTTAACTCTACCGAGTGGGCTAATAATAGAGTTAAAGAACTACTATTATGTACCTGCCATAAATAGGAATATCATTTCCGTCTCTTGTTTGGACAAGGATGGATTTGAATTTCTTATTAAGAATGGAAATTGTTCCATTTCTAAAGATGGGATCTTTTATGGCAGTGCCCCAATGTCTTATGGTCTATACTTGATATATTTGGAGACAAGTGTATACAATGTAAACACCAAAAAGCAAAAACTCAACGACTCAAACAAAACATATCTTTGGCATTGTCGTCTAGGGAACAGAAATGAGAAGCGCATTTCTAGACTCCATAAAGATGGTTATCTAGACTCTTTTGATTGTGAATCAATAGAGACATGTGAATCTTGTTTATTGGGCAAGATGACCAAGACTCCCTTTTCAGGTAAAGGTGAGAGAGCTAGTGATCTATTAAGACTCATACATACTGATGTATGTGGGCCTTTTAGAACTAATGCCAGAAATGGGTGTCAGTACTTCATTACCTTCACTGATGATTTCAGTAGGTATGGCTATGTGTACCTGATGAAGCATAAGTCAAAAACCCTTGAAAGGTTCAAGGATTTCATGAATGAAGTACATAACTAACTTGGTAAAAGTATTAAGGCACTTCGATCCGATTGAGGTGGAGAATACTTAAGCCAGGAGTTTGAGGACCTTCTGTGAGCCCGTGGTATTATATCACAATGGACTCCGCCTGGAACACCACATCATAACGGTGTGTCTGAAAGAAGGAATCGCACATTGTTGGATATGGTGCGATCAATGATGAGTTTTGCTGATCTTCTGATTTCCTTCTGGGGTCATGCTCTTGAAGCCGCCGTGTTTACACTTAACCAAGTACCACCTAAATCGGTTCAAAAGACACCATATGAGATATGGTACGGGAAGCGTCCCGATTTGTCTTTTCTGAAGATTTGGGGTTGTGAGGCTTACGTTAGGAAAATGTTTCCTGATAAGCTTGGACCCAAATCCTATAAATGTTATTTTGTTGGATACCCCAAGGAAACGAGGGGATATTATCTATACCACCCTACTGACAACAAAGTGTTTGTTTCCAGGACAACTGTGTTCCTAGAGAAGGAATTTATTTCAAAAGAAGTAGTGGGAGGAAAATAGTCCTTGAAGAGGTTCAAGCCCAACAAGAAAACATTGAACCAGTAGATGTACAAGAGGAAAATGGAGATTCACAAGGTTTTGTGGAATCTCAATCTCCTCAGGTAACACAAGGACCTAGTAGATCTAGTAGGACCCGCCTTGAACCAGAGAGGTTTGGATACCTTGTGACTCAAGAAGGTGGTGAGTTGATCATAGATGATGATCCAACTACCTATGTAGAGGCTATGGAGGGACCAGATTATGAGAAATGGCTTGAAGCCATGAGATCCAAGATGGAATCCATGTACTCCAACAAAGTATGGACTTTGGTGGAACCACCCGAAGGGGTAAAACCCATAGGGTGCAAGTGGGTCTTTAAGAAAAAGACCGACATGGATGGCAATGTGCAAACTTATAAAGGAAGATTGGCTGAGAATGGATTTTGACAAGTTCAAGGTGTTGACTATGACGAAACCTTTTCTCCAGTTGCCATGATTAAGTCCATCAGGATCATGCTTGCTATTACAGCTTATTATGACTATGAGATTTGGAAGATGGATGTTAAAACCGCATTCCTTAATAGGAATATAAATGAGGATGTGTAAATGACACAACCTGAAGGTTTTGTAGATCCAAAGAATGCCAATAAAGTCTGTAAGCTGCAAAGGTCAATCTATGGATTGAAGCAAGCATCTCGGAGGTGGAATCTTCGATTTGATGAGGAAGTCAAAGTGTTTGGCTTTATTCAAAATGAAGATGAACCTTGTGTGTACAAGAAGGTTAGTGGGAGCTCGACCACATTCCTCATATTGTATGTGGATGACATATTTTTGATGGGGAATGATTTCTTAGCCTTAGAGAAGGTAAAGACTTGGCTTGGAAATACTTTCTCAATGAAGGACTTAGGAGAAGCATCCTACATTCTAGGAATTAAGGTCTATAGAGATAGATCTAGAAGGCTTATCAGACTAAGTCAAAGCACATACATTGACAAAGTGCTGAAGCGATTTAGCATGGAAAACTCAAAGAGAGGCAACATCCCCATGCTACATGGAGTCACCGTCTTTAGAGCTCAATGTCCCCAATCTTGTGAAGAGAGGGAGCGTATGAATGGGATCCCATATGCATCAGCCATCGGATCCATCATGTACGCTATGTTGTGCACACACCCAGATGTCTCGTATTCTCTAAGCATGACGAGCAGGTACCAGTCAGATCCCGGGGATGCTCACTGGACGCCGTAAAGAACATCCTCAAGTACTTGCGAAGGACTAAGGATCAATTTCTTGTTTACGGCGGTGAGGAAGAGCTGGTTGTAAAAGGTTACACCGATGCAAGCTTCCAAACCGATAAAGATGATTACAGATCGTATTCAGGATTTGTATTTTGCCTTAATAATGGAGTTGTGAGCTGGAAGAGTTCCAAGAAAGAAACAGTTGCCGATTCTACTATAGAGGTTGAGTATATTGCTGCTTCACATGCATCAAAGGAGGCTGTGTGGATCAGGAAGTTCATTTCTGAACTTGGTGTAGTTCCCAGTAGTTGTGATGCAATTGAGCTTTATTGTGACAATAATGGAGCTATTACACAAGCTAAGGAACCCAGATCACATCAGCGGTCCAAGCACATACTGTGGCGCTTCCATCTCATACGAGAGATCGTACAGCGAGGAGATGTGAAGATTTGCAAAGTACCAATTGAAGACAACATAGATGATCCACTGACTAAGGCCCTTTCTCAGCAGAAGCATGATGGTCATGCTAGGTCACAAGGACTGAGGTTCCTTGGTGACTGACTCTAAGTGCAAGTGGGAGTCTGTTGGTATGTATGCCCATAGAGCAAGTCATATGATGATTGCAATGGGATACTTTGTAAATGATTTGAATAATAATAAAGGAAATTTCCGATCTATATGTTTAAACTGTTTCTGAGATGATGGTGTAACATGGTAGATTCCTAAAGAATGGTTTTACTCAATGACGTATGCTTTTAGGTTCAGGACCTAAACGATGAGATCATACGGATGTTAATAGTATACATTCTTGTTTGGTCCCTAGTCGGTTGTTATTGTGGAAATAACCATAGACATCAATAACACTGAAGACTAGATTGTGTGTTGGTTGATGACAGAATCTCATTAGTCATGATATAGTGATATCAAACCAAGTACATAGGTACTTGTTATAGAACAAGGTACCAGACAGACCCACCATGAGAGTGACACATGGAACCATGACTTGGTAATCACAGTCAGCTCTCACAGTGATGGCGGTGATTGTGATTCTTAGACCTGAAATCACTACACTCAACACATGTCGTTGGGTACACTTTGACATCATCAAACGCAGTCCTGAAACATGGGTTGTTATAAAGGTGACAATTGGGTGGCTTTGACACATGGGGCTTTTGAGGGGTGAGTGATAGATATGGGATTTGTCCCTTCTGAGGGAGTTTGATGTCCTTGGCCACTTGATGAGTAGGATTGAGAAAGGCATGTGCATGCACGTGTGAATCAATATGTGATATTGATGTCACACACATCTCACCCAGTCTGCTCTGAGATCAAGGAAATGAATGAACATTGACAGGATGATTGTTCCATGCCTCGAGTTCATTCAGGATATCAGTGGCAAAGGAATTATCCATTCACTGTAACACCATTCACGGATTGTAGGATTGAAAGTTGTTCTCCAACTTTCTATTTCACTTGGGTATTGATGTGTGACTAGGCACCGCTCTTTGCTTGTGAAGTTATAAGTGTTATGGACTTTCACTGCCAACGTGAAATGGACCTGCAGGGTCACACACACAGGATTTAACCTAGAATAGGAGTTTGTCCACAAACGATGTTTAGATTGACTACTAAAGCAGTTTAGTAGTTCAATTAAACACTCAATGAATTAATAGCTCAGTATCATAGTATTCAAGGTGTTGGACTGATTGATTAGAGTATCAGATTGATTGAAACTACGATTGACTGATTCTGTACAATCTGCACTCCCAATCGATCGGCTCATGTGATGAACTGATCGACTGAGTTTGGTGAACCGATCGGCTCAACTGATGAGTCGATCGGCTCATGGACAGGGTGAAACGATCCGTTCATGTGTTGAAATGATCGGTTCAAGTCCAACCGAGCAAGTTGGGAAAGTAAGATTGGTGAGAAATTTCCTTTTGTTTCACTTTCCCAATTTTATTGGAACAAGGATTGGTATTTGATACCAATTCGAAACAAAAAAAAGAAGAAAAGTCAATCGGGAACTGATCAGGACCACGAACCGACCGGTTCAGAAGTGAACCGACCATTTCATGGGTCCCAACCGATCGGTTGAGGTGTCAACCGACTGGCTCAGATCCCCAACCGACCATTTCAGTTGTGAAATGATCGGTTCAGGTTACGCAGTTGGTTGTTTTTGTGGAAAATCTCGAACCCTTCTACTCCTGCTTTAGTCCCACATTGTCGGGGATAGAGAACCATGTCCCTTGACCCTCCTATATATAGGGGTATTGGGGGCTTCTCAAAGTACAACTCAGTGCAACTAGTTGCTCTATAAAGTTGTCATTCTCTCTGGTTTTGGTAACCGAGAGAGCCCGAGCAAGTGCTACCTGATAAGGGAGGCACAACAAGGGAAAGACAACTGCATAAAGTGACTGGTGGCAGGAGAGTGTGTTGGCGACTAGTACGCCGACAGGAGGGTGCGACTCCTTCTGATTCGTTATGGGACAAGGAGATCGGAGTTCCAGGCAGTCTGTGTGGACGACTGCAGAGGCGGGAGACCTCTGTCGCTCGGAGGACAACTGTCAATCCCGACAGTCCCGGTGAGACCAGGAGTCGTCAGTCCCGGTGCGACCAGGAGCTGCACAGACACCGTCCAAGACCGGAGGTGAAGACCATGCAAGGCGCGAGGTACTGTCACCGAGCAAGCCTCGGGACAAGGTATGCATCCCCAAACCATCTTTCCTATTGTATAGACGTTGATGTGATTCCTTTTGTTCTGGGTTTTGGGGAGAAAATTTTTGTTTCCGCTGCTTCTCTGCCTCCTGTAAAACCTAACAGGATGAACATGGGAGGTCACCCCCTTTGTCTCCAGTGGTCTAAGAAGCTAGGACAACCCACCCCACAACTGGCCTAGGTGGTTAGGGTCTAGGGCACATTGTGCTTCATGACATTAGCCTCTTGACCTCTAAGGGTGGCAAGGAGGGACGGCTCCAACGACAACCTGATGTGGCGCCAGAGGCTGCAGAAGAAATAAGTGGGAGAGGGAAGATCTTGGGTGGTGGGAAGAGGCTAGTAGAGTAAGGAGAAAGGAGAAAGGAGAAAAGGAGAAAAGGAGAAGAGCTAGGGTTAAATGGGGATATTTATAATGGAACATGGTAGGGTTCAGTTATTGCTCCCATTCCCCTCCATTACTAGATTTGGGAGGAGATGGAACAAGTCTTTTCCAGCCCCTCGATCATTTCCTAAAGATGAAGGGGGGAGAGGGAAACAAGCGACCGGGGTGTCATTTGTGATTAGGCCCATGTAGGCCGGCCCATGGCATAAAAAAGAGAAATGCTAAAACATTTTATCTTCACAACATCATAATTAGAGTTTTATGAGTCTGATTAATGTGATTTTGATGTCATTGGATTTGAAATTGAACCCTATAGAACATGATGTGCATTATAGAGCAAGAGAGGCTCGTTATGAATGTTCAATACTAGTTGCAATAGGATAATATGTGAAAGCACGATACTTAATTAAATTCTCAAATTCAAGTCGCATATTGGGAAATTGATCATTGATGTGCTCAAATTGGGATGTTTCCACACTCAAACCATGAAATTGATATCCAACTAAGTAAGAGGGGAACTTAGTGAGAGATGAAAGGGTACAATAGAAGAGACATAAATCCATGTTGTCACATCCTTCCCTCCTTAAAAGAAATTTCGTCTCGAAATTCGTCCATAATCATAGTTGAAGGTCACAGTTCACATTCATCACGTGACATTGACCATCCCATAGATTTCAACTCATCCTCCATCATGGGGTGCACACATAGGTTATTATCATCAAGGGTGTACCCATGCCAATTATACATATTACTTGGTATTAACTCACATTATGATGTCATTTTCACATTAGGGTTCCATACCCCTCATCCCAAACATATTAGGGTTTTGTCTGTCTTTATACGAGTTCAAGGTGTGTCATCAAATTTGTATGATCAAATCCTCAAATGAACATGCTCTTTATCATGACTGTTGAACATGATTATCATTGAACATGTATATTTCATCATTATACTAGAATTCATGCATGTTTTAGTTTCCCCTCAAAATTCTACCAACTGTCCCCCAATTATGTTCATCATTTCTCATTTTACATATGAAACTAAGAAATATATATTCATCATGTTTATTCAAGTTATGACCCCAAGAGAATCATCATATCGAGTTAATAATTTTTCAATTGGGTATGAGGCAAGCCATGCTACCCCTGATTATTCAAGCTAGGATCTCTAGGCATAATCGTATCAAGTTAATGATTTTAAACTTACATCTTTCATGTATGAGGTGATTTCATATTAAGTCTAGTTGACGAGAGTGACTTATCAAACATAAATCACATTTTAGACATAAGTGAGATATTTCATGCATCAAGCATCATTTGAGGAGCAACATTAACATCAACGTTGAGGTTTCATAATCATCTCACTTGTATTTCAAAGGATCTCCATAAGCTCAAGCCACTCGAGCTAAGACCTATTTATGTCAAAGAAAAACATGATAACCATCAACATATACCCATACCAATTTACATCAACCCACTAACCCAAGTATGAGGCTCATCATGTAGAACACATGTCATGTACACCATCTAAGGGTCTTGGGACATCTCCTCACCTATATAGCAAACATCATATATTCAATTGCCTCTTTCTCCAGGGTTAGATATTTTCATAGGAAATCTAGAGTTCAACATTTTTAAGGGACCACAAACTAGGTGACCCAACTCATATACTTAGAGGTATTCTAGCTAGGGACTCACTGTCATGCATTTCATCATGCATATTTTTTAGCATTTCATATATTTTGGAGTTTTGGTACTCTGACCTTCTCCCGTGGTGGGTCAACGCATATCAAGAGGTCACCCTTTTTCATATGTCCCATGCTAGAGGTCCTCCTTTGTAAAGAGATTGAGGCCCTCATTGGTCTCAAACCATATATCACTTATTGTATCTCAACATATAAAAGACTAGAACAAGCAAGCATGTCAACCTAATAGCTATGTTTAGCACACCAACCATGTCACATACATCAAACATGGTGCTAGATTAGCTAGGGTTCACTGTCAAATCATACCATGTCATCCAGATATACTTAAATCATCTTAAACATCTCATAACATCATCATCATCATCATCATCATCATCATCATCATCATCATCATCATCATCATCATCATCATCATCATCATCATCATCATCATCATCATCATCATCATCATCATCATCATCATCATCATCATCATCATCATCATCATCATCATCATCATCATCATCATCATCGTCATCGTCATCATCAACTTAGGTTATCTAAGCTCCTCACTAGCCTAACCTTTATCATGGCTCTAGACAACTCTAGAGACTACATATATCATCTAAACTCTCTCATCTAGACTTGATGTTACATCTCTTTCTCTTAGGCTACATGGACACTCACTACCTTTCTGCGTGTGGTAACATTTTCATATATGCATATACTAGTACTGGAAATAATTTTTCTCCAACGTTGAAATGGGTGATGAAAACCACCATACTCCATGCAAATAAAGCCAAAACCAAAATGAGTTACCACACTAGTACCATGACACCTAGAGAACTAGCAAGAACATGGTGCACACCTGTGTAGCTACCCCAAGCACATGCCCGGAATCATATGTCTAGGGTTGTAGTAAGATATCCCTTTTCTCATCCTCTCAAACCTACAACCCATACTATAGGACAAGTGGAGGAGAAAAGAAAGGCTTTAAGGATTACACAAGTCTACACTTAGTTCTAGAACATCTAGGTTTTATTGACCTAGAGGTTATAAATTCTCCATATTTTGATAATGACAACCATTCCATTCATATGTATCTAATATGTGTATTCAAGATTGATCTCAAGTGTTAGGTACATAAAAAGAATCAATTTACACAAGCCCTAGCTTGTCAAAGTTCAAGTCAAAAGCAAAACAAGTGTGCTAATTGGGAAATCCTTTCAAATGACCTTAGAAGAATTTTGTAATCACTTGTATTGATGATATGACTTGTAACTAAGATGAGAAAATTATGTGGGACACTTGGTACCAAGTTTTAATCATTTTTTAATGACTTTAGAAAATTGATCATAGATTGTTGATCGGTCGAGTTACAATATCGGTCGATCCCTTGGATCAATTCTCTGATGTGTGCATCGATTGAGTTGTGCATTTATAGAACTCGACCAATCGGGTTACTGACCAAATGTGATTTTAACTGATTTGTCGAGTTTCCCAGGACAAACTCGACCGATAGTTTGAAAATTAGGTTTGTCTTTTAGTCGATCAGTCGAGTTACCTTTATTGAATATTGATCAAATGTACTGTACAGAAAACACAGAAAAAGTGATTCTATCCGTTGGTGACTTGTTTGGACAAAAATAGATCCGTTGCCTTATGTAAAAATGACTATAATTCGACCCTAAGTGTTCCCCAACTCAAGGGAGCACCCCCAACTATAAATAGGATCACTTGGAGTTCATTCTAAGGTTGCTCATTCACTAGATACAAGGTCCTTGCTATAGTTGAGTGTGCTACCACCCCTTGAGCCCCTTTCTCTCTCTAGTTTACACTTCATTTCATGATTTGTGAGTGATTTAGGATTATTGTAAGAGAGCTCCACCTTTGTGCATGTAAAGCTCTCAATCTTCCACTACTTCCCTATCCCCTTCTTCCATGAAGAAAAGCTGAAGGAAGCAAGCTCCATCAAGTGAAGAAGGAGTTGTAGCTGGTCCTCTTCAAGGTTGACGAAGAGGTGGTGATCTTCTCTAGGTGAAGGAGAAGGCAAAGGCGGAAGATCCAAGAGGAGAAAAAAAGTCTTTCAAGGCGGAAGACTTGAGATTCAATGAGTAAGAGCTAGGTGAAGGTTGAAGATTCAAGCTAAGTGGGTAAGTTCCTTATGAAGGTGGAGATCTCCTTGTGATTGGATGGGTAAGTCCTTTGGTGGTCTATTGCTATAATCTCTGTGTAGATTTAATAGAGAAAAACACTTGCACAATCCTAGAGGTTGACCTCTGTAGGTAGTAGACTGACTCACTTCTAGTTTGAAGTGTGGAACCACTCTACATCCCTTTGTCAAGTGCTTGCTATCAATCTCTCTCATCCTTGATGTGCTTGTTAGTTAGGACTTCAAATTGCCTTTAAGCTATTGCTCCTAATTGATATAATTTGAAGGTCTAATCTATTTGGTGAGAAATTTTGTAGCTCTATTCACCCCCCTCTAGAGCCCTTATATCCAACAAGTGGTATCAGAGCTGAGGATCTTCTCCAACAATCCCCCACGAGACAAGAAGATGGGCGACAACCTATTTGGTTCACTCAACCTAAAGGGAGGCTTCTCCATGCGTCCTTCGGTCTTTGATGGCACCAACTTCATCTATTGGAAGAGAAGAATGCAGTTCTTCATTCAAGGGATGAACTTTGATATGTGGAAGGTGACGGTGACACCTTACAAAGAGCCAACCGAAGCTGTTGCAACATGGAGTGAAGCTGATTTCAAAGAAGCTCAAATCAATACAAAGGCCATTAGCATCCTCTATGCAACCCTCACTCCCACAGAGTTCAACCAGATCTCATCATGGGACATTGCCTATGAGATTTGGGACAAGATGTGCATCACATATGAAGGCACAAAGAAAGTCAAGGAGGCAAATATCTACATGTTGGGCAGCCTCCTAGAGAACTTCAAGATGGGAAAGAAAGAAGGCATTGCACATATGTACTCAAGGTTGAATGTCATCATCAATGGGCTGGCTACTTTGGGCACTCCTTTAGAAAGAGGCGTCATTAACTCAAAGATCTTGAGAACTCTTCCAAAGAGATGGGAGTCAAATGTCACCTCCATTAAATAAGTGAGGAGCCTTGGTGACATCCCAACTGAAGAACTCATTGGCAATCTTCAAGCCCATGAGCCTAGACTTGACAAGCAAGAAGAAGAAGCTAAGCAAGAAGAGAAGGAAGCCAAGAAGATCAAAGATAGTGCTTTCAAAGCACAAGTGGAGGTTGTCATCCTTCAACAACAACTTGCTTGCCATATTCCCTATTCTAGTGAAGATGAAGGTCGTGGTGAGCATAAAGCCAACTACATCAAGGGCAAACACTTCAAGGGAAAGCAAGCCTCCTCCTCCTCTACTCCGAGATGCTAAAAATATGGTCAAAAGGGGCACTACAAGAGTGAATGCCCAAAGTTAAGAAAGTCTCACCACAAGAGTAGCTCAACGAAAGATGAGGATTACAAGAAAGAGAGAAATCACAAGAGGATGGATAAGAAGGGAAAGATACACACGAATGCAGCCAATGCAGCTTGGGAAGCTTCATCTTTAAGTAGCTCTAGCTCCAAAGAAGATGGAGAGTGCCACTTTGCCCTCATGGCCTCTACAAGTGAAGACATTGGTGAGGTAAGTGAGGTAAGCTTGCATGAACTGCCTAAAGAAGCTATTATTGATATGCTTATTACTACCCCTTCTTCTTTTGCTAAATGTAAATCTAAAGGAAAACGGTTAGGAAAAATTATTGATGATCTTTATGCTAAGATTGAAATTTTGGAATTGAATGAGAAAACCAATCTTGAGAGTATTGATAACTTGCAAGGGCAATACCTTGATCTTGAGGTCCAATACAATTGGGTTGAAGTTGAGAATGGTGTCTACCTTAAGAACATTGAAAAGCTTAAGGAAGAGAACCGAAATTGCCTAAAAGAACTTGAATTGTTTAAAACTGAAAATGCTGAATTTAAGTTGTTTATTAATGCTCATAGACAAGAGAGAGATGTTTATATCAAAGAGATTCAAATAATAAAATCTAAAAATGCTAGGTTGCTTAGTCAAGTAAATGATTTCTCTTCTAGACCTTTATTGCTTAGTGATAATGTGGCTTCTCTCTCTCTTGAAAAGGATTCATATCTTGCTAAAGCTTTATGTCTTGAGGCTGACCTTGTGCATGCTAGGGATGATATATCTAGTTTATATTCTACTATTGTTTCTTTGATAGAGTATAATCATAGATTAATAGTATCCCTGTAGAAATTCCTTAAAGGGAAGAACTCCCTAAATGAAATCCTTGATCATTCTACCCAACAAAGGGGTACTAGTGGTTTGGGATTTTAAGGGGGAGCCTCAAAGGGAAAGAGTAAGGCCAAAGGTAAGAAAAAGAGCAAGGAGATATCTTTCTTTGTAGGGGAATCTTTGGGCACTAAGAATCCTATGGTTTGTTCTTATTGCAAATGTGATGACCATTATTCTACTTATTGTCCTTACAAGCCTAAGGGGACCAACCCAAAGATGAAATGGGTCCCCAAGCTAACTCTGGATCCCAAAGTTTGAGTTGAGAACCAACATTCTCCTTTCTTGTAGGGAAAAGATAGATGGATTGTTGATAGTGGCTGCACAAAGCACATCATGGGTGATGTAAGCCATTTCAACAATTTCACAAAGAAGAAAGGAGGATCTGTCACCTTTGGGGACAACAAGAAAGGTAAAGTCAAAGGTGAGGGTGATGTAGGTGAATCCTTATGCATCAAGAATGTTCTTTTTGTAGTTGGCCTACATCATAATTTAGTAAGTGTTAGTCAACTTTGTGATAATGGTTACCTTATTCTATTTACTTCTTTTGAATGTTTGATTCTAGATTCCCTCACCTATCAAGTTATATATAAGGGAACTAGAAGTGGTAATTTTGATGTCATTGTTATTAACTCTATTAATCTTGTGGTTGGTAGATTCCTAGTAGCCAATTCAAATGATATTTCTCTTTGGCACCGCCTGCTTGGTCATGTAACTATGCATCAATTAAAGAAGTTGAGCAAAAAGGACTTGGTCAAGGGACTTCCTAAATTTTATTTTGAAAAGGATGAGGAATGCCAACCTTGTACACAAGGAAAGAAAATCAAGTCATCCTTCAAATCCAAAGGAGTCCTTAGCACTAAGAGAGCTCTTGAGCTTGTTCATATTGATCTATTTGGACCAATGAGAATGCAATCGCTTCGTGGTTCCAAGTATTGCCTTGTTATTGTCGATGATTTCTCTATATATACTTGGACCTTCTTTCTCATTTCAAAGAGTGATATGCTTGATGTTTTCTCTAGTTTTTGTAAATGAGTTGAGAATGAAGCTTCTTGCCGAATTGTTTCCATCCATAGTGACCATGGGGGAGAATTTGAAAATGACCTTTTTGAGTGTTTTTGTCAAGAATCGGGTTATGCACACAACTTTTCTTCACCTCAAACACCTCAACAAAATGGGGTTGTAGAGAGGAAGAATAGGTCTATACAGGAGATGGCTAGGATCATGCTTCTTGAGTTTGGTATGCCTAGTAACAAACAATAAATAAACAAGTTAAGTATTAAGCAAAACGAGAGTCCATGTTCTATGCCATTTCACTCCAATTATACCATCATTTTGTGCATTGATCAATATCATGTATTTGTAAGGCCTTTTATGGACATCTTCTCACTAGAATACTATGAGGGTGCTCAAGATTAGCCAACCCTTTTATCGACGATCTGCCCTATCTAGATAACTCAAGTAGGATACCCATCCTCATCTCCTTACCCCAAAAATTCAGGCAGGTGCATGAAGTTTGTATAATGGAGTTTTTATATTATGTTTGCAAGTTATAAAACACGATACGAGACAAACATCAAGTACAATACTAGAGTACTACATGGCGATATTTGAGCAAGTAAACAAGCATACATATGTATCACATTCAAGCAAGAAAGCCATAGTCATATAATTATTAAAGTCCGTACTTGATTTCGAGATTCATAACTTAACTTATCCTTGATCATCTAGCCATAACCAACACTTGATTAACAACAAGATTATGTACATGCATTAGATTATCATCATTAACCCTAACTAGTTTCATTTGAGGGTTTTGGCTAATATAGGTTCAAGGTTTCGTATTAGTGCATTAGATGAACTTTTATTGTATTATAGGTCATAAAGAAGGTGTAGATCGAGTTTCATATCATTTTGAGGTTCCATCTATTTTCTATGATCATTACAAGATTTGAGTCACACATGTACAAATTGGGGTCAAAAGAATCACAAAAGGACAAATAAGATCATTATCATCAAGACACTAGAACCAAGCACCAAATATGGTTTAGACCAACAACATTAGGTCATAAGAAAACACATTCCCACATAGGTGGATGCCCCCTAGGATTTAGGCATCATATTCTCAGCCTTGGGTATCAACAATTTCACATACATGCAAGCCTCAACATGTTTCATAAGCCATCAAACTTCAACATGAGAATAAGGTGGGATTTCCATATCTAAGTTACCATAATGGGTGGATTATTCCTTGAATTGAGAGTGGGGGTCAAAGAAAAATGATTCACATAAGCATTAAGGTGAAATAGCCACAATTCAAGGCACCAAGTTCACAAAAGGCAAAAAGGATTTCAATAATCATAAATAAGAAAGAGGGTGGACCATAGTCATTTAAGTCATACCACATCATAATGTTACTGACTTCAAGGATATAAAGGCATTTGGTGTACAACATAGCTCATACACATCATTGATTAGGGTATAAACATTCTTAGCCATTTAGGGTCACATTCATGCACGAGGTACATGTAGACAAACATAGAAAATAGGGGACAAAGGGGGGTATTAGTACCATATGGTAGCATAAAAATACTGAATTCCAATTTAGGATGTGACTAGAGTTCATATTAGATGTAAAATTAGTAGCTTAGGGCAAAGTACATCACTAAAGACCTTGCTAATGAAGTGGCACCCCAATGGTAGAAGTGATGGTGTAAGACTGAGAGGTCGTAAGTTCAAACCTAGGCGACGAGATGAATGAATCGCCAAATTATTTTTTTAAAAACATCAAATATAGGAAAAAATGATGATTAGGACCCTTATGTACACAAACATGTATAAAAATATGAGGTTTGAGCATTGGAGAGTGGATTGGGCATCAATATCCAAACTTTCATCATAAACGTGCATCAAACATGGTCAAAGAAGGTCAAAGTTTGTATTTCAGTAAATTAGGAGAAATAGAAGAAAAATTAGAGTGTTAATGTTAGTTCATGTTGTATGTCTCATTGAGATGATCAATTTGATATATAATTTTGTATATTTTATCCATAGGTATATTGATCCAAACTATAGGAAACCTCAAATGTCATACCTTGATTATTTGTCTTGTAACCCGCACTGTTGGATCAAGGATCGGTGGTCCATGTGGTGCGCATGATCTGGGTCACTGGTCACCACCCCTACTAGTTTGGGCTCGCTCGCGGCCTCTACTAACCACTACCAAGCACCCGCCAAGGATCCCCACCGAGCACACACTGCAATCAACCGTTGTCGACCGCTATGGCATGCTGCAAATGCACTTGCTCACCGTCGTGCCAACCATCGCGTGACCTAGCTCTACACGATCTTTGTTCTCACCCATGGGAATAGAGGACAAACATGGGAGGTCGTCCCCTTTCTCTCTGGTGGTCGAAGCAGCTAGGACAGCCCACCCCACGACTGGTCTAGGTGGCTAGGGTCTAGGGCACGTTGTGCTTCACAACATTGGCCTTTGGACCTCCAAGGGTGGCAAGGAGGGACAGCTCTAGCGGAAACCTGATGCGGTGCCAGAGGCTGTAGAAGAAACAAGTGGGAGAGGGAATATCTTGGGTGGTGGGAAGAGTCTAGTAGAGCAAAGAGAAAGGAGAAAAGGAGAATAACTAGGGTTAGATGGGGGATTTATAATGGAGCAAGGTAGGGTTCAGTTATTGCTCCCGTTCCCCTCCATTACTAGATTTGGGGGGAGATGGAAGATGTATTTTCCATCCCCTCGATCATTTCCTAAAGATGAAGGGGGAGAGGGAAACAAGCGGCTGGGCTGCAATTTGCGATTAGGCCCATGCAGGTCGGCCCATGGAAGAAAAAAGAGAAATGCTAAAACATTTTATCTTCACAACATCATAATTAGAGTTTTATGAGTTTTATTAATGTGATTTTGATGTCGTTGTATTTGAAATTGAACCCTCTAGAACTTGATGTGAATTATAGAGAAAGAGGGGCACATTATGAATGTTCAAGACTAGTTGCAAGAGGATAATATGTGAAAGCACGATACTTTATCAATTCTCAAATTGAAGTCACATATTGGGAAATTGATCATTGATGTGCTAAAATTGGGGTGTCACCACACTCAAACCATGAAATTGATATCCAACTGAGTAAGAGGGGCACTTGATGAGAGATGAAAGGGTATAATAGAAGAGAGAGAAATCCTGGTTGTCACAGAATATATTTGATTATCATGTCATATGTACATGGAGGAGTGAGAAATGGAATGAATGTTTAGGCACATGTCTTTCTTGTGAAATAAAATTAGAGTACTCAAGTTTTATTTTCCATTGTAAAGTTGTTTATGTATTTGAATGTCAGCACAAAGGTTTGAAATATTGAATTTAAAGAAAAGAAAAAGTTAAGGGTGATCTTTGTATTATGTTTAATTCTCAACTTAAACCCTAATCTCATGATTAGTGGTAATTGTCAGATTTGAGTGTAACATCTTGGTAACAATATATATATATATATATATATATATGATATAATATAATATATATATATATTGTATAATATGTATTATATATTATATTATATAAATATTATATATATCTAGAGAAAAGCTATAATAACTCGAATGTACCAGATATGCTATACACCTCAGTTATTTTCCATCATGGAGAAGATACTTTGAAAATCTTAACCATTGATCTTCTTAAATATCGTAAGAACATACTACATAATAAATTTTAGCTCATTTGGACACTCATAAGCCATGCATCTAAAGGAGGCAAAAATCATGCATTTAAAATTAGTTTTGTGCATCGATTTTGTTTTCCTTGGACAAGTGACTTAATCTTGGAATAAAAATTTGAATGTGGCCTATTATTATTGTAACCATAAAGATCAATGGTTTAGATTTTGCGAAAATATGGTCTACATAGGCAAACACCATTGGAGTGTACAGTGTGATCTGTACACTCAAGTATATTCTATCCTCACTCTTTCTCTCTATATATATAGGTAGGAATATAGATAGTGTAACATACTACATCTCGGACCCTACCCTAGAAGTTGACATTTTGGACTTATCCAAACAAGGTTGAAGGTTAGACCTAAATAGATGTTTAGTATAACCCCAATGAGCTAATGCATGTATAGATCACCTTAATGTAACCTAATGTTCTTACATTAATCTTAGGTTAATAATGGATACATAAAATATGTCACATAGCTCATTTTGGTGGTAATATGAAGATAAGGAACTTAATTGGATGAATAATTTAGATAATGGGTCGTTAATGGGCCATATGACATATCTCATAAAAAGGTCTCAAAAGTGGAAACAAACTTCAAATTCATAATCTACATATCAAAATTTTCCAACATGTCAAATTTCATCTAATTTGGACCACCTTGAAATATTATGATAAGTTTAGGAGAGAGAAAATGAAAAAAGGCATAAGTAATGAATAATGTAATTATATAACTTCAAAATATGGAATTTATGGCAAATTCATATTCAACACATCAAAGATAACTTGTGAATGAAGTTTGGTCCAAATTGGATGTTGTTTGTGCAAGTTATGCAATTTTAGGTACATTCTGGACTTTTCTACAATTTACCCAATTGGGAGGTTTTCTTTGCAAATTGTCACATTTATTATAATCCTTATATATTCCCTTACCATTATCGAGTTCTTGAACCATAGGGCACCTGGTAGCACCTTGGTTTGAAGGTGTTTCTCACCAAGGGCATTTTAAGGATTTCCTCTTTATAAATGAGCTTATCTTTAGAAGCTGTCAACCAATGGGGTTATTTCTTTGATTGGAGGTCGGTTGGGATGGCCTATAAGTGTCCATAAATTGACATTTGATATTAAAGAAGCCTCTATGAGTTGTCTTCTTGCATGGCCATGAAATCCCTAGCCTAAGGACACATGGAAAGCTGCATGGACACCTCATGCTTGACTTCTTCCTTATCCATAAAGGTTTGCATGTCCATAGGCACCCTTAGCATTGGACACATGAAAAGTAACTTGACACCTCATGCTTTAATTCTTCCTTATCCATAAAGGCTTGCATGTCCATGGTCACCCTTATACATGACACATGGAAAGTCTCATAGACACCTCATACTTGACCTCTTTCTTTATATAGCCATATCTACCCCTTCCCAGCTCCCAATTCAAAATCTCTTGCTCTACTTTATTTCCTCTAGCTTAGAGCATCATTCCTACTCTATTTTTCCATGAAGGTTCTGTCCCAAGGTAAAAGGAGGTGCCTACCTTGGTGAAGAAGGCTCATAGGGTTCCAAATTTCCATATTTAGGATTTCTTAAGCTCCTCCTTGGTGATTTTGACCAAAACTAGTAAGTATCCTCCTTTACTTCCCTATTTTCATATTTTTAGTCTTCCTTCCACCTTCTTCCAGTTCAGAATCATGGCCTTCCATGGTGAAACTCCACCTAGAACCCATAATGTTATGACCCACTCTGAGTTTAACTAGTAAGTACAGTGATTAGTGCATCACCATGTTGATTAAGCTAAGATAAGTGTTCAAGATGTGATTAGTTCTTTGATTAAGTTGAGATAAGTTAGTTAGTATTTTTTCATGCTTTTTGGTTGTAGTGGATCTCGCTCTTGAAAATTTGCAAAAGAAATCACTTGAATCGGACCTCCGAGGCAAAAGATATGACATTTTCAAGTTCCTTGGACCTAGACTACAATTTACCCATAAGTTTTAACCCTTTTCCCTTATCCCCTTCCTTCCGATCGGGTAGGGCACCGCTTGAAGTGGGCACACACTGCAGTATTCCGATTGGCCAACAGAGGGAGATGGACGGGGCGATTTAGGGCTCCTTGAGCCAAGGTAACTCGGCGCCGTCTTCTTCTTCCTTTCCTCTCTCTTCCTCGCCCCAACCACTCGTGGCCTCGACCTGCTTGAGAAGAATAGGCCAGTAGCAGTGTCGGCCAGCTTGCAGCACCGTCCAGGGGCCATCCTGGCATAGGAAGCCCCACAAAATGCCGCCCTTGACTCTGGCCTTGAGGCCCAAGCTCGAATCCATAGCCACCTAGCCGCGAGCAGTGATGAACAGTCGAGTTCCTTCCTTCCTGTGTGCGTGTGGAAGCTATTGTGTGAAATAGGTCCAAATCTAGGGTGCCCAAGGTTTAAGACGACCCCGTGGATGCCCGGAAGTAGGCTTTGGACATGTTTCCAGTCGATTTCGTCCGTCTCGAACCTCTATGAGTAGAATTTCACTCACTAAGCAAGTATTAACTCTATGAAATGGGTGATTTCAGTTAGATCTGTGTTTATTGCGGGTAACAATGATTACCCAAGTGTCGGGCAGTCTTGGTGTCACCCAACTTCTCGTTGAACATTTTTCTTCTTTACGTTTGCATGATCCTAGTTATTTTAACTGATCTGTATGATTTGGATTATTGGAACTATATGGTTGAATAAATTCTAAATGGCTCAATATAGAGGTTGAAAACAGTAGCACATGACCCAGATTTGCAATAGATGTATGTTTGGGTATAAACCCAGGATGTACGATTCTAGTAATTAACTAATTGCATGTTTTCAAAGAAAATGGCGATGACCTGCAATGTTTCAATGGAAACCTGATTGCATGCTCCAAGTTATAGTTAATATGTCTGGTTAGTATTAACATAGATTGGCATGTTTCTCAAGGACATCATTAGAAATTCTCAGTTATTATTAATAATTCTTGCCATGACAAGTAATTAACTCTCAATTATGTTATGTGATGCACAACTCAAGATTTGGGTTGAGGTGCACGTTTTCCAAGGAAGTACAAATAGTTTATAGGTGCTAATGACGATTATTCATATGTCAAGTAATTAACTCTTATCAGTGTATTAAGAAGTTCAATTGCATGATTCTAGTGTATCAAGTATCAAGTGGACATGTATTCTGTTTATTTAAGAATTTTAGTCTGCCTACAGGTATAAAATGTTGATTTCTCAATATATTACAGTGTTTTGAGTATACTGCTCTTCCAAGTTTAGAGTGATATACATATAATGTTATAAACTTCAAATATATAGACACAGTACCATAGATATACCAGAGTCAAGTATAAGTAAGAAAAGATACAATACAGTAAGAGCTTTCCAAAAATAATAAAATAATAGACTTAGGGGCCCTGAACACCGTAGATTCCCTATGAGAGGTCTGTGCTGTAGGGATGAAATGACCTAACCCTGGTAGTGTCCAATATACGGGGGTCAGAACGTACTAACAGGTGGTACGGGGGAGCAAGCCCTAGTGAAAGTCTCCTTAAATTACAACATGTAGTGTCCAACATCAACCAGAGGTCCTGGTGGAACTAGAGTATAGAAAAACCAATAGGTGGCTTGACACTCTGCCTGTGTGCTCAGGTTAGAGGAGTAGTCCAGTTTTTACGACCCACAGGTGTGCCGAGGCCAGAGTGCCATTTTCCTATTGCAGACCAGTGACATAGTCACGCTTAGCATCCCGGGTGTGTCAGCTAAGTCTTATACGGTGAGATCGTAGTTTGCTACGAGTCTTGATATGTAGAGTACACTGCATATGATTAGGTCATAAGCTAAAATATGATAATATAAGTTTTAAAGAGTTTTTTATAAGTAGGAAAGGCTAAGAAAGATTTGAGTACAGTTTCACAACAGTTGATCTTTAAATGTAATTTTGGCATTCTATGTTATTTAATTGTATTGTTTTAGATCTACTAAGTGTAGTAATTCCTGTATTTTTATTTTAGTTTAATAAACATAAATGAGTTATCTGTGATGGTTGGGTGAAATTCTATTCACTGAGCCAGTAGCTCACCAACCTACTGAATTTTTTTTCTAGGTAAACGTCAACACGAGGAAGCTGAAGGATCTTATCACCCAGGCTCTTAGAAGGTAGTTCATAGTTAGAATAGAGGTATCTTAGTCCTTTCCCCTCAGTCCTTGTGGCATGTGGTGTGATAGAGAGAGAATGTAATGTAATATGTAGTTTGGTTTTAAGTTATCTATTGTGCTTTATATTTTGCATGAAAAATGTAATATGTTGTGTAAATTTGTTTTACCTACCTAGTAAAGTAAATAGTAGTTTCTTCTGCAATTTAGTAAGATTTCCATTTATTCCAAGTTATAAGATTTTCCTTTAGGTTAATTTTAAGTGATTAAGAAATGAAAAAGTTAAGGGTGGTTTACGATGGTTGACTCTCCGGTCTTTGGGGTCATTAGAGATGGCACGGGGATCAGGGCATCATAGCGGATTTGGTATCAGAGCAAGGTTATGAGAGCCTAGGTTGAGTACATAGTTACTCTAAGTCAAGGTCAGGGGACAATAAGATACCAATAGGATTAGGACTTAGGTGTTTTCCTTCTAACTGCAATTTTCTAACAGGATGTGTTCTGTTGTACTATTGCAGATGGCAGGAAGAGGACGCGGTCATGAGGACCAAGCTAAGAGCCACATTGAACCTGATCCTCAGGTGATGGGTCTTGGTGGTGGAGATGATGTGGATGAGGCATCAAGAATGTACAGGATGTTTCTTGAGACTAGGAAAAAGTATAAGATGGAGAGGCGAGCTTCTAACTCGAGCAGTAAGGATCTGATGAGATCCTACGAGTTGGTGAAGAATCTTGGTGGAACTGAATTTTTTGGAACAACAGATCCAGTTGTGGCGGAGGTGTGTCTTCGAAAACTGGAAAAGGTCTTTCATTTAATGGAGTTATCAAAAGATAAGAAAATCAATCATGGAGTCTATTTACTTAAGGGAGATGATGAGTTGTGGTGGAGAAGAGTGGAAGATAAAAGGAGAAATGCGTAGATGACCTGGAAGGACTTTGTGAATGAGTTTCACCTTAAGTATTTTCCTCCTACCTTCCTAAGTGATAAGATTAAATAGTTGGAGAATATAAAACAAGGAAATATGACAATTGGTGAATACGAGGCACATTAGAGAAGGTTGGCAAATTTTTATCTGCAACTTGTGCCTGATGATGTAGAAAAGTGCAGAAGATTTCAACAAGGATTAAAATCAGAGATTAGACACACCGTGTCAGCCATTAGTCGAAGGGACAGAGAAAACTTTGGGGAATTTGTGGAAGCAGCGAGACGTGTAGAAGAGTCAGTTAATGTTGATAAGCAGTCTGAGAGTAAGAAAAGATCTGGAGACTTTTATAGAGGGGGACATGGTAGTGGTGGATACAGAGGAGGTGGTGGTTTCTTTTCAAAGATAGGATGAGGACTTGGTTGTTTTGGTAGATAAGGATCTAGTTTTTCATCAAGTGGAGGAAGGTCCAATTCTGAAAGATGGAATACGTAGTCTACATGGACACCTCCAACTAGGTCTTCAAGATCTTCAGTGTCAGTGACAGGATCGCAGAGACATGGTACATCCATATGTGATATCTTTGGAAAGATGCACTCCGGTCAGTGTTGGGGTGCATATTTTCAGGGTTGTCACATCTGCAGACAGGTGGGACACTTCAAAAGGCAATGTCCCCAATTTCAGCAAGTGGCAACACAGGGTTCCCAGTCGTAGTACTAGAATGTTTTGAGATAGGCTCCAACTGGAGGAGCGAGTTCTTTAGTAGCTTCAGGTTCATGAGGAGGAGGAGCACCCAGTGGAAGGGAAGGACAAGTAGGACATCGTGGGAGAGGAAGAGTTTCAGGACACTTCTTCTCTCTGACACAACAAGAAGGTATTGTTTCTTCCCGAGTAATTACATGAGAAATGCTTCTCTTTAATAGCATTTCAGTTATAGTTTTGATAGATCCGGGTGCTACTCACTCATTTATATAGAGTTATTTAGCTTGTGAGCTTAACCTGTTAACCCAGGAGTTACCGTTTGAGTTGTTGTTGAGGGTTCTATTAGGTGAACCGACAATATTGATAGATTTTTGTCTCGGATGTTTGATGATCTTTGGTGGTTACACCATCGCAGTTAACCTTATACCCCTAGATGTTAACTCTTTTCAAGTTATCTTAGGTATGGATTGCCTAGATACGTATCCAGTTAAACTCGATTGTTGGAAGAAGGAGGCTGTATTTCAACAGGGTGGACTTTCTTGTGTTTTTTCTGGAGACAGGAAAGTTTTGCCTATGTGTATCATATCAGTCGTTGTAGCTGATAAGATGTTGCAGAAAGGTTGTGAGGCATTGTTGGCATATGTAGTAGATACCAGAGCAGAGAAGAGCACATTTGGCCTATGGGATGTGCCAGTGGTCTATGAGTTCCTAGATGTTTTCCCAGATGAGTTGCCTAGTCTACCTCCAGAAAGAGAGATAGACTTTGAGATCCAGGTGTTGCCAAGTAGTCACCCTGTAGCACTACCAACCTACAGAATGGCACCTACAGAGTTGAAGGAACTAAAGATCTAGTTATAGGAGTTACTAGATAAGGGTTTCATTCGATTTAGTTCTTCGCCATAGGGAGCTCTAGTCTTGTTTGTGAAAAAGAAAGATGGTACTATGAGGTTATGTATAGACTAAAGATAGTTGAATAAGATCACCATCAAGAATAAGTACCCATTACCAAGGATAAATGATGTGTTTGATCAATTGCGTGGAGCGACGATCTTTTCTAAGATAGACTTGAGATATGGATATCATCAATTGAGGATAAAGGCTTTAGATATTCCTATGTCGACTTTCAGAACAAGATACGAGCATTATGAGTTTTTGGTCATGTCGTTTGGACTAACTAATGCCCCAACAGCTTTCATGGATATGATGAACCGAATTTTCAAGCCGTTCTTGGATCAGTTCATAGTGGTTTTCATAGATGACATTCTGATTTATTCCAGAGATGATGAGTAGCATGAGCAGCATCTGAGGATAGCGTTATAGTTGTTGAGACAGCACCAGTTATATGCTAAGTTTAGTAAGTGCGAGTTTTAGTTAGCTGAGGTGTCTTTTCTTGGACATGTCATCTCAGGAGATGGAGTAAGTGTTGACCCTAAGAAAGTCAAGTATGTTCTACAGTGGGAGCAGCCTAAAACTCCTACTGAGATCAGAAGCTTCTTAGGATTGGCAGGTTACTATAGGAGGTTTATCCAGAACTTCAGTGTTATAGTGTCACCTTTGACACGCTTAATAAGAAAGAATGCACCATTTGTCTGGTCAGACAACTGTGAGAAGAGTTTTTAGATTTTAAAGAAGAGGTTGACTACAACACCAATATTGATCCTGCCCGAGGCAGATAAAGGTTACACAGTGTTTTGTCATTCTTCAAGGAGAGGTTTAGGCTGTGTGTTAATGCAAGAAGGAAAAGTAGTAGCTTATGCATCTAGACAACTTAAGAAGAGTGAGGAGAATTACCCGACACATGATCTAGAGTTAGCTGTAGTAGTTCATGATCTTAAGACATGGTGCCACTATCTTTATGGTGAGGCGTACTAGGTGTTTACATATCATAAGAGCTTGAAATATATCTTCACCCAGAAGGATCTGAATATAAGACAATGAACATGGTTAGAATTGATCAAGGATTATGAAGTGACGGTAGATTATCATCCTGGAAAGGCGAATGTGGTAGAAGATGCCCTGAGAAGGAAGTCAAGTACAATAGCTGATGTATTCTCTATGGCATGTTTCAGGAGAGACCTTCTAGTAGAGATGCGGAAGTTGAACTTAGACTTAGGAGTGACAGAACATAGTGGTTTGATTGCACAGATACAAGTCAAGCCTACCTTTTATGATCAAATCAAGGAACTTCAACAGAGCGACACTGAGTTACAGTAGATCATACAAGACATGACAGGGGGAAAAAGACCAGAGTTCAAGTTTTCAGATGATGGTTTGTTATATTAGCATGACAGGTTGTGTGTCCCTAGAGATAGTGATTTGAAAGAATATATTCTTGAGGAAGCACATGCATTGATGTACACTATGCCTCCAGGCAACACTAAGATGTACAACAATCTTAAGGAGTTGTACTGGTGGTCAAATATGAAGAAGGATGTAGTTGAGTACATGGCTAGGTGTAGTGTGTGCCAGTAGGTTAAGGCTGAGCATCAGAAACCTATAGGTACCTTGCAATCTCTCCCTATACTAGAGTGGAAGTAGGAACATATCACAATGGATTTTGTTGTAGGGTTGCCTAGGACATCTAGAGGTTGTGACTCAATATGGGTGATTGTGGATAGACTGACTAAGTTTGCTCACTTTCTTCCTATTAAGTCAACCTTTGAGGTCCCAAAGTTGGCTAAGATATACGTGGATGAGATAGTAAGGTTGCATGGTATCCCAATTTCAATAATATCAGATAAGGATCCTAAGTTCACATCTAGGTTTTGGAATTAGTTGCATCATGATTTAGGCACAAAGTTAAGATTCAGTACACCTTTTCACCCGCAGACGGATGGCCAGTCAGAGAGGACCACTCAGACTCTTGAGGACATGTTGAGAGCATGTGTCCTACATTTCAGAGGAAGTTGGGAAGAACATTTGAGCCTTATAGAGTTTGCATACAACAATAGTCACCATTCCAGTCTTGGTATGGCCCCGTATGAAGCTTTATATGGCAGAAAGTGTAGATCACCGGTATGTTGGTACGAGGTGGGTGAAAAAGAGATTCTTGGACAAGAGATAGTATATTTGACTACAAAAAAGATTACAGTGATCAGAGAACAGTTGAAAGCTGCACATGACAAGCAGAAGAGTTACGCTAAGAAGAGGCGTAGACCTCTTGAGTTTGAGGTTGGTGATGAAATGTATCTAAAAGTTTCACCATGGAAAGGAGTACTGAGGTTTGGCAAGAGAGGCAAACTGACTCCTAGGTTTATGGGCCCATATCCTGTCATTGAGAGGATTGGACCTGTAGCCTACAGGTTGGATTTTCCATCCGAGTTAGCTAATTTACATGATGTGTTTCATGTATCGATGTTGAAGAAGTGTTACCTTGGTACAGAGAAGATAGTGAACCTAGAACCTGCATAGCTCAAAAAAGATGTTTCCTATGTTGAAGGACCAGTACAAATAGTTGATCGGAGAATTAAGAAGCTCAAGAATTGAGAGATACCATTAGTGAAAGTTCTGTGGAGGAACCACAACCTAGAGGAAGCCATGTGGGAGCTTGAGTCTGAGATGCGTAATAAGTTTTCGTTTCTCTTTTAGGAATTTTGGGACGAAATTCTTATAAGGGAGGGAGATTGTTATGACCCACTCTGAGTTTAACTAGTAAGTACAGTGATTAGTGCATCACCATGTTGATTAAGCTAAGATAAGTGTTCAAGATGCGATTAGTGCTTTGATTAAGTTGAGACAAGTTAGTTGGTATGTTTTCATGCTTTGAGGTTGTAGTGGATCTCGCGCTTGAAAATTTGCAAATGAAATCACTTGAATCAGACCTCCGAGGCAAAAGATATGACATTTTCAAGTTCCTTGGACCTAGACTACAATTTACCCATAAGTTTTAACCCCTTTCCCTTATCCCCTTCCTTCCAATCGGACAGGGCACCGCTTGAAGTAGGCATACACTGTAGAAGTCCGATCGGCCAACAGAGGGAGATGGGTGGGGCAATTTAGGGCTCCTTGAGCCGAGCTAGCTTGGCGCCGTCTTCTTCTTCCTTTCCTCCTCTCTTCCTCACCCCAACCACTCACGACCTCGACATGCTTGAGCAGCGCCGACCAGCAGCAACGCCAGCCAGCTTGCAGCGCCGGCCAAGGGTCGTCGTGGTGCAAGAAGCACCACTAAACGCTGCCCTTGAGGCCCAAGCTCGAATCCACAGCCTCCTAGCTGCGAGCAGCAATGACCAGCCGAGTTCCTTCCTTCCTATGTGCGTGTGGAAGCTGCTGTGTGAAGCAGGTCCGAATCTAGGGTGCCCAAGGTTGAAGACGACCCCGTGGACACCCGGAAGTAGGCTTTAGGCACGTTTCTAGTCGATTTTGGCCATCTCGAACCCCTGTGAGTAGAATTTCACTCACTAAGCAAGTATTAACTCTATGAAATGGGTGATTTCAGTTAGATCTATGTTTATCACGGGTAACAACGATTACCCAAGTGTCGGGCAGTCTTGGCATTGCTTGACTCCTCGTTGCACATTTTTCTTCTTCACATTTGCATGATCCTAGTTATTTTAACTGATCAGTATGATTTGGATTATTAGAACTATATGGTTGAATAAATCTAAAATTGCTCAGTATATAGGTTGAAAACAGTAGCACACGACCCGAATTTGCAATAGTTGTACGTTTGGGTATAAACTCAGGCTGTACGATTCTAGTAATTAACTAATTGCACATTTTCAAAGAAAATGACGATGACCTGCAATGTTTCAATGGAAACCTGATTGCACGCTCCAAGTTATATTTAATATGTGTGGTTAGTATTAATAAGGATTGGCACGTTTCTCAAGGACATCATTAGAAATTCTCAGTTATTAATTAATAATTCTTTCCATGACAAGTAATTAACTCTTAATTATGTTATTGTTGGCTAAATGGACATCATTAAAATCCCTTTGTTTTGAAAATGACAAACATTTCATTCTTATAGATCTAATGTGCTACTTGAGTATTTCAGGAACAAGAATACAAGGTGGTGGATGACAAAGCTTTGGAAGATCTATATGCTTAAATTGCTTTATTTTCATGATTGAAATCAAATGTAAAAACTTGTACAAGTATATAATGTACAAGTACTTATATATCATGTAAATCAAGCGGTTAGATATTCCTATCCACACACAACACTTAGATAGGTCATCCCCTAAGTGAGCATCACAATTGCACATTCATTCTTACAATTAGCATACATTTTAAAGTATTGAAATAGAGTCTGTCTCGGTCGAAACACTTCTCGACTGAGATACTCTTGGTTGAATATTTTCTCGACCGAGAAACTCCTAAGTCTAATGCACGTACACTGATGAATAGCCTGCACATAAGCCTACACAAGCACATATTCGGTCGAACTTAATTTCGACCGAGACTGAGTCTTGAGTAGGTTGCATAGCTGTTAGACTTGGTGGGAAAAAGTGGTTGGGAGTTGAGTTGAACGTTGCAATACACTTTCCCCAAACTTCCCTCGGTCGATGAAGTTCTCGACCGAGAGACTATCGGCCGACAAACTTCTCGACAGAGAAAGGTTCTGTCTGCACTTTTTAGAGTTAATCAACTAGCCGTTACAAACATAATTAGTGGATACCTAACGGCTAGTTGAGCACTAAGAAAACCCTAGAAAGAGTCTAGAACATCCCTAAGCACTAGTAGGCCATTCCTATAAATAGTACATGCCTTAGGACATCTAAACTCACTTGAGTACACATACTTGCAATTGAGAATCAACTCTTGTGAGTAATTGAGCAATCCTTCACTAGCAGATCATTTCCGTAAGCTAAGATTTTGTCTCCTATAGGCTTGCATATCCTACCCACTACACTTTCACATGCATACACATTGGATAGGAGATCAAAACGCTTGATATAGGATTCAAGCCTTGTGCTAAAGTGGTAAAGTGTATTTTTCCTTCTTCCTTTCTTGTTCCTTTTATTGCTTGTTTTCTCCTTTGCTACTCATAGGTTGGAGGTTGTGGAAAGGAGGTTGTAGGAGCTTCAGGTGGAGAAGGTAGCTCAGCGGACTTTGGACTACTTCTAGAAGGTCTCAATGGGAAGCTACTTCAAGGAGGAAGGCTATTTCAAGGGGGAGCTTGAAGTTACTTCGAGTGAAGGCTGCTTCAAAGTTGGTGAGACGACTTCGGGGTGAAGGCTGTCCAAAGGGTTTGTGAAGGTAGTTATATTTTTTGTAACATCCTCAAAAGGTAATAAAATACAAGTTCTTTCAAAATCCCAATTGGAAACAATTGGGTAGTGGACTGACTCCCTTAGTTTTTGCTAAAGGTGGAACCACTCTAAACGCCTGTGTCTCCTTCTCTAATCTTTTTGTGGTTGATTGCTTAGATAATTTTTAAAATAATCATAAAACCCTATTCACACCCCCTATAGTGTTTTTCAATTGGTATCAGAGCAGGATTCAAGGATCTCTAATCGAGTCTTGAAGAAGATGGGTGATGGAGTACTAAACAACCTCAATTTGGAAGGAACACTTGTAGCTCGACCTCCACCATTTGATGGCACCAACTAGAATGATTGGAAGAGGAGGATGCAATTCTACTTTCAAGGGATCAGCTGAGATCTTTGGAGGATGGTTTCAAATGCCTACACTCTTCCTCAAACAGAGTATGCTACATGGGATGCTAACACGGTAAAATTAGCCCAATTAAATGCAAAAGCTGTAAGTATCCTTTATTGTTCAATTTCTGTAAAAGAGTTCAATAGAATATCAAATTGTGAAACTGCATACGAAATATGGCATAGACTTTCTATCACTTATGAAGGAACTGTTCAAGTAAAGAGCTCCAAAATTGGTATGCTTAAACAAAAGTTTGAACAGTTTTGTATGGAACCTAATGAGTCTATTAGTGAAATGTATGCAAAGTTTTCTTCTATTGTTAATGATTTAAATGCATTAGGTAAAGCCACTAGTGAAGAAGATCAAGTGTCTAAAATTCTTAGGTCTCTTCCTCCTAAGTACAAGCCTAAGGTGACTGCAATTGAAGATGCCAATGACCTCACCCGAATAAGGATGGAGCAACTCATTGGCAACTTAGAAGCACATGAAGCAACCTTGGACGAGGAAGAAAGATGGGAGTATGAACTTCAACAAGGAAGAAAGAAAAACATATCCCTAAAGGCTACAAAGGTCATCACTCAAGAAAGTGATGAGAGAAGTGATGGAGATGAGGGAGAAGAAGCTCTAATTGTAAATGGTAAGAAATATAGAAGATTTAAATCTAACAAAGTCATTGGTTCCTCTTCTTCTTCCTCTCCTAGGTGTTTTGAATGTGGAAAGAAGGGACATCTTAAGAATGAATGTCCTAAAGCAAAGAAAGGGAAGAAAAGCTCATCCAAGAAGAAGGGAGAAAAAGCATACAAAGCTGTATGGGATGAGTCAAGTGATAGTGAGAGTGGAGAGGAGAATGTGGAGTGTCTCATGGCCAAAGAAGATGATAGTGATGATTCTTAAGAGGTAAGCCTTCTTGATTTACCAAAAGAATATCTAATTTCTAGTCTTCAAGACACACATGTCAAATATGTTGATTGCAAAAAGAAACTAAAGAAAGTTACTAATACTAATAAGGATTTGTATGCTAAAATAAATAATCTTTCTTTTGAAAAGGACAATATTATTTATGAAAACTTTACCTTGAAATCATCTTTAAATGATTGTAATATGAAGTTGCTTACTTTAGAAACAAACTATGGTCTTCTTTCTCAAGAAAAGGTTGAATTGTTTGCAAAACTAAATAATTTCCAAACTCAACCTATCCTATGTACTCATCTAGATTATGATGCTATTGTTAAAGAAAGAGATGCTTTATCATTTGATCTAGATCAAGAAAAGTTAGATATCAAAAAGAAAATGGATGAGATTGCTAAGTTACAAAAAGAAGTTAGTAGCTTGAGAAATAATGGTATTCTTGATAAGATCCTAAAGAATTCTTCTGGTTATAGTGGAAGAAGAGGTTTAGGATATGTTCCAAAAGAGAACTCTTATCAACCTAAACCTAGGAGAACTCAAGCACCCAAGACCAAGATCATATTTGTACCCAAGAACACAACTCAAAATCCTAGAAAGAGAAATGAAATTGACTCCATTTATTGTCACTATTGCTTGCATCTTGGACATTATTCCTTGTTATGTCCTTACAAGAAAAAGGATGTTGAGTTAGTATGGGTTCCAAGACCCCAAACTTAGCAAATTTAATATGATTAAGTTGAGATTTGACCTAAAACCTCATTTGAATATCTTAATGTCTTATCTCAACTAAATAGAATGGTACCTCAGCATAGTATAATGATTTAAGCTCAAACTGACATAAACAAATTGCTGAAAACAAACAAAAACAACCTCAGTCGACAAATAGTTAGACCGAGACAATTCTCGGTCGAGAAAGTATTTGACTGAGGGAATACCTGTATCAAATATGAAATCTCCTGTTTAAACCAGTAAAATAGCAACACTCTCGGTTGACAAAATGTTTGACTGATACATCTTCGATCGAAGTATTTGTCCATCGAATGAAGTTATGATCAACTTAATTATGTAATCATATTCAGTTTAGTTATTAAATGACTCTAACCATAGAGGACCATCACATGGGTACCAAAATCTATCTCTTTTGCAGGATTGGGTGGTTGATAGTGGATGTTCTAAGCATATGACGGGAAACAAAAATGCCTTTCAAACATTTGAAGAAAAGAAAAGCGGAACAGTCACTTATGGAGACAATGGAAAAGGAAAGATTGTTGGAATAGGTAACATTGGTACAAACCTTCAAATAAAAAATGTTTTACTTGTTGATGGCCTGCATCATAATTTAATTAGTGTTAGTCAACTATGTGATAGTGGCTATGATGTCTTATTCAATAAAAATTGTTGTAAACTATTGATAGAAAACACTAATGAAATCATTTATGAAGGAAAAAGACTAGGAAATTTATATATACTTAGGCCTAATTCTATGCAACCTATTATTGGAAAGTGCCTTCTTGCAAAAGATGAATTTCTACAGCTATGGCATAGAAAATTAGGTCATGCAAGTTCCCATGTTATCAAAAAGTTGATAACATTTAAATCAACTACAAAATAAAATATGTACAATTAGGAGTGATCATGGTGGAGAATTTGAGAATCATACATTTGAAGAATTTTGCACATCTCAAGGTTACACTCACAATTTTTCAGCTCCACACACTCGACAACACAATGGCATAGTTGAAAGAAAGAATAGATCCTTACAAGAAATGGCTAGGACTATGATGCTTGAACATAATACATCTAAAACCTTTTGGGTTGAAGCTATAAACACAACTTGTTATGTGCTAAATAGAGTAACCATACACTGTTATTTGAATAAAACACCATATGAACTCATTTTTAATAAGAAATCAAGGGTTGATTATTTTCACACTTTTGGCTCAACTTGCTATATCTTAAACACAAAGGATGATAGAGAAAAATTTGACTCTAAATCACAAAAAGATTTTTTCTTAGGATATTCAACATCTAGCAAAACATTTAGAATATACAACACCATCTCTAGAAAAGTTGAAGAATCAATTCACATTACTTTTCATGAAGAATTAAAACAAAATACCGAAGATAATGACATAGTTGCTATTACTCATCAAATTGAAGATCTTAACATATCAACTAAAGATGATCAAAATGCTGAAAATGATCAATAAATTGAGACACACAGCCCATTCCTAGACTAATTAAAGATCATCCTCAAGAACTAATCATTGGGAATCCTAATGATAAAGTAAAAACCTGTTCTTCTTTTAGAGATGTTGCAAATATGGCATTTGTATATATAATTGAACCTAAAAAGGTAACTGAAGCTCTAAAAGATGATTATTGGATAATGGCCATGCAAGAAGAATTAAATCAATTTACTAAGAATGATGTATGGGACTTAGTTCCTAAACCTCAAGACTCCACCAATGCCCCAGTACGATTCGAGTTTCTAGGGGCAATACCCATCTTGGGACCCCTCAGCCCTGCAGTACCCGCCTCCTCTTGTAGAATGATCGGTATCATTGTTCCACCTTTTAAGGTTGTTTTTGACTATGCGGCCATAGTCGAATTCAAGCTTGGGGGGGGGAGTTGGAACAATTTCTATCCTTTGGTTTTTAGTTTTTAGTTTTTATTGCTTTGTAAACCATTATTAGAACTAAGTGGGGTTTTTTGTAACAAATTGAATGAAGCCAGGGAAGTAGTAAGAAATAAAGCTAGGTTGGTAGCACAAGGGTACAATCAACAAGAAGGAATAGACTTTGATGAAACTTATACACCCGTAGTAAGACTTGAAGCCATTAGAATGCTACTAGCTATAGCTGCCCACAAAGACATCAAACTATTCCAAATGGATGTAAAAAGTGCATTTCTAAATGGAATAATACAAGAGGAAGTATATGTTTCCCAAGCACCTGGTTTTGAAATTCCTGGTAAAGATGATTATGTATATAAACTTAAGAAAGAACTTTATGGGTTAGAACAAGCACCTAGAAATTGGTATGAAAGGCTAAAAAATTTACTCTTTGATAATAGTTTTTCAATTGGAAATTCAGATTCGACTTTATTTTTCAAAACATATGAATCCGACTTTCTAGTTGTTCAAATTTATGTTGATGATATTATCTTTGGTGCATCAAATGAATTATTATGTAAACAATTGAGTGATATTATGAAAAAAGTATTTGAAATGAGTCTCATGGGAGAATTGACTTTCTTTCTTGGTTTTCAAATAAAGCAAACGCCTGTTGGGATTTTTATAAAGTGGTAAAGTGTATTTTTCCTTCTTCCTTTCTTGTTCCTTTTATTGCTTGTTTTCTCCTTTGCTACTCCTAGGTTAGAGGCTACGGAAAGGAGGTTGTAGGAGCTTCTTCAGGCGGAGAAGGTAGCTCGACGGACTTTGGACTACTTCTAGAAGGTCTCAACGGGAAGCTACTTCAAGGAGGAAGACTACTTCAAGGGGGAGCTTGAAGTTACTTCCAATGAAGGTTGCTTCAAAGTTGGTGAGACGACTTCAGGGTGAAGGCTGTCCAAAGGGTTTGTGAAGGTAGTTGTATTTTATGTAACATCCTCAAAAAGTTAATAAAATACAAGTTCTTTCAAAATCCCAATTGGAAACAATTGGGTAGTAGACTGACTCCCTTAGTTTTTGCTAAGGGTGGAACCACTCTAAACGCCTGTGTCTCCTTCTCCAATCTTTTTGTGGTTGTTTGCTTAGATAATTTTTAAAATAATCATAAAACCCTATTCACCCCCTCTAGTGTTTTTCAGTTATGTGATGCATAACTCAAGATTTGGGTTGAGGTGCACATTTTCCAAGGAAGTACAAGTAGTTTACAATGCTAATGATGATTATTCATATATCAAGTAATTAACTCTTATCAGTGTATTAAGAAGTTCAATTACATGATTCTAGTGTACAAAGTATCAAGTAGACATGTATTCTGTTTATTTAAGAATTTTAGTTTGCCTACAGGTATAAAATATTGATTTCTCAGTATATTATAGTGTTTTGAGTATACTGCTCTGCCAAGTTTAGAATGATATACATGTTATGTTATAAACTTCAAATAAATAGACATGGTGCCATAGAGATAACATAGTCAAGTATAAGTAAGAAAAAGATACAATATAGTAAGAGCTTTCCAAGAATAATACTTAGGGGCCATGAACATCGTAGATTCCCTATGAGAGGTCTGCACCGTAGGGATGAAATGACCTAACCCTGGCAGTGTCCAGTATACGGAGGTCGGAATGTACTGATAGGTGGTACAGGGGGATGAAGCCCTAGTGGAAGTCTCCTGAAAATACAACATGTAGTGTCCAACATCAACTAGAGGTCCTAGTGGCACTAGAGTACAGAAAAACTAATAGGTGGCTTGACACTCTTCCTATGTGCTCAGGTTAGAGGAGTAGTCCAATTTTTACAGCCCATAGGTGTGCTGAGGCCAGAGTGCCATTTTCCTATTGCAGAATAGTGACGTAGTCAGGCTTAGCATCTCGGGTGTGTCAGCTAAGTCTTGTACGGTGAGATCGTAGTTTGCTATGAGTCTTCATATGTAGAGTACACTGTATATGATCAAGACATAAGCTAAAATATAATAATATAAGTTTTAAAGAGTTTTTTAAAGTAGGAAATGCTATATGTTGGAATTCTATGTTATTTAATTGTATTGTTTTAGATCTTCACAGTGTAGTAATTCCTATATTTTTATTTCAGTTTAATAAATATAAATGAGTTATCTGTGTTGGTTGGGTGAAATTCTATTCACTGAGCCAGTAGCTCACCAAACTACTGAAATTTTTTTCAGGTACACATCAACACGAGGAAGCTGAAGGATTGTATCACCCAGGCTCTTAGAAGGTAGTTCATAGTTAGAATATAGGTCTCTTAGTCCTGTCCCCTCGGTCCCTGTGGCATGTGGTGGGATAGAGAGAAAATGTAATGTAATATGTAGTTTGGTTTTAAGTTATCTGTTGTGCTTTATATTCCACATTTAAAATGTAATATGTTGTGTAAATCTTCTTTACTTACCTAGTAAAGTAAATAGTAGTTGCTTCTGCAGTTTAGTAAGATTTCAGTTTATTCCAAGTTATAAGATTTTCCTTTAGGTTAATTTTAAGTGATTAAGAAAAGAAAAAGTTAAGGGTGGTTTACCATGGTTGACTCTCCGGTCTTTGGGGTCATTAGAGATGGCACGGGGATCGGGGTGTCACACATAAACACCTCATTTCCATGTTCTTTTGTTAGGGTTTTCACCTCTAAAGTGGAGAAGGTGCTTCTTGCTCGAGATAGGAGCTTTGTTGGAGAAACCAACCTCTCTAATCTTGGGAACCTTACTTATTGGACATGTCCACCTTCCCTAGAGGTTTTTTTGGAGGCCTAGGCTTGACTTTGACTATTTAGACTCTGAAGTTGAGGTATGATGTATCCCCTATTTTTCTATGTTGAGAAATTTACCTATGCTTATTCATTCTCTTTTTTCTATGGACATTAGCCTATACACAATATCTTTTCTTTTGAAAATTATGGTTCATGTGAACTACCTTATGAAATCTTATCTTATTCTTTTTTCATGATGGAACTCTAAAAGATGACATGTGATGTCTTTTACCCACTTATGAGGTGGATGGATATGTTCGTTACTTATGTGGTGACCAGTTTATATATTCTGACTATACTTTCTACTTGCCTCTACATTTAACATGCTATGTGATTTAGCAGTACTAGAGTAGTGTAATTGCATTGGCTTTTATGACAGATGTGTTATTTCCTGCCGAGCAGATTTGATATCTCCTGCTCTTTTGGGATGGAAAGGAACATCGTACCCAGGGAAAGATGTGTGATTCTTGGCCCATGTTTTATATATTTGGGAGATTGGAAGTATTCTTTTCTCTATCAGGTTTCAAGTTTATGAGACTTGGCCACCTTTGTATTTATATTATTCTAGGGCTATGCTTATCTCACATGCATGTAGGTTGATGATGATTGTATGGATGTGTGTCCTACTTTCTTTACATGTGCTAGTATGGCACAACTTTATTGTTTTAATTATGGCAAGTATCTTTTGTTATTGAAATCATTTCTCTTGATACCCACTTGGGTTGTCCTTATCTTTTTCATTGGAAGCCTTTACACTTTAATGTCCTTTATTCCATATGTTGCTCAATTTCCTATTTAGTATGTACATACCAGCCTTTGTTGATGTCATCTATTTTCTCTTCTTACTAGGGTATGCTTCCAACCCTAGGTGAAGGACTTGGATGATAAGGCATGAAGTTTTGGACTAGCTTAAGGAGTTAAAGCTCGTAGACAAAGTTGTTATGGTTTAGATTTCCCTCTACTTAGATCCTTATATTGTATCATACATGTAAACCCTTATGGGATATTATGATGTACTTTTATAATCTTTTGTGAAAATTGAAATATAGTCATTATTTTTATTCTATTGCTACACTTTGGTCTTTTGCATACCATTATAATAAATTTGGAAAATTTATACCTATTCCAACATACCTTTGAGTGTGTTTGGAATGCATGTTTTATTCTTCAATTTATTTTTAGTAAGGGGGTGATTCCACCTCCTTACAGATAGATAGATATATATGGAGGTTCATTTGTTGCCCACACGGGTCTCTAAGATTTTATTATTTGTGCAAATGAAAAAGTAACTATTTGGTCAAAAAAGATACTGCCTGAATAAAAAGTAGCTATGTTGTCCAAAAAGTAACTATTCCACTGAAAAAGTTAAAACAAAAAAATACATAGTAAAAATTCTGGAATAAATATGTAACTAAAATTGTTACTATATATTCTTCCCATTTTATCTTTTTAGTCATATAGTTACTTTTTTTGACAGCATAGTTATTTTTCTCATCAAATAGTTACTTTTTGAGCTGCATGATAGTGGAAACTTAGTTACTCGTGCGGGTATTAGAGATAAATCATATATACATACATACATACATATATATATATATATATATATATATATATATCACTTGACATCATCGTTACAGTCAACATGTGCCTTGCCGACATGGTAGTCACACTTTTGTCAAAAATTTTCCTTCATTATAGACAATCTCAACTTCTCCATACAACACTCTGGTTAATCCCATTGTGACGCTCTAGGATTTGATGTTCCTAATTAATCAAAGAGCATGCGACACCCTCCTACAGATGTTGTGGTATACCTCATGTGGGTTTTGGGCATAATAAGATGAATGAAAGATTAACCAAGAGCGTACAAATATACAATTATTCTTTGTATGTTCATTAGTTGCTAGTTTTTCTTAGTAATTAATCAATCATGTTTAAATATTGATTCTCTCCTGTAGATATCAAGAGTATACTTTCATATATTTGTTTGTGAATAATTAGTCCCTTAGTTTTTTACTATTATTTAGTTGCTAATAATATATCTCTGATTATCTATGCACTTTAAACCGATTATGTGAAGTGCTCATTTATTAAGCGAGTAGGCTCACCCCTCTACTCACAACTTTTAGGGAAATCATGTGGATATGAAGAATGTTAATGCTAGAATAAATCTGTCACGAGATCTAAGTATCAAATTAGTTAAGTTCATTCAGTCCCTGTCTGTCTAGGTCCTTGTATAGAGTTGAGAGAGTTGTAAATGATAATGTGTAATTCTGCTTCCTGAATATTAGCTAGAGAATATATCTGATTATCATGTCGTATGTACATGGAGGTGTGAGAAATGGAATGAATGCTGAGGCAGATGTCTTTCTCGTTGAAATCAAATTAGGATACTCAAGTTTTAGTTTTCTTTGTAAAGTTGTTTATGTGATTAAACGTCAGCACAAAGAGTTTGAAATATTGAATATAAAGAAAAGAAAATGTTAAGGGTGATCTTTGTATTATGTTTAATTCTCAACTTAAGCCCTAATCTCATGATTAGTGGTAATTGTTGGATGTGAGTGTAACAACTTGATATCAATATATATATAGTATAATATATATAATATAATATATATAATACAATATATGTAATATAATATATATATATTTATATATTATATTATATATAATATATATTATATATTATATATTATATACATATTATATATTATATTATATATATAGAGAAAAGCCAGAATACACTCAAGTGTACCAGAGACGCTATACACCTCGGTTATTTTCCATCATAGAGAAGATACTTTGAAAATTTTAACCATTTATCTTCTTAAATATCGTAAGAACATACTACATAATAAATTTCAAATCATTTGGAAACTCATAGGTCATGCATCTAAAGGGGTGCACAAATTATGCATTTCAAATAAGTTTTGTGTGTCGATTTTGTTATCATTAGATGACTGACTTACACTCATCCAAATAGAATCAAATTTTGTATGTGGCCTATTATTATTGTAACCATGAAGATCAATAGATTAGATTTTGCGAAAATATGGTCTACATAGGCAAACATCATTGGAGTGTATGGTGTGATCTCTATACTCAAGTGTATTCTAGCCTGACTCTCTCTCTCTCTCTCTCTATGTATATATATAGATATGTAGATAGATAGATAGATAGATAGATATCGGGGTTCATTTGTTTCCCACACGGGTCTCTAAGATTTTACTATTCATGCAAATCGAAAAGTAACTATTTGGTTAGAAAAGTTACTGCCTGGAAGAAAAATAACTATGTTGTCCAAAAAGTAACTATTCTGCTGAAAAAGTAAAAACAAAAAAATACATAGTAAAAATTATGAAATAAATATGTAACCAAAATTGTTACTATATATTTTACCTATTTTATCTTTTTAGTCTTATAGTTACTTTTTGACAACATAGTTATTTTTCTGATCAAACATTTACTTTTTGAGCTGCATGATAGCGAAAACTTAGTTACTCCTACGGCTATTAAATATAAATCATATAAATATATCACTTGACATCATTGTCATAGTCAATACGTGCCTTGCTGGCATGTCGGTCACGTCAAATTTTTCCTTCATTATAGACAATCTCAACTTCTCCATACAACACTCTGGTTAATCCCATTGTGACGCTCTAGGATTTGATATTCCCAATTAATCAAAGAGCACGCGACACCCTCCTACAGTCAATAAAATCCATTATAGTGTTATAATTCAAACGAGTACAGATATTTGTGAGATATATCCAACTTTTTTCTACACCATTACCACAAAAAAGTTAGCATGTTGGTCACTAGTAACTAGGCTTGCAACTGAACACGGCAACCCATTTGATTATAAAGTGTATCTATATCAAAATCATTGCCTCTTAGATGCGCATTGATCTGTTCTTAATGATAGCACTCCGCAAGCTTTGACATTGTAAAACCCTGTATTTTCTATTCTTTGGGTTTTCACAGTCAAATCTTAAATTTAATTTTAACATCTAGATAACCCCCACAATCACCACTATTGGAAAATCTATCACCGTGACGGGAAATCCTCACGAAGCATGCTCACTTGCATCAATGTTGCTTCTTCAGCAAAATATTTTTCCGTTTGATATGTACCGTTCGCCGTGTAACCTACCACACCATATGCAAAAGCATAAATCATAGCTGTATTGTCTGCTTCAATTACGTTTGCAACTAAATAACTCGTGCATACACTGTGGGCAATCAGTTGCAATTACTAAATTCACCTAATTTACATACAGAATTATGTATGTATAAGAACTATTGTCTGTGCACTATTTATATTAATGGTGATATCTCAGACCTATTCCCCCTGTTGTTCACTTGTTTTGTCATTGGAATGGTTCAATTTTGATTTCATGTTTGATTTGATGTGCATCCTATCAAGAAGGAATCGGGCACTTGAAACGGGGATTCCAAGGGTGGCTCCATCTACACCCAAGATCTGATTTCCCAAGTCGGTGGGTTTTTCTATTTAAAGGGTTAACTTGTGGAGTTTGGGGATCTCAAGGTGCTCAATTTCCAAGAATCCAACCAAGTTGGTCCGTAAACGTAGGCACATATGAGGCTGGGTAACGCCAGGCCGAGGCTGAAGCCGCGTCGTGAGGGCCCAGCAGGTAAACCCAATTGTGCACAATAAAAGGCTCAGACTGCAGAAGTCCGTAGGGATCGGTGGACTGGATCAAACCCGCGGTAGGTTTCTGCTCTCCGGATCCTATACTTATTCATAGACTGCCTCTGCGGCCCATCCAGCAGCAGATTATCAAAAGGATACAAGGGGCTAAAGTAATCTTATGCAAGAAATATTTTTACTTATCCGACTTATGCAAGAAATCCTTGGTAAACCTATCGTCAAGATGGCTGAGCGGTGGCCTGGTGCTATATATACATTCCAGACTCAACGGGGGGTATTGTTCCAAGTCACTTCTTTTTTGACATGTTGATGGCTTGGCATTGTCTGCGACAACTCAGTTATAACAAACAAGTCTAAAATAGCATACGGGCAGCGTTTGAATAAAGAAAATTCTGTTCTGTTTTGGGTGTGCTTCGTTGCTATTAAGAGTCAAATCCAGGCTCGCCTTTTATCTTTCGCTCTTGAAATAGAGCTGGACTTCGCCTCACAATAAAGAACATTATAAAAAAATCGCTACTAAGAGTCAACTCAAAGATACGACATCAGTAGGCTGAAATGTTTTAGTCGGGGCTTGGTTTGCCCTATGAGTACGTTGTATTCTAATATGTTTGATGCCTTGATCCAGAAAATTACCAAAAGATTGGCTGCTTGAGAGACAAGCTTCTGTCCTTGGGTGGAAGGTTCGCTTGGTGATACACGTAATGTCCACTATTCCTAGATATACTTCAACAAGACAGTACCGAAGTTTATCATAAATAAGATTTAGCTAAGTGTTCGAATTTTCTTTGGACTTGATAATGGGTATATTGGGGAACCATGGCGACGACTAGCATAGGAGGAGTCAGTATAAACTGCTTGCATGTTATTCAACAAAGCTTCCATTTTCAAGCAGTGGCGGAGCCACTAAGCGGCACCGGTAGGCACAGGCCCTACCTGTGGCCGGCCAAATACACAAATTTAATGATATGTCAATTACTAATCACAGGTTAGCTGAAAGGTCGGAATGCCTCGTGCCCTACCTCGTTTTTCAGAATGTCTCCCGCCATACTTCTTGATCGAAAATAAGGTATCACTTCACCGATTTCGAGCAAAAACGTTTCATTACTTTTCAATAATCTTTACTTTAGTCGTTTCATTGCCTAAATATTTCAGTTCTCTTTATAAAGGTAGACCGTTTTCGTTATATATTGGATTCAAACCATCTGCCCAAATCATACGCCTCTTAAGGTTATATGCATAATTCTTTGTAATGGCTCTCTCCCCATTAATATCTTTGGCGTTATTTGTTTAAATAAGAGGTCAAATAGCCATGCGACCAATATGAAGTGTCATTATCTTATACTAAATTTGCTATTCTTTTAAACAACAAACTCCGGTTCGTTTGTTGTTGACCGACAAGGAATGAAATAAGAAAGATAATACCAAACATATTTTGCTAACAATGACTACGTTAGTTCAAACATTGGGTCATGATACCAATCAAATTTTCTACAACTTTTTGTTCCTAATTAACTTCACAATTCTTGGGCAATCATATTTTTTGACTTCTTCATTTCCTTGTTAGGAAAGGAAACATGATGAATACTATACATACAAACATAACATGAACAATTCTCACAAGTGCAACGTTTGACATGTGCTATTTTTTTAATGTTCTACTATGATCAACGTTTATTCATAATCTATACAAAATATTGTCTTTGTATAATAATTAGAATATCACATTATGTACTCAAGTTTAAACATATCGTGCCGCAACCACTTAACCTATCATGACTTAGATTTTTTTGAACAGAAACTACAACACAAATTACATGAAACTGACGTATTTGATTGGAGTCATTTGCTTTTCAGAACTGTCCGCGTAAATTTCAATATTGAAAATATAAGTTACGATGTTGGGTTGATGCCATGTATATCAAGTTTCGATTTCTTTATTGACCTGCGATTGACAACTCTCCTATACCCTTTTTAGGCATAGATACCATTAATTTAATCGGGATTCCATATGTATCCAACTTTGTTGTAATATTATAAGTTTTAAGAAAAATTACATAGACACATTCTATGGTGTCCTACCTTGAGAAAATTTCTGGCTTCGCCACTGTTTTCAAGCGGTGTAGCATATGCTTCATTGGTGACTAGACTTTGGTTAAGTTATGTAGAAAAAACATGGACGAGTTGATATCTTTCCTTCACCTACTGTCCTCACTGGTTGAAATTAACACTCATCTTATGTGTTCCTTATCGATATAAAGTGTGGGTTGCCCCATCCTCTTGGCTCATTTTCGATCGTCGGAGAGTTTGCAAAGGTGATTTTCCAGTTTTCCAAAGAGTGATGTGATAACCTAGCGTACTAGAGGGACGATGTACGAAATGAACTGAAACTGGAATCATTTGTATATGTGGCTAAATTACTTTGGTGTCAAGCAGATGAAGCAACCTTCTATCGAGGTGGATAGGCAATAGAAGGACCAAATTGTTCTGGAATAGATATCATTGGATGAGGGTCTTTTCTCTCAAAATGGAAAAGAACATCCTACTGACCAGAAGATGTTAGACATAACATACTCGAATCCGTAGGAACATCCATGGTAGATGATGCTGGAGGCAGCGACGTTTGGTCTTGAGCGGAAGGGAGAGACGTCCGAAACTGACCGTATGCCTTTGAGAAGACGGGGTAGAACGGAGAAACACTGAGCGGAATAGATTCCTTGGAGAGAGGATCAAAACACCCCATATATTAATATCCTTTTTGTCTCTCTTTCCATCATGAAGAGACACGATAGTTATGGGGAACTGCCCAACCCCAATGGATGTATCCTTTTAGGAAATACCTAATAAATAAATAAAATATCTTTTATTTTGGGCCACACCGAAGGGGATATTTTAACATTTTCCCACTTGGCCCAAAATGCCATGGCAATCATATTTATTCATTTTCTATTGATCCATCAATATAAACACGTCTACATAAAAGTCAGATATGAGTCATAGCGACCGATACTCGACAAATGAATACTCCCTTCTATGAACCACAATATCTAAATACTTTATGTATAGTGAAATAAAATTTATGAATAGGTTGACCTCAAAACTTATTTCCTTGGTCCAACTTGATGTCAAAACTGACATTCTATTATTACTAGTATTACAACAGAACTAGCGAGTCAAATGTGTGATCACACAATATTACACTGTCAAATCACATTATTCATTATACATCAAATAATTTTCTTAGACCCATGTCCCTTACATGAGATGTATACAATTCTGGAGTTAGCCCTTTAGTAAGAGGATCTGATATCATGTATTGTGTACCAATGTGATCAATCTGTATCATCTTGTTGTCAACTCGCTCATTGACAACATAGAGCTTTATATCCAAATGCCTACATGCCGTGGTGCTTTTATCATTATTAGTAAAAGTCATTGTGGCTTCATTATCACAATATATATGTATCAGCTTATGAATTGAATCGACAACTTTAAAATTTTATATCATATTCTTGAGCCATATTGTATGTGATGATGTTTCATGACAAGCTATAAGTTCAGCTTCCATGGTAGATGAAGTTGTAGTCTTTTGCTTAATACTTCTCCATGATACCGCATCACCGGCCAGTAGGAAAACATAACCTATTGTAGACTTCCTACTATCTAGGCATCCTGCAAAATCTGCATCTGAATATCCTGTAACCTCAAGGTGGTTTGTTTTTTTATATGTAAGCATGTAATCCTTTGTTCCTTATAGATAGCGCATCACCTTCTTCACAGCTCTCTAATGGTCCATGTCTGGGTTACTTTGGTAACGACCAAGCATCCCAGTAGAAAAAACAATGTCTGGTCGGGTGCATATCTGAAGATATTGTAGACTCCCAACTGCAGATCCGTATGGTATTTTCCTCATTTCATTCCTTTCTATATCACTACTAGGAGACTGCTTGGAGTTAAACTTATCTCCTTTAACTATAGGTGCAGGTCCAGATGAACAATTTTTTATTCCATACTTATCTAATACTTGAGATATGTAAGCTTTCTGGGATATACCGTGTATGCCCTTAGCTCGGTCCCGATGTATCTCAATACTGAGTACATATGAAGCTTCTCCCATATCTTTCATCTCAAAGTTAGAGGAAAGAAATTCTTTAGTTTCATTTAATATAGCAAGGTTATTACTTGCTAGTAGAATGTCATCCACATAAAGAATTAATATTATGAACTTATTCTCACTGGCCTTGAGGTATGTACACCGATCCACAATATTTTATTTGAACCCAAAGGTTGATATAATGGTGTTAAACTTTACATACCATTGTCGGGATGCTTGTTTAAGTCCATAAATTGATTTCTTTAATTTGCAAACCATACGACTTCTACTTTTATCAATGAAACCTTCTGGTTGGTCCATATAGACTTCTTCAGATAAATCCCCATTCAAAAATGATGTTTTCACATCCATTTGATGTAGCTCTAGATCAAAATGAGCCACTAAGGCCATGATTACCCTAAAAGAGTCCTTTGATGAGACTGGAGCAAAGGTCTCCTTATAATCAATGCCTTCCTTTTGTGTGAAACATTTAGCAACTAGTCTGGCCTTATACTTCTCTATTTCACCATTTGAGTTCCTTTTGGTCTTAAAGACCCATTTGCAACCAATAGGTTTAACATTCTCTGGCGAAGGTACAAGGTCCCATACTTGATTTTTATCCATGGATATAAGTTCCTCCTTCATGGCATCAAGCCACTTAGAGGAATTTTCACAATTTATTGCTTGTGAAAAAGATAAGGGATCAATATCTTCAAAGTCTAAATTTGGTTCTTGAAGGTATACAACATAATCAGATGGAATGGCAGACCTCCTTGATCTTGTGGATCTTCTTAATTCAGCATTGGGTCCTATATTTTCTGTAGGCTCTTCAGGTTGTCCTTCATCACGAATATGATCAACTTGATCATTTACAACCTGACTAGGAGCGTGATCTACTTCCATTGGCTCATCCACTTGACCATTATTCATGGGAACAATAATTGGATAGCTTATATGATTTTGACTAGGTATATGTGTGACTGAATTTTCCTGCACTTCATCAAATGAATAATTTTGAAGTAGATCATTCACACTGATTTGATGATCCTCCAAGAATCTAGCCTTACCACTTTTGATTATCTTTCTTGGGTGAGATGGACAATAAAACCTATATCCCTTTGACCTTTTTGGATAACCAATAAAGAAATCGCTACTGGTTCTTGGGTCAAATGCCTTCTCATGTGGATTGTAAATTCTAACTTCTGCGTGACATCCCCATATGTGCATGTAGTTCAAATATGGTTTCCTTCCTGTCCATAATTCATATGGAGTTTTCTGGACAGACTTGCTAGGAACCTTATTTAATACATGCACTACCGTCTTTAAAGCCTCACTCCACATGGCGGAAGGAAGGGATGAATTACAAAGCATTGCACATACCATTTCCTTTAATGTTCGATTTCTTCTTTCAGCTACACCATTTTGACTTGATGTTCTTGGCATTGTATATTGAGGTACAATACCCTCTTCCTGAAGGAAATGTGCAAATGGTCCTTTTCTTTGTCCCATCTCAGTTAACCTTCCATAATATTCGCCTCCTCTATCTGATCTGACTATCTTAATCACTTTACCTAATTGTTTCTCTACTTCGACTTTGAAGTCCTTAAAGGCTTGAAAAACCTCACTTTTGTCATTTAATAAGTAGAGATACATATATCATGAATAGTCATCAATAAAGGTTGCAAAATACTTTTCCCCTGTAAAACAAGGTGAAAAAGGTCCACTAATATCCGTGTGAATTATTTCTAATGTTCCACTACTCCTCTTGGCTCCCTTATTAGAAGTGTTGGTTTGCTTAACTTTTATGCATTCAACACATGACCCAAAATCAATAAAGTCTAAAGGCCCTATAATGCCCTCCTTTACTAATCTTTGGATCCTTTCTTTCGAAATGTGTCCCAACCTTCTATGCCAAAGAAGTGATGATTTCTCATCTAACAATGTGTGTTTATTACCAATAATATTATGCTGGACTGTAAAAGATTGCTCAAAATTAGGGCTTAGTTGAACTTGTTAAAGATCATTTATTAAAACACAAGTACAAATCAAATTGGAGTTTTTATACAATGAAAAATTTCTACTTTGAAGAAAGAAACTATTGTTTAATTTGTCTCGTCTGGAAATAGATACTAAATTTCTACTATAGTTTGGTACATAAAAAATATTTTCTAAGTCCAACAACATTCCATTGTCAAGGATTAATCTGCAAGTACCAACATCCTTTACGCGAGAGCCCAATTTATTTCCTCAATAAAGGACTTTTTCACGCTCCGTTGGTTTCCTTTGATTCAGAAATCCCTACAATATATTGGAAATGTGCACGGTGGCACCATAGTCAAGCCACCAACTATATAATAGAACATTTGAAAGATGACATTCACATGAAATAAGAGAAATTATACCTTTCTTCTCTAACCATTTCTTATACTTGAAGTACTCCTTCTTAGCATGTCCTTTCTTACGGCAGAAGAAACATTTCATATTAGCCTTACTTCCCTCGGCCTTGCCATCTGGCTTGGACACTCCACCTGAGATAGGAGCAATTCTCTTCATTTTTCCTTTACCCTTGCGGCCACGTTTGTCATGGGTACTTAAATGCACAGCAGGGACCCCTTCATTCTTAAGTCTCTCTTCTTCTTGAACACACATGGCCAATAAATCATTAATTGACCATTTATCCTTTTGTGTGTTGTAAGAAACCTTGAATGATCCATACTGACTAGGCAAGGAAGTTAAAATGAAATGAACAAGAAATGCATCAGAGATGGATAAATCCATCTCATTGAGTTGTGTGGCAATATCTCTCATCTCCATGATGTGTTCATGGATCCCACAAGAACCATTGTACTTCATAGAGCACATCTTAGCCATTAAGGTGCTAGCCCTAGACTTACTAGAAGAAACATATTGTTCTTCCACTACTTTTAGAAAATCTTTTGCCAATTCAGAAGTAGGAATGGACCGTCTAATATGATTTCCAACATGTGCTTGCATAAGAAGCAAACTAAGCCTATTCGATCGTTCCCACTTATCATAATTGACCTTTTCTGCAGCAGTACTTTTCTCAGTAAGTGGTTGTGATTTTTCCACTCGGAAAGCTAAGTCTAAGTCCATACACCCTAATGTAAACATGACCTTTTCTTTCCATTCATTAAAGTTTGAACCATTGAGATTTGGAATGTTGTTATTTTCACCATACAAAGATGAGGAAATAACTGCAATAATTAAAATTTCATATTAAAACAACAACTGATATAAAAGTAACTTATGAGGTCTACTTTATATACTTTTATAATACTAATCAAAATTAGTCATTTCATTCATCTTTGGATAAACTATAACAAAAAAAAAGATTAGTCTCTTAATGTGAGTCGCACTCACTTGACAAGATCAACTCAACTAAGATTCTTTACACTAACAAAATATTTCACCTTTGGGTTAAATATATCATTAGTTGTATTTCGGTATTCTTGTCCTACTTAAATTATATATGCATGATTCACCTTTGAGTAGTATCATTGTCGTACAGATTAAGCACAAATATTACTTATTAAATATATAGCTATAACCACCTTATAGACTCACTTTGGTGAGGCACTAGGATAACTTTTTGTTTACAAAATTATTTACTTGAACGTAATAGGTCTCCAATAATATACCTTATATGTCAACTTATGACACATCTGATGTACATTTATTCACTGTAGGAGAATCAAAGCCGCTTATATACAGTTCGACAATAAAAAAACTCAAAAACCAAAGGAATAACAAGATTAAAACAAACAGAAACGTAAAACTCCTAATGACGAATAAGTCTGTTTGCATTGATGTCATTATTGTTTTGTAAATAATGAATCTATAGCCATCGATTCCCCAAATGACCAGAAGGGAACAAGACCAAGGTATAAAAAATGTGAGTCGGTGCTTTACTTTATAGAAAGAGAGCGACGGAATGCCCAATTATGACATTGAATTTCTTGCCGCCGATGGCAATTTTTCAGAAACATCATACATACGAGAACTGATCCAAAAATGAGTTTTCAAGTGGTTCTTGTACATACTATTGAAACCATACTATCATAGTCATCATTGTTTACGAAACAGACACACCATGCAAGGGGCAATACCCATTCAAATCAAATTGAATATACCGTTCAGGGAACAATACCAAGTCATTGATCGTCGGTGATGGTAACAACCCTCGCCATGCGCAGAAGCCACCCTTCCTCACCTACTTGCGCAGGGGAGACAATTTGGGGCGTTCCGGCAAAAAGCGCTGTTTGTTGTTACTTAGGCCTTTAAAAGGAACAACATTGTGATGATGAGACAAGGGATGCGAGGCAAATCTCCGAAATAACAAAGCCAAAACATGTAGAAGCAACGACACAACAGGCAAATCAACTTTGCTCTGATATCATTGTTAGGCATAACATATCTGAATTCATAGGAACATTCATGGTAGACGATGCTGGAGGCAGCGTCTTCGGTCTTGAGCGGAAGCGAGAGGCGTCTGAAACTGAGCGTACACCTTTGAGAAGATGGGGCAGAACGGAGAAACGCTGAGCGGAAGCGAAAGAACGGATGTTTGGTTTCTCCCTCCTGAGGACTCTCCAACGATGGATGTCATTTCCAAATAGATTCCTTGGAGAGAGGACCAAAACACCCCATATATTAATATCCTTTTTATCTCTCTTTCCATTGTGAAGAGACACAACAGTTATGGGAACTGCCCAACCCCAACGGATGTATCCTTTTAGGAAATATCTAATAAATAAATTAAATATCTTTTATTTTGGGTCACACTGAAGGAGATATTTTAACAGAAGAGTCAAGCAACCTCGCCATGACTGGATTTGGACATTGCTACCACCAATAAAAGTTGTCACCTTCACATGAAATTATTCCTCCACGTGGTTCCAGTCGACACCAAGCAGAAAGAATGTTGTATCAAGGTAGTTTTTAAATGTAAATGTTGCATGGACGGTAAATGTGAAATATTGCAACACCTAATAGTTAAAAACGATCTAGATGGAGTTTTTTGACTAATGGTAGAGAATTTGATAGGCCTTCAACTACTAGTTTGGATGAGTATCTCCAATGCCTTATATTTTTTTTGGAAGGGTAGTAATCATACGTCATTTTTAGGGAATTGTTAGAGGAACTTTGCAACCTTTGAAACGTTGGCACGTATGTTTAGAGAGAATATCTTTTGGATGATTAGGAAAATATTCAAGGACCACATATACAAAATTAAACCTAAGAGAGCATTTGGCAATACCCTTGTACTTCTATGCTTCGTTTGGCAAAGCGGTGACGATTGTTCAGGGAGCGATGGACAATCACATGCAGCGGATAAATCACTGCCAAATTACTTTGTCAAACACACGGTTGTCCACCGCTCCCATTTTACATTATGTGTTTTGCCTGAAGCGTTCGACAAACTCTACCGTCCGCTCATTTCTCACCGTGAGAAATTACTACAATGAGTCATCTATGATGGGCCACCGGCGATGAATGCAATCACGTTGCCAAACACTGCACCAGTGTCCTATCCACGAACAAATAGATCAAAAGTCTGATATTTTAAGTGGTAGCCTCTTGATGAAGGCCTCCGTTAAAATAAACTTATTTGTGCGCCCCACTAAAATAAGGAGAATTACATCTACTAGTGGGGGCGTGGTTTGAGATATAAAATAGAAATTGTTGTCAACATGTGTGTGTCCTTTCTAAAATAGGAGAATGCCTATAAAGAGATGAGTAAGTCAAGCCTCCAAGCAAACATGATCTCTTGGAATGCTAATCGCTTTGATCAGATCCATAAAAAAGTTCACATCTTAGAGACGGAACTGCTTAGCCTAGAAACCAACTCTGACGTTGGCTCAACAACAATGGTGTTAAAGAGGTTGGAACTTCAAGAATACATCCTTCACTATGAAATACTTTGGAAACAAAGATCCCAAACTCACTAGATAAAACAGTGGGACATGATCACTTATTTTTGATGGCTAAATTGGACATTATTATAATCCCTTTATTTTGACGATGACAAACATTTCATTCTTGTGGATCTAACGTGCTACTTGAGTGTTGCAGGAATTAGGTAGATGACAAACCCTTAGAAGATCTATATGCTCAAACCATTTTAATTTCATGATTGTAATCAAATGTAAAAACTTGTACAAGATATATAATGTACAAGTACTTAGACATCATGTAAATCAAGCGTTAGATCTTCCCTAGCCAATCACAACACTTAGATAGATCATCCCCTAAAATAGTGTCACAACTGCACACTCATACACACACTTAGTACATAGTTCAAAACATTGAAACAGAGTCATTCTCGGTCGACAAACTTCTCGACCGAGACACTCTCGGTCGACCAATTCCTCGACCGAGAATGACCCAAGTAGCCGTTAGACACAACAGACAAGGTAGTTGGGAGTTGGATTAGAACGTTATATACACTTGCTCTAGACAGTCCCTCGGTCGACAAATCCTCGACCGAGAAGGACTCTCGGTCGACAATTCTTCGACCGAGAAGAGTTCTGTCTACACTTTTCAGAGTTAATTAACTAGTCGTTACTAAAGAAACTAGTGGATACCTAACGGCTAGTTAAGCACTTAGAACCCCCTAGAAAGTATCTAAAATGTCCTTAAGTATTCATAGGACATTCCTATAAATAGGACAAGCTTTAGCACACCCAATACACACTTGTGCAACACTTGAGCATATTACTTACAATTGGCAATCTTTCTTGTGAGCAGTTGAGCAACTCCAACATTTGCTACTCATTTCCATTGCTCTAATTTCATGTCCTATAGGCTAGCATCTCCTACCCACATCACTTACACTTTCATATACATTGGTTAGGAGATCAAAACGCTTGATACAGGAAATCAAGCCTTATGCTACAACGATATTGTAATTTCTATTTTTCCTTCTTGTTCCTTTATATTATTTGTACTCTCCTTGCTACTCCTAGGGTTGGAGGCTGCGGATTGGAGAGGGTTTGACTTCTCAGGTGGAGAAGGGTCTTCTTGGTGGAGAAGGTGGACTTTGGACTACTTCAAGAAGGCTATCTCAACGGGAAGCTACTTCAAGAGGAAGGCTACTTCAAGGGGGAGCTTGAGGTTACTTCAAGGAAGGCGACTTCGAGGTTGGTGAGACTACTTCTAGGTGAAGGCTGTCCAAAGGGTTTGGTGAAAGTATTTGTAATTTTATGTAACATCCTTGTGAGGTAATACAATTTAAATACTTTCAAAATCCCGGTTGGGTAAGCAACCGAGTAGTGGATTGACTGTCTTAGTATTTCCTAAGGTTGGAACCACTCTAAATCCTTGTCCCCTTGTCCAATATTTTTGTGGTTTCTTATTTTGGTTGAATTATTTTTAAAATCTCCATAAAACCCTATTCACCCCCCTCTAGTGGTTTTTCATTTGGTATCAGAGCAGGCTTCAAGGAGTTCTAATCGAGTCTTGAAGAATGAAGGGTGGTGGTGTCTACAACCGCAAGCAAAGGAAAAGCACGGACCAATCTTCAACAAACTGTAATTGGTGCTTAGGAACAAGACACACAACACCTAGCTGTCCATGGAGGTCAAAGAAGGAAGATGTGCATAAAGAATGCATTATTGCTACAATAAGTGAAGAAGAAGAAGATGTAAGACTTTTTGATTTACCTAAAGAAGAGTTAATTGCTAGTCTTCAAGAAACACATGAAAAATATATTGAGTACAAGAAGAAATTAAAGAAATCAAATAAAGTAAATGATGAGTTACATGCTAAACTTCTTGCTCTCACAACTGAAAATGAAGATCTCAAAAAGGATATTGAAGATCATGATATTAAGCTGAAATCAGTAGAAGCAAATTGCAATCTTCTCTCCCTAGAAAAGATAAACTTGCAAACTCAAGTAAATGATCTTCAAAAATAACCTGTTTTGTGTACACATCTAGATTATGATACTATAATGAAAGAAAGAGATTCTTTATCATCTAATATAGATCAAGAAAAGCTAGATATCAAGAAGAGAATGGGCGAGATTGCTAAGTTACAACAAAAAGTTAGAGCCTAAGTAAAAATGATATTCTTGATAAAATATTAAATGATTCTTACCATCAAATTGGAAGGAGAGGACTAGGTTATAAGCCTAAAGGAAAATCTTATCAAAAACCTAGTTGTGGTAGGACACAAGTGCCAAAGAGTCAATCTATGTATGTACCTAGAGGCAAATATACATATGTACCCAAGAACAACCTAGAACAAACTTATAGAAAGAGACATGAGATTGATTCTATATGTTTCCACTATTGTTTACATCTTGGACATTATTCCTTCTCATGTCCTTACAAGAAAAAGCATGTTGAGTTGGCATGGGTTCCAAAACCCCCAAACTAAATTGATTAAATTAAGTTGAGATATGACCAAGGACTCTAAACTTTATATCTTTATGTCTATCTCAACTTAACATAATTGAGTAGGGTTAATGGCTGGGCAGCAAAAATGCTTACCCTGGCGGGCCGTATATGCCTAGTTAAAGCGTTCCTCGCTTCGCTTCCCACGTATGTTATGCAGACAACAAGGATTCTGATATCGGTCTGCACAAAACTGGACAAAATAATGCGCAGATTCATTTGGGGGGGAGGTCACAATCCAAACCCATCTTCTCTAGTATCGTGGCATAAGATAACTAGAAACATGGACAATGGCGGTCTGGGCATCAAATCGATGGCAGATTGGAACAAAGCGTTACTGTGGAAGAATACATGGAAATATCTAAACAATCATGACACTGTTTGGATAGTAGGACTCAAACGGAAGTACAAGAATTCAAATAGAAGCAAAACAGGGTGAGCTACCACTTTATGGAGATTTCTGGACTCTAGTATACAGTTCATTAAGTCCAACTGCATCAAACAGGTTAATAATGGTCTATCCACATCAGTGTGGCATGATAAATGGGTCCCTGGTTACAATGACCTCAACTCGACCTGCATCAGACTAGTAGAAGAAGAGATACAAGATCTGCAAGTTGCAAGCCTGTGCAACCTTCAAGGGGCATGGGACACTACGTTCCTAATGAACTATCTTCCTGTAGATTGTATACAAAAGATAGAAAAGCTCCCAGTACCAACCTACAATAAAGGTCCTGATTTATGGAGATGGGAACATGACGAGAGTGGAAGGTACACTACGAGTTCTGCTTATCGCCTTATCCATGGCGATTGTGAACTTCCTGTCAATAAACTATGGGAAACTATCTGGCAACTAAAAGTACCGAGCAAGGTCAGAACCTTCATGTGGCTTACTACCCACGAGGCCATCATGACAAATTCACACAGGAAACAACGTAAATTTACAGACTGCGAGAGTTGTCCTCGCTGTGGCGCTGAAGAAGAAAATACTGCACATGCACTCTGGCTATGCCAAGAAGCACAAGAGGTATGGGCCAATCTTAATAATTTTGCTATATCAGGGAATCAACAGAACATGCAGGTGCAAATCTGGCTCAACAAGCATCTAAGCGGCAATATTGAAGAAGCTTCAAAATTTTCGATAGCATGATGGATCATATGGCGTTCCAGGAACGAATACATCTTCAACAAAGAAATCATGACTAGAGATCAACAACTCAACCAAATTAAGTCAATTTGCCAGAACACAACTCTTGCAGCAATGAAGAAGCAAGCGACAAAGGCAAACTGTAAGGAGAACCTTCACAGTCTGTTTCCAGACCGGATAGACATAACTATTATTCTGTTAGATGCCGTGATCAAATCGAACATAGCAGTGGTTGCAGCTGTTATGATTAACAAGGAAGGGCAATGGATGGAGGGTATTGCAGATTCTATTCAGGCTAACTCGGTTACTGAAGGAGAGATAAAAGCCATTCACCTAGCTTTGATGACCCTTACACTAATCAAGCATGAGCCGGTAACTGTCATCACAGATAGTGCAAATGCCGTTCCGGCTATCCAAGGAAACAAAGGAGACTACCCAGCGTTTCTGCCGTGGTTGGGGGACATCAACAAAGCTATATATGAATTTGCGGATCTAAATATCATACAGTTACCGAGAGAGAACACACTGTTGGCTGATCAGCTTGCAAAATTCCACCTCAAAAACTTCACAGATGGTTGTATCTATACGACCAATCCTCTCGACCTTGTGGGTCAATCCTTCCACATTCACCCATGTAATGGTAGGAGTCCTACCACTTTTAGCTTCTCGACCAACATTATATATGTATGAGATGTAACCCCTGCAAGAGGTGGGCAGGTTGAATAAAAATAACCCCTGGCTTTAAAAAAAAACTTAACATAATTGAAACTCCTAAAGACACATCCTTAATAACCTGATTTAGTATGGATTCTCATAACCTAGAGATTTGAATGTAATTTAGTTGAGACATGACCTAAAAGTTCATTTGAATATCCAAATGTCATATCTCAACAAAATTGAGCTTTAATTTTCATATACTTGTACATTTCTTGCAAATAATTATTGAAAAATAGTACAAAAACATTCTTGGTCGAGAAAATGTTCGACCGAGAACACTGTTGGTCGAGAATTAGTTGACTGAGCATGTTACAATTTTTGAAGCTTGCAAAAATCTGATAAAACATGTTTAAACAGCAACATTTTCGGTCGAGAAAAACATCGACCGAGATAAATCTCAGTCGAGGAAGAGTTCGACCGATCAAGGGTCTGGAGAACCTATTTACACTATTTTAAATTTGCTATTAATTCAACAATAATAAGAATTGATTTATTGAGAATCACAATTCTTGGAGACCATTTTTTTTAATCAAGACATATTGATCTTTTGCATCAAGAATTGTTGAATGAAGGTATAACTTTATGAATATGAAATCCTTAAACATATTGCTAAAATGCTATATGAAAACTGATATTGAACATACTTTCTTCATTGATTAAATTTTTTCATTAAGTATGTTCATTTACATGGTTTGTCTTAAATTTGAAAATCCATGAACCATAAATGAGATTATTTTGGTTTATCCTCTACATGGCTTGGCTTAAAACTGAAAATTATGAACCATGTTGGTTAAATCAAGGAAATTACTGTTTTATCATAATCCACATGGTTTATCCTAAGTATTCCTTGGTCTATCTATATAGGAACCATGTGTATTGAAATTTAGTTTAAATGATCATAATCATTGAATTTCATGCTTCTATCTTGATCATTGTATTTTATGGAATTATATGCTTCTACTGTTCTATCATAATCATTGTGCCATGAGCATTGTGTTTCATTGGTTTGTCTAAAATAATCTTTGACCTATATATACACACCATAAATGAACATTGTTTTCAAAATGATCATTGTAATTAAATTCATTACAAATAAAGATGATGCTATCATTGAAAATTCCATTTTGCATAATAGTAAAACTCTATGGCATAAATGCATCTTGACATAATAGATAATGATTATAGTGTGCATGGCTTGTAATAAATAAATGATGATGCTATGACAAGCCAAATAGTGTCTCTTAGAACAAGAATATTAATGTTTTATCTAGTTGTTTGCAAAATCTTGACTTTAAGATATTAATCTTGCTTTCAAGGATATATGTTTCTAAAGAATCTTATGATTAATCTGAAAATAAGGGTACAAGAAGAAATGGGATTTGATATTTATATACCCATAGAAAAGCTTAGGATACATCATTCAAAATGAATGTAAAACATACATTCTAGGAAAATCAAGGACAAAGACTTCATTTTGATGCCTATATTAAGTTATTAAATTGATAAAACGTCTTCATAATAGGTATCACTCAAAGTGCTTCAAATTGATATTCATTTAATCAAGTTACCTGTAGACATTATACTTCACATATGAGTGTTTAAACTATAAATCTGTAGGAAATGCCTCTTCGTCGGAATAAAGTTTGACCAAGGGGCTCTATGGTCGAAGTCAAGGTCGACTTAAAATAAGCTTGACAAAATGCTTATTTGTACATCATTTTACTGCAATCAATCTTAGTATATTGTAAGCAAGAATGCATTATGATCTAATGCTTATTGCGACCTTAGAATCCTTAAATTATCTTGATTATAAGATTAAGGGGGAGCTCACAAAAGCTATCTTGACTATAAGATTAAGAAGGAACTTATAAAATTTTGTAAACATCATAAAGAAAATTTGAGGCTAAGTATGACCTAAGTATCCTTAAAGTAATTTTGGAGCCTACAATATGTATGAATATAATGGAATTATCTAAACAAATCAGGGCTTAACATCCCGTGGATTTGGTTAGAGATACACTCATATACTCTACTATAAGCTTAAAGGATTCTCAAGACATTTTTAGGGCATAACATCCCTTGTAAAATGGATGAGAAATCAATATATGTATCCATCATGAGCTTAAATGGATCTCATGTCATTTTCAGGGCTTAACATCCCTTGTAAAATGGATGAGAAAACAAAACACATATGCCATAAATCTAAAAGGATCTCATATCATTTCAAGGCTTCACATCCTTTGCAAATGATTGAGAAATTGTGGCTAAATTTGACAATAAGTGGTTTGCATCCCTGCTTTTAAAACTGAATATCTTATTAAGGGGTATCATCTAATTATCAAATTAAGGGGGAGTAATAAAAGTCATACTTAATGATTATCTTGGTTATCTTTTTGAAATGACAAAGGGGGAGAAATAATATAAAATCAAAAATATAATGAGTTTCAAAATCATTCGGCCAACACACACTTGCAAACAAGAGAATGGCTACAAAAGGTAAACTTCAGGTATGAAACTCATATGATTTACATTTCCCTATTTTATATTTTGGAAATGTTTGTCATCTTCAAAAAGGGGGAGATTGTTGGCTAAATTGGACATCATTATAATCCCTTTATTTTGATGATGACAAACATTTCATTCTTGTGGATCTAACGTGCTACTTGAGTGTTGAGGAATTAGGTGGATGACAAACCCTTGGAAGATCTATATGCTCAAAATGTTTTAATTTCATGATTGTAATCTAAGTGTTGTGATTGGCTAGGGAAGATCTAACACTTGATTTACATGATGTCTAAGTGCTTGTACATTATATATCTTGTACAAGTTTTTACATTTGATAGGTCATCCCCTACAGTAGTGTCACAACTGCACACTCATACACACACTTAGTATATAGTTCAAAACATTGAAACAGAGTCATTCTCGGTTGACAAACTTCTCGAACGAGACATTCTCAGTAGACCAATTCCTCGACCGAGAATGACCGAAGTAGCTGTTAGACACAACAGACAAGGTAGTTGGGAGTTGGATTAGAACGTTATATACACTTGCTCTAGACAGTCCCTCGATCAACAAATCCTTGACCAAGAAGGACTCTCGGTCGATAATTCTTCGACCAAGAAGAGTTCTGTCTACACTTTTCAGAGTTAATTAACTAGTCGTTACTAAAGCAACTAGTGGATACCTAATGGCTAGTTAAGTACTTAGAACCCCCTAGAAAGTGTCTAGAATGTCCTCAAGCATTCATAGGCCATTCCTATAAACAAGACAAGCCTTAGGACACCCAATACACACTTGTACAACACTTGAGCATATTACTTACAATTGGCAATCTTTCTTGTGAGCAATTGAGCAACTCCAACATTTGCTACTCATTTCCATTGCTCTAATTTCATGTCCTATAGGCTAGCATCTCCTACCCACAACACTTACACTTTCATATACATTGGTTAGGAGATCAAAACGCTTGATACAGGAAATCAAGCCTTGTGCTACAACGATATTATAATTTCTATTTTTCCTTCTTATTTCTTTATATTGTTTGTACTCTCCTTGATACTCCTAAGGTTGGAGGCTGCAGATTGGAGAGGGTTTGACTTCTCAGGTGGAGAAGGGTCTTATCAGTGGAGAAGGTGGACTTTGGACTACTTCAAGAAGGTTGTCTCAACAGGAAGCTACTTCAAGAGGAAGGCTACTTCAAGGGGGAGCTTGAGGTTACTTCAAGGAAGGCTGCTTCGAGGTTGGTGAGACTACTTCTAGGTGAAGGTTGTCGAAAGGGTTTGGTGAAAATATTTGTAATTTTATGTAACATCCTTGGGAGGTAATAAAATTTAAATACTTTCAAAATCCCAGTTGGGTAAGCAACCGAGTAGTGGATTGACTGCCTTAGTATTTGCTAAGGTTAGAACCACTCTAAATCCTTGTCCCCTTGTCCAATATTTTTGTGGTTTCTTGTTATGGTTGAATTATTTTTAAAATCTCCATAAAACCCTATTCACCCCCTCTAGTGGTTTTTCAATTTTTTCCATATGACTTGTAATAGTAGGTAACAAAACTCCTATATGTTGGATCTAGGGTTCTAGAGGGGGGGGGTGAATAGAGCTTCAAAAATTCTCACAAGATAGATTAGCACTAGTACAGGAATGGTCTGTAGCGTCAGTTTTTTTAAGCCTACAACGTCACTTTTTAACCGATGCCTAAGTGGCAATCGCTATAGAATTTGCTCTATAACGTCAGTTTATTTGACCAGAAAAAATCGACCTTACAGAGTAAACACTGATGCAAAAGGTTGTAAAAATATGACCCAGGCGAGAAAAAAGGAGCCTATAAGGTCAGTTATTTAAAAAAAACCGACCCTGTAAACACTCTCGGTCGAGAAAATTGTCGACCGAACACAGTTTCGGTCGACAATTTTCTCGACCGAGAGAGTTTATAGGGTCGATTTTTTTGGAATAACCGACGCTAAATATTGAAAAACCACTTCAGTGTACACCTCGGTCGAGAACATTGTCGACCGAAAATATTGTCAGTCGACAATTTTCTCGACCAAGAGAGTTTACAGGGGCGATTTTTTTAGAATAACTGACGCTAAATATTGAATAACCATTTCCAGAAAATATTGTCGGTCGACAATTTTCTCGACCGAGAGAGTTTATAGGGTCGGTTTTTTAGAATAACCGACGCTAAAAATTTAAATAAACATTTCAGTGTACCCCTCAGTCGAGAAAATTGTCGACCGAAAATATTTCGGTCGACAAAATTTTCGACCGAGGGGTACACTGAAATGTTCAAACTGAAATAGAAAAGAAGATTCATATATTATGGGAGAGGGGAGCATTGATGCTCAACCGTCACCATTCAAAACCATACATTCATGAAAAAAATGATTCATAATCACATCATAATTTACAAAATGATAGATTGCTTGAAATATAAGGAGGAAAAATTAGTTTGAAATCCTAGAAATATACATCTTTTGAGAGATTAAAAGCTATCGATATGCAAACAAGGTCTATGATTACCACTTCCATGAAAAAAATCATGCACACGATGTAGGGTTCATCTAAGATGATACAAAAAACTATCATACAAGCTCACACCCTAGGTAAAGGTACATCTTTATACTTGGATCAATATTTTTGAGGCAAAATCATGTACATGTAACGTAAGAGTGAACAATAATCATGGATAAAGGTATATAACTCACCTTAGAGATGATGTAGAAACTCCAAACAACAAGGTAGATTGAAGAAAAATGGGGAAGAAACCCTAGCTTGGGCACTCCTCTTCACCAAGCTGGTTCCTTCTCCAAAAAGGAAGCAAACCCTATGTTGAAAAGGTAAGAAAAAGAGAGTGGAAGATGTTTTCAACCATTATCTCAAGCTCCACCATGGAACGTCATGGATTCAGCCAAGAAGAAGAGAGGGGAAGATAGAACAACAAGAAAAACAAAGAAAAGAGACAGATCTCACTTACCAAGACTAAGAAAGGTGGATCTGAACCTGGAAATGAACTCAGGAACCTTACTTGGAAACGGCGGCGACCTTACTTGGAAACGACGGTGACCTTACTTGGAAACGGCGACGACTTTCATGGAGGATGAGACGACCTTCACGGAGAGGCGGCAACCTTCGTAAAAGTGTGGAGAGGCGGCGACGACGAGCTCTTTTCGCAGAGAGGAGGCAAAAAAGGTATCCGAGGGAGAGAAGCAGAGAAGGTATCCGCGGCGGAAAAGGTATCCACGCCGCGTGAGAGAAAAAGAAAACAAAAATTTTGTTTCGCGGGGGAGAAAGACTAGGTTTCGGCCATTATAAGGAGAGACTCAACCTGTAGCGTCGATTAAAAGAAACAAACCGACGTTAAAGATAAGTGGTGCCCGTGTTTAGATATTTAAAAACACTCAAACACATTTTTGGTCGACAAATTTGTCGACCGAGAGGTTATCAGTCGACAAATTCGTCGACCGAAAGGAGCTCTAGGGTCAGTTAAAAGTACAAAACCGAAACTAGAGGTTCTTATACATGCGTGAACTAAACTAGGTCCAAAATGCATGTCGGTCGACAATATTGTCGACCGAGGAGCACTTTAGGGTCGGTTATAAGGAAAAAACCGACCCTAGAGGTGCTTATACATGTGAAATCTGGCTCCTTCTCGGTCGACGAATTTTTCGATTGAGAGGTTATCGGTCGACAAATTCGTCGACCGAGGGAGCTCTAAGGTGCTTATACAACCCTAATATGGGATGATGTTATGTGAAACCCTAATATAGGGTGATGTCATGTGAAACCCTAATATGGGATAATGTTATGTGAAACCCTAATATGGGATGATGTTATGTGAAACCCTAATATAGGGTGATGTTGTGTGAAACCCTAATATGGGATGATGTTATGTGAAACCCTAATATAGGGTGATGTTGTGTAAAACCCTAATATGGGATAATGTTATGTGAAACCTTAATATGGGATGATGTTATGTGAAACCCCTAATTGATAAAGATGGGAAACACTAACCCTAATGAGGGAATAGTGATGTTATTTTTGTATTGCATGATGTTGATATGAAATTGATATGGTTGTTATCAAGTATACTAACCATGCAAGTATCATGAGATAATAAGCGTAATAGTATCCTGAATACCTTGGTCAGATGACCTGAAGGTAATAGTTACCTGATAAGTGATAACCATGTTTAGTGATGAACTAAGGGTTTGAATACCCAGATCCAGTAAATGTGATGATGGTGGTATTGAGAGATGTGAATTCCCAACAATGAGACAAGGGATTGAGATCCCAATGCTTTATAAAGTTTTGAAAAGTACTAAACTGGATCCAAAATTCATGTCGGTCGACAATATTGTCGATCGAGGAGCCCTTTAGGGTCGGTTATAAGAAAAAACCGACCCTAGAGGTGAAATCTGGCTCCTTTTCGGTCGACTAATTTGTCGACCGAAAGGTTATCGATCGACAAATTCGTCGACCGAGAGAGCTCTAAGGTCGGTTATAAGGAAAAACTGACCTTAGAGGTGCTTATACACGTGAAATCTGGCTCCTTCTCGGTCGACGAATTTGTCGATCGAGAGGTTATCGGTCAACAAATTCGTCGACCGAGAAGATCTCTAGGGTCGGTTAAAAGTAAAAAATCGACGCTAGAGGTGCTTATACATGTGTGAACTTAACTAGATCCAAAATTAATCTCGATCGACGAATTTGTCGACCGAGGAGCCTTTAGGGTCGGTTAAAAGTAAAAAAACCGATGTTAGAGGTCCTTATACTTGCATGAACTAAACTGGATCCAAAATTTATGTCGGTCGACAATATTGTCGACCGAGGAACCCTTTAGGGTCGGTTATAAGGAAAAAACCGACCCTGGAGGTGCTTATACATGTGAAATCTGGCTCTTATTTGGTCGACGAATTTGTCGACCGAGGAGCCCTTTAGGGTCGGTTAAAAGCAAAAAATCGACGTTAGAGGTGCTTATACATGCGTGAACTAAACTGGATCCAAAATTGATGTCGGTCGACAATATTGTCGACCGAGGAGCCCTTTAGAGTCGGTTATAAGGAAAAAAACCGACCCTAGAGGTTCTTATACATGTGTGAAGGCAAATTGGATTCAAGATGTCTAACCCACGTTTTTTGTAGACATATAAGGTCGGTTATTTGAAAAAACTGACCCTATAGATCGACGCGTGAAGCCAAAATCAAGCAAATTTTTGCCGTGCGAAGACCCAAGAGGTCTTAAGTGGTGCCCACATTTTTTATAGACATATAAGGTCAGTTATTTGGAAAACCGACCCTATAGAGATACACTACAAGGTCGGTTATTTTAAGAAAAGCGACCCAAGAGGTCTTAAGTGGTGCCCGTGTTTTTTATAGACATATAAGATCAGTTATTTGGAAAACTGACCCTATAGAGTTACACTACAAGGTCGGTTTTTTTAAGAAAACCGACCCAAGAGGTCTTAAGTGGTGCCCACATTTTTTTTAGACATATAAGGTCGGTTATTTGCAAAAACTGACCCTACAGGTAGTGACGTTATAACCCATTTATGTACTAGTGTAGACATCTAATTAAGAGCTTTAACGTCGGTTAATTAAGGGCTTCAGTGTCAGTTTCCAAGCGACACCCAAGTGGGCGCTGCTAAAGGTGGACCCCTTCGGTGTCGGTTCCCAACCGACGCCAAAAATGCTTCCCTCCATCGAAAACGCACCAACAAAGGGACTATAGGCATCAGTTTTTTAAGAACACCGACACTATAGAATTGTTACAAACGTTGGTTATTAAAAGAACCGACGTCACAATGCTTCCTGCCACCAAAAATGCACCAGCAAAGGGCCTATAGGCGTCAGTTTTGTAAGATAACCGACACCATCTCCCCTGCCACCACGGCTGTGCTTCCCAACACGGCCGTGTTTCCTGGCCATATCAGTTGAACCGACGTCGGTTTTGTGCTAATAACCGACGCCATATCCCCTTCCTACCACCACGGTCGTGCTTCCCAACATGACCGTGGTTCTTGGCTACATAGATGTCGGGTTTTTATCAAAAACCGTCGCAGTATGTCTTTGGTGTCGGTTTTGATCAAATAACCGATGCCTATGTTAAGATTTTTTTTAGTCAGTTTGCAGGCCTGCTGTATGGCTGGTCAGCAGGATGAGAACGTGCAGTTCAATTCTGAACTACAGGTTTACGACATCCATTGATATCAGCCAACAGTAGGCCACAAACCTACAAAATTAACAAGATGGACAATATTATATATATGCGATTCACACACATGTATAAGCACATTTAATTCATATTATTTTTTCATCACACACATGTAGAAATCAGTAGCAACCTACCGTTCCATTCATTTCATCTCTTTTCACGTTCAGAGACATGTAGAAATATTTATGTATTGATCATCTTCACACACATATGACAATTCATAAAAATTCATTCACATTCACACAAAAATAATAATGAGAACAAAGTTATTCTTTATTCATCATTGTCATCATTGTCAATAAAATTAAATCTAAAAATTCCCATTCTTTGTAGGGATTTTGCCCATTCTTCTCTTACAACACCTAATTCATCTCTCGTATAGAGAGCATGTACATCGAAATGCTTTCCACCTGTGCTGAAGTCAGCAGTTTTAAAGACCTGCAAAGAGAATGAAGTATATATATAATTAATAATATATAATAAGATTGATATATTTCATATTATCTAATGAGACTATGTATAATACCTAATGTATCTTATTGATTGCTATTATGACATGTTTGATGATTAGGTCCATAAATAACATCACATAGTAGGCACATGCCCAGCCGTTGTCTTGTGTAGCACACTATAAATTGAAACATACAAAATATTCAAAAATACAAATAAGCATAGTTCACATAAATAATATATACATTGGATTCAGGAAATTACTTTCACATTCTCCCAAATTAGTGACAGATCCTTTTTCCTGGGGACCTTTTCTCCAGCTTTTTGTACTCTTGTAAAACCCTACATATGTTAATGTAACCCATTAAATTGCATAATTAAATAGTAATGTAGTAAAAATGTTAACATATATAAAAACATGAAATATTTCTCACGAGAATAATGGCCTTTTAATTGCATGTCCATATAATTCCAACTCATTCCCCGCAGGATCTAGATAATAGACAGTGAACGTCTTGGGGACAATAACTAGTAACTCCCAATGCCTACCACTACAGGTAAGAAAGTTAAAAATTAATAACTCAAAATCCACAATAAAAATGTAATTTTCTTAAGTCCAAATTATAAGCAAAGTAAACTTACTCGACATTGAATGGAGCTATTATCACCGTCTTCTTAATTTTACCAAAATATTCAATAGCATCAAAATAGTATGAAGTAACTGAAGAAGGGTCTGTATCTACAAGACTAATCAAAGATGTAACCAAAAATCCCACATGGGAACACCCAAAATCTCTACATATCTTGTGTAAGTGGTTGCAAAACATGTATTACATATGCATTAATATAAAAAAACTAGATCACTGTATATAAAGAGAACCTCTTATCACCATCGTGTATGTAATCTCGGGTGAGATTGGTCCTATAGTTCCTTAGGACCCTCCCACAGCGTTGCATCACATATTTACGATGCAACTTTTCATCCAGATCAAATATGCTCTGCAAATTAAATAGAATTGCTATTAACTAGTATCCTAAAAATTAGTAATCTACACAAATAGAATTACAAATAATAATAACTCACGCATAGTTCCTTCGATATGTGGTCTTTCTTCCCCTTAGGAACTTTATGCCAGGATTCTAGGATAGGACTACAATGGTTGCGAGTAAGAACCGCAAGATATGAAACAAATGACTTGCGGTTCTCTCCATATGGATTTCCTGCATGATCAAAATCCACAGCCAATTTGGGTCCATTGTCCCTTTGCTATATTAACTTGTTCATCATTGTGATGGCCCTCACTCTCTCAATTTTCTTTTGCTCATCAAGTGCTGTAATTTCTTCATGGGGTACATCAGCAACCTAAAATTTAATAAAAAACACACTTACATGATATAATTATAAATGAAAATATAGATAGAAACCTCAGGGATATATTCTTAAAACTTACATTGTCATGTGGTGCCAGCACGTCCTCACCCTCACGGTGATCATCAACATGGTCATCATGGGAATGCTCAACCATCTGAAAGTTTACATTCAAATTATAAATTTCACATTGTAAAGTAACACTAATTGTAAAGTACACATTCACATTGTAAAGTAATTCACATTGTAAAGTTCACATTCAGAAAAATTAAACATATAAAAAATATAAACATTCACGCCTCTAGTATTGTGATCTTTTATCAATTAACAATCCTTCATTGTGATCCCCGCGAACATACAAGTCATTGTGATCCCCAGCTTCAATGTTTGGTGGTGTTGGCAACCCAACTGAGAATGGACTAGAGTCATCATACTTATCATAGTACTCTTCTTCATCTATAGGATCTTCAATGAACTATCTTTTATCATGAAGAACAACCGACCATTTATCATTTACAGGATCATCGATATAAAATACTTGTTTCGCCTGTGATGCCAATATGAATGGTTCACCTTTCTTGCCAATCTTTTCAAAGTTCACTAATGTGAAACCCAATTCATCCACTATAACTCCTTTGTTGTTGTCAACCCAATTATATTTAAAGAGAGGAATTCTGAAATCTACATAGTCAAACTCCCATATGTCTTCAATGACACCGTAATATGACATTTTAGCTTCATGTGGACTCTAATCCTTTGCACTTGCAAAAAACAATGAAGACGCTTGAAGGGTGACCCCACTATTTTGGATGACACTCTTATCATCTTGATGCTTTGTATAATACGAGAATACATTTATGTCAAACCCTTCATAAGACATAACATTCAATTTTGGTTTAAAGGCGAGGCATTTGATGGTTTCAGTAAGATTATCTGGTATTTGAGATAGCTGATGTAAGACTTTATCTTCAAACCACTTAATAAATGTCTTGTTATGCTCTCTAGCAAGCCATATTGAATTGGATCGAGGATATTGTCTCTTGATGAAATTGGTATGTTCCTCGATATAAACACTCACTTTGTCGATGTTGTGTAAAATATACAAGAGACCTTGCTCCAACTGCTCACGGCTGATTACTTTCACCCATGATCCCAAAATTCCTTTGCCAAAATGCTCCTTAATATTCTTGTCATTCACAAGAGCGTCATTAGCACTCATAAAGTCATTGCAAAAATCCATAACCTCTCTCGCCACATAACCCTCAATAATACTCCCTTCAGGGCGATAACAGTTTCGAACATCACCTTTAAAAATGCTCATGTATTGTTCAAAGGGATACATCCAATGCAACAAAACTGGTCCCAACATTTTCATTTCCCTAGTCAAGTGGACAACAAGATGTACCATGATATCAAAGAACGAAGGAGGAAAATACATCTCAAGATGACATAGGGTAACAACCATTTCTCTTTGCAATTTATCGAGAGTATCGAGGTCAATAATGTTGCTGCACAGACTGTTGAAAAAGAAACAAAGTTTGGTGATTGCAAACCGTACATGCTTCGACAATATAGATCGAATTGCCACAGGCAATATTTGTTGCATTAGAGTGTGACAATCATGAGATTTAAGACCTATCAACTTCAGATCTTTCATTGATACCAATGTACGGATGTTGGATGAGTAACCCTGTGGCACCTTAACATTTACCAAGCATTCACATAAAGCTTTCTTCTCCTTTCTAGACAACGTGTAACAAGCAGGAGGTAAGTATATTCTCCGATCGCTACTAACTACTTCTGTTAATTCTGTCCCTATTCCCATTTCACGTAGGTCCATTCTGGATTTTATCCCATCTTTAGTCTTACCTGGTATATTCAACAAAGTACCGATGACGCTATCACATACATTTTTCTCAACGTGCATGACATCGATACAATGCCTTACTGTCAAAGAACTCCAATAAGGAAGATCCCAAAATATTTATTTCTTCTTGAATAAAGACTTGTCACTCGGTGTGGCCATCATACATTGTGATCTCTTACCAAATTCATTGGCGATGTCTTTTACTCTTTCATAAACATCCTCCCCTGATATAGGTTTAGGTACACTCTGTTCTTCATTCCATCCATTGAATACTTTGTGCAACCTACGATACATATGAAATTTGGGAAGAAGCCTTCAATGACCAAGATATACAGTCTTGCCACCGTTTTTTAGTCTTATTGAATCAGTGTTCTCTTCACATATTGGACACACTTTAGATCCTTTAACACTATATCCAGACAAATTCCCATACGCTAAAAAGTCATTCACAGTGCAAAACAACATAGCGTGCAAACAAAATGTCTTTCTTCATGAAGCATCACAGGTAATCACACCTTCACCCCAGAGCTTCTTCAAGTCATCAATCATAGGTTCAAGATAAATGTCGATATCATTTCTAGGTTGTTTAGGGCCCGATATCAAAGACGACAGTATAACATACTTATTTTTCATACACAACCAGGGAGGAAGATTGTATATAACAAGCATAACTGGCCAAGTGCTATGTTGGCTGCTCAATGTCCTGTACGAATTCATCCCATCTGTACAAAGCCCAAGTCTTAGATTCCTATCTTCTTCACCGAATTCAGGGTACAATAAATCAATCTTCTTCCACTGTGGGGAATCATACGCATGTCGTAGGATCCCATCATTATTTTTCTTAACATTTGCATGCCACCTCAAATTCTTCGCATCTATATGATTGGAAAACAAGCATTGAAACTGTGGTATTATAGGTAGATACCACATCACCTTGGCAGGAGAACCAGTTTTGGACTCCCCCGAATTCGTCAATTTATACCTTGACGCACCACATTTCAGACAATCTTTCAAATCCACATAGTTGTTTTGAAATAATACACAATCATTCGGGCATGCGTGTATCTTCTTGGCCTCCATTCCCATTGGGCACAACAATTCCTTTAACCGGTATGTTGAGATTGGCAGCTCGTTTCCTTCAGGAAGAATTTCTTTCAACAAAGACAACAATGACGTGAAGCTTTTGTCGCTCCATCGATTGTTAGCTTTCAGTTTATACAATCTCAACACAACGCTAAGCTTCGTAAACTTACAACATGTATATAACGGTATCTCAACATCATGCACAATGTTTCTAAACATGGGAGGTGGATCGGTGTGCTCTACCCCACAACTATCCAGCATCGCATCAATGATGTCTATTGGAACTGGTTCGTTCACATCTACGTCATCGAAGGCAATTTCTTCTTCTACACAAGCACTGCTATCAACATCCACTGATTTCAGGTTTGAAATCTCTCCATGCCAGTGCCATTATGTATAGCCTTGTACAATCCCGTTGCACATAACATGACTTTTGATTTCGTCACCAGTGCTGACTTTCAAGTTGTTACTGCAATGCCTACATGGATAGTAAAACCTATCTCCAGGTTGTTTCCTATGTTCCTCGACAAATCTAATAAACTGGTCAAGACTAGAAATAAACTCAGGGGTGCAACGATTTGGAATGGACATCCATGATCTATCCATTCAATGATCAAAGAGAAAACAAGTATATATTAGAACAAGATTAGGGTCTAGGGTTAAAAGATTAGGGTTTATGGTTAAAACTTTAGGGTTTAAGGTCTTATATATAATTAATGGTTAAAACATCCTAAGTGAGATTAGGTGTTCAAGAATAGTCCCAAACTGGGGTCTATCCAAGATTTACTCCTAATGAGTAAATCTTGGACGGGTTTCTAGGCCAACAAATACATGTGCTGTCATTCTTATATATAATAAATGAGTACCACCTATCCCATTCTTGAACACCTAATCTCACTAGTAAGTGTATAATGTGTATTGGGTTTTCAAGAAAATTTCGACAGTATTTCCCCGTTGTTCTCTAAGTACATATGTACTTAGAGAACAAATGGGAAAATGCTGCTAAAATTTTCTTGAAAACCCAATACACATTATACACTTACTTCCTAAGTGAGATTAGGTGTTCAAGAACAGTCCAAAACCGGGGACTATCCAAGATTTACTCCTAATGAGTAAATCTTGGCTGAGTTTCTAGGCCAACAAATACATGTGCTGTCATTCTATAACATTGATTTCAACATTTCGAATGTCCATGCATGTTCATCATCAAGATAAAGATTACACATAAATTAGTATGACTTAGGGATGGAGAGATTCATAAATGATTTCAAAATTTCAAACTAGCTCATGCATTATCATCAATCTACATCTTACAACAGGGATTCATGTAGATGTTAGGGCGACACATCACTACAAAATCAGAGATTTATCATTAGGGTTTTAATATCTTAGATAGATTGATCACAAGATTTCAGCAATATAGTTAATTCAAGATTATGGTGAAATGTGTATTAGGGTTTTAATATCTTAATTAACATGCATCAAAATTTACAGAATTAGGTCAAATATTAGTATTCAATTGCAAATGTATCTTCTTCTTCCTGCTCCCTCCTTTCCAAATGGATAAAAGCAAGGAAAGACCTATGGGCTGGACATGACCATGGCCGTGCTGGCCAGCACGACCGTGGTCGGCCAACACAGCCACTCGTGTCCATCCCACAGGTCAATCGTGCCTTGCTTTTATCCATTTGGAAAGGAGGGAGCAGGAAGAAGGAGAGGTGGATGAAGAAGAAGGGGTGGAGGAAGAAGAAGAGGCAGCGACCTACCTGTCAGCGACATGGAGGAAGAAGAGAGAAGATGTTGTACTCGGTGGCAGTGTGAGGAGCTAGCGGGAAGGAGGAAGAAGCTAGACAGCAGGGGGTGGCGGCGACGGCGGTGTGAGGAGCAGCGATCGACTTGATCAAGCGGTGGCGACGAGCAGGGGGCGCAACAACTTCGGACGGGGGTTCACAGTGATGAAACAGAGAAAATGGGGTGTAGTCTATTTCTCGATCGATCATGTGGGGGTTATTAAGTTAATAAAGACATCGGTTATTTAAAAAACTGACACCTATTACCCTTCAACGTCGGTTGCCAGAAAAAACCGACGTCCATTAGACAATTTTAACCCTAAAAATTTTCTTGGGGACGGTGCGCGAAACCTTTTCAACGTTGGTTTTTCCACAAAAACCGACGACCTTTGGAGTTAATTTTTTTCGTCATTAGGCGTCGGTTATTAGGTCAAAAACCCGATGCCGTATGTGAAACTTTGGGGGTAATTTTTTTTCGTTCAAAAAATTAGATCTGGCGGGCTATTTTAGGCGTCAGTTCATTATAGGGAGCCGACGCTAAATAGAAAGTGATACCCATGTCTGGCCGGTCTTCAAATATAGATGTCGATCTTTATAATTAGCTGACATTGTAGGGTTTAGGCGTCGGTTTTCGGTAATAACCGACGCCTCTAAATGTGACGTTATAAGCTATTTCTGTAGTAGAGTCGACCTTCTAATTATATCAATCCAAACCAATAACTTAATTACAATTTGAAGTCCTAACTAACAAGCATAGCAAGGATGAGAGAAAATGAAACAAGTAGTTGACAAGGTCATTTAGAGTGGTTCCACTCTCCAAACTTGGAGAGAGTCAGTCCACAACCTAGAGAGGCCAGCCTCTAGGACTTTGTAAGTGCTTTATTCTATATATTCACCAATAAGAGTTACAACACAAGACCACCAAAGGACTTACCTATCCAATACAAAAAGTCTTCAACCTTACCGAGGACTTACCCACTTTGCAAGAGTCTTCCGCCTTCTTCCAAGGACTTACCTACTCTTGTACAAGTCTTCATCCTTCAAGGGATTACCCACTCTTATTAGATCTTAAACCTTTGCCTTTTCCTTCAATTGGAGAAGGTCTTCACCTCTTCTTCATCCTTGAAGAAGAACATCAATAACTCCACCTTCACTCAGAGTAGTTTGCTTCACCTTTGCTTCTTTGAGGAAAGGGTTAGGAAAGATGGAATGGAATGAGAGCTTTACAAGCACAATTAGCTCTCTTACAAATGGCCTAACTCATTCATAATCACAAAATGTTGTGCAAACTAAAGAGAGAAAGGGGCTCATGGAGTTGAAACACACTCAACTGTAGTAAGAACTTAGAATAGCATGAATGAGCAAACTTGGAATGAACTCCAAGGGATCCTTTTTATAGCTGGGGGTGTTCCCTTGAGTGTGGGATCACTTAAGGGCGAAATATAGCTATTTTCCAAGTTGTAACAGATCTATTCTCACTCAAAACAACTCACCAAAGGTTATAATAACTTTTCCTGTATTTTCCATACAGTACATTCGGTCGTGTTTCAATAAAAGTAACTCAACCGATCCACTAAATGACAAAGCCAATGTTCAAAGTATTGGTCAAGTTTATTCTAGAAAAATCGACCGATGAGATAAAATCTGTGGCAACACATCCCGCTATCACACAGACAACGAGGTGTTACATGAAAATGTGCAGAAATCACCATAATCCACAGATTACCAAAAACACGAGTTAATTAAAACTGATTGCGGAAAGCTAATAAACTGAGAAACTATTACATCTGAGTCCTCATCTTATAAGTCAAACATGTTATATAAACATATACAAGATATGATACGTGTCCACAGCTTAGAGGAACAACTATCTAACCATCACATGAGTTCATCACCTATTATACATACATAAAGGCCCACATCTGGCCAGCAGCAGGATACATAAAACATTAGCAGTTATACATCGTGAAACAACGTCAAAAAACCTCCAAGGACCTGAGAGTACAGGGATGACTCTAGGACTCTACTACAAAACACCCAAAACAACATCATATCCATCGCTTGCTTTCTACTGCTCGTCTAGCTGCTCGGCCGCAACTCCCCGACCACCACCACGCCTAGCTCGACCACCTAAAAAGGGTGTAAACCAGCGGGGTGAGACACACAGTCCCAGTGAGAAACATAACTCCCCGCCGAAACTACAGAACCTCATAAAGATAAAGCAATAACAGTAGATAACTGATAAGAGGTATAACAAGAGTAGTTTATGTAAAGTAAAGCTATTCGTACCGTCAAGCTTACCAGAAGGCATATAACCAATTATTTCTCTATGGAACATGATTAACAAGATGAGATATATTGCCACATGACATGAGGAACATATAAGTAACTGCAAGATATAACAGATTAGCTACACAAGCAAGGCCTCAACCAATGTTCCATGTTTTTCCTTAAGCAGTAAACACTATACAGCTGGATTACAGATTATTATGCCCTGAGGAAGTGAGCCGTACCGCTCAAATCCAACCTTCGGTTGCGAAACCCATATCCGGTGCCATATAAGGTCAAATGGAAGAGCCAGACTCCACAACCTTTCCCCTCGTGGTCAGTGCACGAGAACCAAAGTAGGACCGCAGTCTCATGCTCAAGTGGCCTCAGCCACGGGGTCAGCTCCACAGGCTACCCTTTCTCTAGACCACCTCGGTATAGGTCACGACGCTAGTATATCTGAGCCACGGGCATGTTCACTGTGCTCTGAGCCATGAACGCATTCATGCTCTTCATATCACATATCTGGAGCCATGGGCCTGTTCACCATGCTCCTAATATATTCCGAGTCTGCAACCACAGTTGCACTCGTTTCCCTCTCTATCTGAGGCTAGGAAAAACCTCGCATATTCAAAAATATGCGCTCCAGGTTAACCCGTAGGAGAACCCGTTTCACCATCACCAACTCCTGACGATGATGGATCTATGGCCAGGACAACTACATGATATATTTCACTGTGATTAATTAGTGTCTTTTATATGGATTGCAAGATTCAGCCAAGTTGTATAACACACAAACTATAACAGGAAATAAACAACATAAAACTCAACATTATGCTTTTATTGTAATCACATCATCTGATCCATCACAAGGATCCAACATTACATGTTATCACTTGGCCTCTTGCCAATCATCCAGATCCATCTCAATGATCATCACATGCCATGGGTTCTCAATCCCTCATCATATATTGCCACTGCCTCTCAAGGCTTACATCATCATCATGGAATAGCAATCCCCAATACTATAATCAAATACCACATAGCCCTTTTAATTGGCTATGCATCACCTGCATGGTTAGTGTACACAATAATCATAGGCTTAACAGAAAGACCATGCTTATCAATATAGGGTGACATTAAGGATTACATACTTTATTAATCATACTTCAACTTATGATCATGAACATAGGTTATATCATTAAGCAAGGCATTCTACATGCTTATCATTATCTCAGCTTTATACAGATAATCAAGATAATCACATTCCTGTGTATAGTCAGGTTAAGTTAAATGGACAAGCTTTATCATAACCATTACCATTCAGCATATCGATTTCTATAAGGGGCAGGACCCTCACTAAAAGCACCACAAACCCTCACCATACGTGATATCGGGCAGGATGCCCTCATCTAACGTCCATCCCATAGCGGCCAGCACCAAAAAGGGCAGCACACAACGCTGCATCAGGGTATATCGGGCTGGTGTGACGTGCACCCTGACGTGCACTCTATCGGGCAACACAAAATCGACTCAAGGTGCATACCGTGCAACGGGGTATCGTGCACCCAAGCCTATCGGGCAACGGCCTGTGTCGGACATCAAGGTAATGCGCAACACCTGTTATAGAACTACCCAGCAACACCCACCCCAGGTGTAAATCGGGCAAAGTATTCCTCAAGAGGTAGAGTCCAGAGGTGCATCTTGAACTGCTATCAAGGGACCTATCGTGCAACTAAATAAACCATGGCCTAACAGTCGTCACAAGGTAGAGTGGTGGTGTGACGCCCGTCAAAGAGACCAGGGATATTGTCCATCACCATCACACATGTTTCATGCAAGGTGTTAGGTCAAGAGGGCTATCGGGCAGCACCTCCCCAAGCTCATAACGACCAAGGTGTTACTCACAAGATCGTCATCCACCTCAAGCACAAGGACAACCAAAACCCTAATGGGTCAAGAAGATGGCTCACCTCAATCGACTAAGAAAGAGGGGTCTTACACATCATCTATCACCAAACGGGCAACACAAGAAACAACCCTAGCATGGTTCACTATTATCACCAAGCTCACCCTTCTAGTCCATGGTGAGAGGAGGGTGTTGCTCAAGCAACTAGAACACAAGCTCACCTCAATCAACTAAGAGAAAGAGGGGTATTTCCCATGCTACTAGAAGCTCAAACTCACTCTTCTAGACCAAGGAGAGAAAGGAGTATTGATCACTAAAGAAACCCTAGATCATAGGTGCGGCCAACATGGATACTTAAGCAAGATACTAATCTAACAACATATAAACAAGATCATAGAAGAAGATAGTGTATTTAGGGTTAGGAGTTATGTAACCCACCTTAAGCAAGCTCCAAGATCCTAGCTCCAAGCACCACTAAGCAAGGAAGAAGGAGACTCCAAAGGTATCAGCCACCAAGCTTGCTCCTCCAAGGGTATCGACCACCAACTTGCAAGAAAGGGAGTGTGTCGTGCAACTAGATGGAGAAGAAACTAAGGAACTAAAGGGATCCTTATCAAGGGAAAGGAACCACCTATATAGAAGGGGATGGAGGAGAAAACAAGGTAGAACCAAGAAAGGTGTCGCCCACCTAGGGACACTTGTCCTAGTGCACAAGCCACCACTCTAGCAAAGCCTTAACACATGTCCATGGTCATTGCTACATGCAAGCATCAAGCACCAAGTGTCCACTAGTGGTGATGCAAATGAGGTCAAAGCTTGGTCAAAGGTCACGGGTGACACACCATAAACACCATGGGCGACACACTTGGGTGATACACCTACAACATGGGTGATACACCCCTGGGCGACACAACCACTTCTTGCCCGACACAAGGCCCAAAGGAAACAAAAGCAAGGCACCACAAGGCCCAACAAGCTCAACCAAGCCCAAAGGAACACAAGCAACGAGCCCAAAACCTTCCTCTCTATTCTAGAGGAAGTAAGGAGAGAGAGGAACACCTCACAAGGTGACAAACTTGTCCACAAACCCTAGACTTGGGTTATTTGCAAGTAGCACCTCCAACTCTCAACAAAGCACAACCAAACCCTAATCACCACTAAAGGCAATTAGCAAGCACCAAAGCATCAAGGTTAAGCAAAACAAACAGGGTAAACCCTAAACGAAGGTCAGGGTCCTTACAAGCTAACCCCCTTCAAAGGGATTTCGTCCCCGAAATCTGAAGAGAAAAGCGAGGGATACTTCCTCCTCATCTATTCCTCAAGCTCCCACATGGCTTCCTCAATGCCACGATGATGGCAAAGAACCTTCACAAGAATCATGTCCTTCCTCTTCAACTTCTTAACCCTTCTGTCAAGGATCGCCATAGGACCTTCCTCGTAGGTCACATCTTCATCAAGCTCAAGTTCAACAAGCTGTATCACTGTTTTTGAATCTGGATGACTTTTCTTCAGCATACTGACATGAAACATTGGATGTAACCTGTGCAACTCTGGAGGCAACTCCAACTCATAAGCTACCTTGCCCACACGCTCTATGACTGGGTAAGGTCCCATATATCTGGGTGCTAACTTACCCTTCTGATCAAACCTTAGCACACCTTTCCATGGCGTGACCTTAAGATACACTTTGTCTCCTACCTGGAACTCCAAAGGTCATCGATGATTGTCTGCGTAAGATTTCTGCCTGTCGTGTGCCGTTTTCAACTGTTGCTGTATCACTTTGATCTTTTCTATTGTATGTTGTACTAACTCAGGACCCAAAATATGATACTCACCAGACTCATACCAACACAAAGGAGATATGCACTTCCTTCCATACAAAGCCTCATAAGGAGCCATGTCAATGCTCCGTTGGTGACTGTTGTTGTAGGCAAACTCTATCAAACTGAGATGTACATCCCAACTGCCTAGAAACTACAGAGCACAAGCTCGAAGGAGATCTTCCAAAGTCTGAATAGTCCTCTCAGATTGTCCATCTGTCTGTGGGTGAAAGGCGGTACTGAACCTCAATTGTGTTCCCAACGCTTTGTGCAACTGTTCCCAGAAACGACTCGTGAACTGAGGACCTCTGTCAGAAACTATTGTCGCTGGCACACCATGCAAACGTACTATCTCATCCACATATACTCGAGTGAGTTTCTCAGCTGTATACGTCGTCTTTACTGGTAGGAAATGGGCAGACTTCGTCAATCTGTCCACTATCACCCAAATGGAATCATGATTCCTAGTTGTCTTGGGTAGACCAACTACGAAATCCATGGTTATATGATCCCATTTCCACTGTGGTATCGGTAAGGGTTGCAACGTACCTGCCGACTTTTGATGCCCAACCTTGACTTGCTGACATACCGCACATCTAGCTATGAACTCGGCTACATCTCTCTTCAAGCCGGCCACCAATACAAGTCCTTCAGACTATGATACATCTGGGTGACACCTGGATGCATAGCATACATCGACGTGTGTGATTCCTCGAGCACTAACTTCCTCAGATCATCAGCATCTAGAACCACCATCCTATCACGATAGAAAACTAGCCCATCCTCGGACTCATGGAACCCATCACGCTTTTCACTGCCGAACTCTGATCTGATCAACTGTACTGCATCATTTGTCTGTTGTGCATCTTTGATCTGCTGTCTCAGTGTAGGCTTTACTTGCATTTGTGCTAAAAGTCCAGCTAACAAGGAAACTTCCATCTGCACATTCATCGGTCGCAAGGAAATAAACATATCCCGCCTATGGCATACCAGGGAACTCAACTGTGCCTTCTTTGAAGAAATAGAAGAAGACTTTCGGCTAAGCACATCAGCTACCACATTTGCCTTACCAAGATGATACTCGATAGTGCAGTCATAATCATTGATCAACTCCATCCATCGATGCTGTCACATGTTCAACTCATGCTGTGAAAAGATGTACTTCAGATTCTTATGATCTGTAAAGATTTGACACACTTCCCCATAAAGATAGTGTCTCCAAATCTTTAATGCATGAACCACTACTGCCAACTCCAAGTCATGAGTCAAATAGTTCTCTTCATGTTTCTTAAGATGTCGCAAAGCAAAAGAAACCACATGATCTTCCTGCATTAGCACACAAACTAAGCCTTTCTTGGAAGCATCACAGAAAACAACGTAACCCTTTCCAGGCTCTGGCAGCACTAGCACTGGAGCACTGGTCAGCTTCTCCTTCAAACTCTGGAAATCTTGCTGACGTCGATCATCCCAGACAAAAGGTACATCCTTTCTAGTCAACTTCATCATTGGCAACGCAATCACACTAAAGTCCTTGATAAACCTCTGGTAATATCATGCTAAACCAAGGAAACTACGAACCTCTGTCGGCGTCTTCGGCTGTTCCCAATCTGCAACAAACTCCACCTTCTTCAGATCTACTTTGACTCCTTCAACAGATATCACATGACCCAAGAAAGTCACTTCTTCCAACCAGAACTCACACTTACTGAACTTGGCATACAACTGATGTTGGCGAAGAAGAGTCAACGCTAGAAAAAGATGTCGCTCATGCTCTTGCTTGTCCCGACTATAAATCAAAATGTCATCTATAAAGACTACGACAAACTGATCTAAGAACGGACAGAACACTCTGTTCATCAAATCCATGAAAGCAACAGGTGCATTGGTTAGCCCGAATGACATAACCACAAACTCGAAGTGACCATACCTCAACCTGAAAGCTGACTTTGGTACGTCATCCGCCTTAATCCTCAACTGGTGATATCCGGATCGTAGATCATTCTTTGAAAACACTATAGCACCACACAACTGATCGAACAGATCATCTATCCTCGGTAACATGTACTTGTTCTTGATCGTGACCTTGTTCAACTGTCAGTAATCTATACACAACCACATCGATCCGTCCCTCTTCTTGACGAACAACAATGGAGCACCCCAAGGTGACATACTCGGTCGGATGAAACCTTTCTCCAACAACTCTTGCAACTTCTTCTTAAGCTCTGCCATCTCTATTGGAGCCATCCTATACGGTGTCTGTGCAACTGGCTGCGTACCTGGGACCAGATTGATCTCAAAATCAATCTCTCGGGGTGGAGGAACACCAGGAAACTCATCCGGAAACACATCAACAGACTCTCGGACAACTGACATCTCTTCGAGGCTAGGACCTTTCGCCTTGGTAGCCACAACAGTATCCACCACGTGAGCTAAGAACGCCTCACACCCTTGTCGCAAGCTCTCAAACTGACTGATCTTCTCATCCAGATACGTCTTCGAAAAGTATCTGCTGAAGAAATCACGCCGGAAAACTTCCCAACCGATCACCTCACCAGGTCGCTTCTCTTCCTCGATGGTCCACCAGTGACCAGCACTACCTTTCAGAAGGTAGACAACGTGCTTTACTTTGTCTACTTCGGGGATGTCGAGGATCTGGAAAGCCTTCTCAAGACTTGTCAGCCATAGATCTACATCTGCTGGATTCGCCGTTCCAGTATACTCTGAAGCTCCGACTCGGCGAAGTCGCTCGAAGGTCTTCCCAATACCCGTTGCTTCTCCATGGGGAGCTTGTGCTCTCAGAGGAGGCACTGGAAATTGCTCAACCATGAGATTCATAGTATCCATCATCTGCCCCATAAGCTGTTGGTAGGCAGGGTGTTCAAGAATGGCTGGGTTAGGTTGGGGGACCTCAGGCACCCAATCTTCGTGTGCCTTCCCAAAAGCTCCATCAACTGATGCAGCATTGCTAAACTCAGGAGCATGTTCTTCATGGTTTCCAGACATCTTGGCTTTTCTTCCGCTGAGGGCAGAAGATGATCGTGAGAAAATCTGGAAAACTCACAAGAACAGACTCGACCTAGTCCTAAATCCCTGTAGACTCAGCGAACCTAGAGCTCTGATACCAAAACTTGTGGCAACACATCCTGCTATCACACAGACAACAAGGTGTTATGCAAAAATGTGCGGAAATCACCATAATCCACAGATTACCAAAAACACGAGTTAATTAAAACCGATTGTGAAAAGATGATAAACTATTACATCTGAGTCCTCATCCTGTAAGTCAAACAGGTTATATAAACATATACAAGATCTGATACGTGTCCACATATTAGAGGAACAGCTGTCTAACCATCACATGAGTTCATCACCTGTTATACATATATAAAGGCCCACATCCGGCCAGCAGCAGGATACATAAAACATCAGCAGTTATACATCATGAAACAACGTCAAAACACATCCAAGGACCTGAGAGTACAGGGATGACTCTAGGACTCTACTACAAAACACCCAAAACAGCAGCATATCCATCACTTGCCTTCTACTGCTCGTCTAGCTGCTCGGCCGCAACTCCGCGACCACCACCACGCCTAGCTCGACCACCAAAAAAGGGTGTAAACCAGCGGGGTGAGACACACAGTCCCAGTGAGAAACATAACTCCCCACCGAAACTACAGAACCTCATAAAGATAAAGAAATAACATCAGATAACTGATAAGAGGTATAACAAGAGCAGTTTATGTAAAGTAAAGCTATTCGTACCGTCAAGCTTACCAGAAGGCATATAACCAATTATTTATCTATGGAACATGATTAACAAGATGAGATATATTGCCACATGACATGAGGAACATATAAGTAACTACAAGATATAACAGATTAGCTACACAAGCAAGGCCTCAACCAATGTTCCATGTTTTTCCTTAAGCAGTAAACACTATACAGTTGGATTACAGATTATTATGCCCTGAGGAAGTGAGCCGTACCGCTCAAATCCAACCTTCGGTTGCGAAACCCATATCCGGTGCCATATAAGGTCAAATGGAAGAGCCAGACTCCACAACCTTTCCCCTCGTGGTCAGTGCATGAGAACCAAAGCAGGATCTCATGCTCAAGTGGCCTCAGCCACGGGGTTAGCTCCACAGGCTACCCTTTCTCTAGCCCGCCTCGGTACAGGTCACAGTGCTAGTATATCTGAGCCACGGGCCTGTTCACCATGCTCTGAGCCATGAACGCATTCATGCTCTTCATATCACATATCCAGAGCCATGGGCCTGTTCACCATGCTCCTCATATATTCCGAGTCTGCAACCACAACTGCACTCATTTCCCTCTCTATTTGAGGTTAGGAGAAACCTCGCATATTCAAAAATATGCGCTCCGGGTTAACCCGCAGGAGAACCTGTTTCACCATCACCAACTCCTGACGATGATGGATCTATGGTCAGGGCAACTACATTATATATTTCACTGTGATTAATTAGTGTCTTTTATATGGATTGCAAGATTCAGACAAGTTGTATAACATGCAAACTATAACAGGAAATAAACAACATAAAACTCAACATTATGCTTTTATTGTAATCACATCATCTGATCCATCACAAGGATACAACATTACATGTTATCACTTGGCCTCTTGCCAATCATCAAGATCCATCTCAAGGATCATCACATGCCATGGGATCTCAATCCCTCATCATATATTGCCACTGCCTCTCAAGGCTTACATCATCATCATGGAATAGCAATCCCCGGTACTATAATCAAATACCTCATAGCCCTTTTAATTGGCTATGCATCACCTGCATGGTTAGTGTACACAATAATCATAGGCTTAACAGAAAGACCATGCTTATCAATATAGGGTGACATTAATGATTACATATTTATTAATCATACTTCAACTTATGGTCATGAACATAGGTTATATCATTAAGCAAGGCATTCTACATGCTTATCATTATCTTAGCTTTATACAGATAATCAAGATAATCACATTCCTATGTATAGTCATGTTAAGTTAAATGGACAAGCTTTATCATAACCATTACCATTCAACATATCGGTTTCTATAAGGGGAAGAACCCTCACTAAAAGCACCACAAACCCTCACCATACGTGATATCGGGCAGGATGCCCTCATCTAACGTCCATCCCATAGCGGCCAACACCAAAAAGGGAAGTACGCAACGCTGCGTCAGGGTATATCGGGCTGGTGTGATGCGCACCCTGACATGCACTCTATCGGGAAACACAACGTCGGCTCAAGGTGCATACAGTGCAACGGGGTATTGTGCACCCAAGCCTATCGGGCAACGGCCTGTGTCAGGCATCAAGGTAACGCGCAACGCCCGTCACAACACTACCCAACAACACCCACCCCAGGTGTAAATCGGGCAAAGTATTCCTCAAGAGGTAGAGTCCAGAGGTGCAACTCGAGCTTCTATCAAGGGACCTATCGTGCAACTAACTAAACCATGGCCTAACGGCCGTCACAAGGCAGAGTGGTGGTGTGACGCCCGTCATAGAGACCAGGGGTATCATCCATCACCATCACACATGTGTCGTGCAAGGTGTTAGGTCAAGAGGGCTGTCGGGCAGCACCTCCCCAAGCTCATAATGACCAAGGTGTTACTCACAAGATCGTTGTCCAGCTCAAGCACAAGGACAACCAAAACCCTAATGGGTCAAGAAGATGGCTCACCTCAATCGACTAAGAAAGAGGGGTCTTGCACATCATCTATCACCAAACGGGCAACACAAGAAACAACCCTAGCACGGTTCACTATTATCACCAAGCTCACCCTTCTAGTCCATGGTGAGAGGAGGGTGTTGCTCAAGCAACTAGAACACAAGCTCACCTCAATCAACTAAGAGAAAGAGGGGTATTGACCATGCTACTAGAAGCTCAAACTCACTCTTCTAGACCAAGGAGAGAAAGGAGTATTGCTCACTAAAGAAACCCTAGATCATATGTGCGGCCAACATGGATACTTAAGAAAGATACTAATCTAACAACATATAAACAAGATCATAGAAGAAGATAGTGTAGTTAGGGTTAGGAGTTATGTAACCCGCCTTATACAAGCTCCAAGCTCCTAGCTCCAAGCACCACCAAGCAAGGAAGAAGGAGACTCCAAAGGTATCGTCCACCAAGCTTGCTCCTCCAAGGGTATCGGCCACCAACTTGCAAGAAAGGGAGTGTGTCGTGCACCAAGGTGGAGAAGAAACTAAGGAACTAAAGGGATCCTTAGCAAGGGAAAGGAACCACCTATATAGAAGGGGATGGAGGAGAAAACAAGGTAGAACCAAGCAAGGTGTCGCCCACCTAGGGACACTTGTCCTAGTGCACAAGCCACCACTCTAGAAAAGCCTTAACACATGTCCATGGTCATTGCTACATGCAAGCATCAATCACCAAGTGTCCACTAGTGGTGACTCAAACGAGGTCAACGCTTGGTCAAAGGTCATGGGCGACACACCATCAACACCATGGGCGACACACTTGGGTGATACACATCCAGCATGGGAGATACACCCCTGGGAAACACAACCACTTCTTGCCCGACACAAGGCCCAAAGGAAACAAAAGCAGGGCACCACAAGGCCCAATAAGCTCAACCAAGCCCAAAGGAATACAAGCAACGAGCCCAAAACCTTCCTCTCTATTCTAGAGGAAGCAAGGAGAGAGAGGAACACCTCACAAGGTGACAAACTTTTCCACAAACCCTAGACTTGGGTTATTTGCAAGTAGCACCTCCAACTCTCAACAAATCACAACCAAACCCTAATCACCACTTAAGGTGATTAGCAAGCACCAAAGCATCAAGGTTAAGCAAAACAAACAGGGTAAACCCTAAAAGAAGGTCAGGGTCCTTACAAAATTAGTTTTGCTCAATGAGTCATTCAGTCAAGTTTTGTGAGTGTACAAATCGACTGATTGGTCTCTCTAGAAAATCCATCACTGGATCAGTTGAGTTTCCAACTCGACCGATAAACAACATGTGACAAATTTTCTAAATTGACATTTGAGTAATTAAACGTTGGAATTAAGCATCCCTAATTTTTATCATCTTAGTTACAAGTCATATCATCAATACAAGTGATGACAAAAATCATCTAAGGTCATTTGGAGTGATTTCCCAAAACGCACACTTGCATTGCTTTTGACTTGAACTTGAACAAGCTAGGGCTTGTATAATTTGATCCTTTTCATGTACCTAAAGCCTGAAATCAATCTTGAACAAACATATTAGATACATAAGAATGGAATGGTTAAGTCGTTATCAAAATATGAGCAATGTATAACTCTCAAGTCAACATCTCCCCCTTTTTGATAATGACAAACCATTCCTCAATCATATTGAAAAGGAAATTTGAAGTTATACCTTTGCCTTGTGAATTGCACGGGGATTCAAGATCAATGTGAATTGCTCCCCCTCAATCTATGCTTACTCTTACCTGCATAGTTAGTCTATCTACACAAAGCAACATGACATATATACTATATGGTCCTTTAGCAAGTCTCATGATAAAGCATCTAATGAACAAGAAAAGGATCATATAGGCAATAAAAGAAATATGGTTGAGCTTCAAAACATTGAACTTCTCTCCCCCTTTTGACATTATCAAAAAGGAAGGGGGTGTAGAAGAGCACAAAAATAGGTCTTCTCCAATCACAACCAAGAAAACATTCTCAACATGCAATCACAAAGCATACACCAAACAGAGACGAGATAAAAAAACAATCTAAGTCATAATCAAAATATGGTAAAACATGGCATCAACTCATGAGATATAGAAAATAAAAGAGTAAGTGTACATAAGATTAAGATTACAACCCAAAAAACATGTTCTCAGTAAACAACTACAAGCCAAATGAAGAAAGCTAGATGATAAAATAGTACAACTCAAAACATGTGCCCATATGTTTGTAATACAAAATATCAAAGAAAGATATATATGATCAACATCTAGACTAAAAACTAGAACAACTAAATATCTAAGCTATCTATGTCCACAACATCATCATCCTCAGCATCAAAAGTGTCAGGCTTGTAGTCATCATCTCTGTCTGAAGGTGCAACAGAGAGAACAACATCACCTTCATCACTGGAGGCACCAACGAAGCCATCAAAGCCATCATTAGAAGCATCACCGTCATCCTCATCAGCCTCCTCATTATAAGTAGCCTCCTCATTAGCCTGGTCTGGCATCTCCTCATCAACAAGATAACCAAAACCTTGATCAGGCCAACGAGCATTCTACTCATCCCAAGACATGCCAAGAGTATGGAGCTCATTATCCAGTGGGAAGGAAGGAGCAGAACTATCAAGAATTGCAAGAAGAGTGGCCAAGGGGCCTACTATCAAAGGTAGCACACCAGGGATAGATCCACTAATAGTAGAGGGTATAGCAACAGAAGATGTAGGTGGAGGGGTAGGGTAAAAGTGATCATATGCAAATGATGCATAGTCACCTCCTAGGTAGGGATGGTAGGTGGGGTAAGGGTGTGCACATGACATGTTCATATTGGAAATGATGGAACAGAGGTCGTGATGCAGGTGCTCCTAAACCTGAAGGTAGTATGCCTATTTATGCATCATGTAGCCCATAAGGGTTTCATTAGATACATGGAACAAGGCACAAGAAGGTTGGGTAGGCTGAGGTGGTGGAGGTGCTCGGGTAGAGGCACCAGGTGTGGTAGAGGATTGGATAGGCACATACTTCTAAAGAGTGGTCTCACTGATGCAAACACCTTTTTGGGTAGGTTTTTAGTGAAGGTCATGGAAAAGAGATTTGTCAGTGGCAAGCTGGAATAGACCACAACTCTGGGCTGGGTAGGGAGGGTGAGTGACACGGGTGTTCTTGCTTGAGTGGAAGCAGGTCATATGATGGAGAACATATCTCACCCACTTGACTCCTTTGTTCTTCAAGAGATAGTACATTCACATCATTTTCTACAATTTTAATCTGATTTTTCTTTAGATGAAGATTGTAGTTAACAATTAGGGCAAGTATGCATCTCTTGAGGTCTAAGGCAGAGGACAGAAGGGTGCACTTCTTCCTATATGGGAATTGAGGCTTCTTTAAGAACTTATGAATATTAGTGAGAGTAAGATCATACTGCTTGTATAAGGCCTCAGGCTCAACTAGGTCAAAATACTTTGGATAATACTTACGCTAGGTGTCAATCACTTCAATACTCAAAAGAAGATATTCATGGTATCCTAAAAGACTTGGATTTTTTTCCCGACTATCATAGATGTGAGCACTACTTGAGTATTAGGCGGGGGTACGAGGGTGTCATAATTTCAATGCAAATTTGCGTAGAATTCGTGAACGGCTTTGGTTCTTATGATTGAATTGTTATAGCATGTGTGTTCAACACCCAAGGCAGAGAGATGGTGGTCTTATAGAAACTCCGCTACTTTATCTATGACCTCTTGCCTTCATGGGCGTGGCTCAAATAGGGCACAAAAAGGAAAAGGGTTCCTAGGAAGGCACTCCTTGTACCTATTTAGAGTCTCATTTGAGACGAAGAAAGTGTCATCAAAGCGAATCAAGTGAGAGTTGGACAAAGATGAAGGTGCATTAGCTAGGGCAGCCCTCTTCCTTCTATTGGATGCCATGGAGACAAAAAGGAGAGGAAGGAGAGAGCAAAAGCTAAATAACCACCACTAAAACTTGTCCACAGATCTAGGGTAGATAGGTGGAAGGTAAAGGGAGGTCAATCTAGGTCAAACTAGGGCTAGGGAGAGGAAGGTTGGGGCTAGGGTTGAGAGCTTGAGGGAGCTAGAGGTTGGATCGGTCGACTTTTCTCTAGTTGAGAGGGAGAATAGTCGGCCGAAACCTATTTTAAGTTTGCTCCGGCCTGACCATCGGTCGAGTTCTGTGAGTTGGAAACTCAACCGATAGTCTCTTTTTTATTTATAAAAAAGCTCTCAGCCTCTGATTGGTCGAGTTGCCGACTTGACCGATGGTCAACCTGACCTAAAATTAGAAATCCTAATTTCTAGCCATTAGAGTGCTATTACATTTATTTTTCAAGTCCATTTTTCATTTTAAACATATTAGGCACATATCACTCATCATTGGGTACTATTTTGCTATAAAATAAGCATTTGAAAAAAATACCCAAAAATAAGTGAAAAACAAGGCAAAAGGAACATGAAAAACTAATTTTTAGCATATTAGCAAGCAATCATGATCAAAACATAGGCAAAGCATATATAATAGATGACAAATAGCTAGAAGGCATATCAGATTCATTCAAAGTAGTTATGAGTAGTTTAGATCTAATAAAGATAAATTGCTCTCTAGCTAGAGGTTTAGTGAAAATGTCTGCAAACTGATTTTCCTTGTTTACATGCTTGATATAGATATCCTTCTTGGCAATGTGACCACAAAGAAAATAATGGTGAACCTCTATATTCTTAGCTCTACTATACAAGATAAGATTATATGACAAGTTAATTACACTAGTTTTATCACAATAGATAGGAGAAGCATCAAAATGAATGTTAAAGTTTTGGAGCATTTGCTTCATCAATAGGACCTGGCCACAACAACTCTCAGCTACAATGTATTCAGCCTCGGTTGTTGATAATGCCACTTTGCTCGATTTCTTGGAGAACCAAGGCACCAAGCATGGTCCTAGGAGAAAACAAATGCCACTTGTGCACTTTCTATCAATCAAGCACCCTGCATAATCTGCATCACTATAAGCAGTAACAGTAAAGTCCCTTGACTTGGGATACCATAGTTTAAAAGTTTGGGTTTTGGCTAAGTACCTTAAAATCCTCTTAACAGTTATAAAATGTGATTTCTTAGGGTTTGATTGAAAGCAAGCACACAAGCCAACACTAAACATTATAGCAGGTCTAGAGGCAGTTAAGTAAAGTAAACTTCCGATCATACCTCTATAGAGCTTCTCATCTACCTTCTCAACTTCTTCATCTTTGTCAAGTTTGGTGGTGTTTGACATGGGTGTGTCCATCAGCTTGGTGTTCTCCATCCCAAAGTGCTTAAGTAGCTCATTTGTGTACTTGCCTTGGTAGATGAAGTTCCCATCTTTTGTTTACTTGATTTGAAAGCCGAGGAAGAATGTGATCTCACCCATCATACTCATCTCAAATTCACTCTACATAAGATCACTAATGTTTTTGCAAATATCAAGGTTAGTTTTGCCAAAAATGATATCATAAATATATATATTTGAATGATAAGAAAAATTGTTAGAAGTGTGCTTTAGAAATAAGGTAGAATCCATTTTTCCCATGATATAACAAAAAGTTCTATAATTTCTCATACAAAGATCTATGTGCTTGTTTGAGTCCATAGAGAGATTTTTGCAACAAATAAACATGGTTCAGTAAACGATCATGTTCAAAGATTGAGGGTTGTGCAACATACACTTCCTCCTCAATTGTACCATTCAAAAATGCACTTTTAACATCCATTTGATAAAGAAGAAAGTTTTTATAACTAGTAAAGGCAAGTAACATACAAATGGACTCAAGTATAGCTACATGTGTATATGTTTCAACAAAATCTATACCTTCCTATTGATTGTAGCCTTGAGCCACTAACCTTGCTTTTTTCCTTACCACTTCACCGCTTTCATCAAGCTTGTTGTAGTAGACCCACTTAGTGCCAATGATCTTTATTTCACTTGGTCTTGGCACTAGGGTCCATACTTTGTTCTTTTCAAATCGCTCCGACTCTTCTTACATAGCTAGGATCCACTCATCATCCCCAAGAGCTTCCTTGACGTTCTTTGGCTTGAGTTGTGAGATGAAGGCATTGTTGTCTTGTTCTTTGTTGAATGCAGCCCACATCTTTACTCTTTCAAATGGATCACCTAAAACCAGCTCCTTTGGATGATTCTTTGCAAACTGGGGAGTTGGATCCTTATTCTCTTCATCTTTCTCTTCTTCTTGAGTGACCACCTCTTTTCCCTTTTGGGTGATGTTGAGATCTTTTAGAATAGGAATTACTTCACCTGCAACATCATTATTTGGAACAATATCTTTGGGAATAGAGGGGTTAGTCTCAATGAACTTGAAATTTATAGATTCTTCTACTTTAACAAGATCAACATTAAACACTCTATAAGCCTTGATAGTAGTGTTGTAGCCAAGTAAGAAATCCTTGTAAGATTTCAATTCAAACTTGTCGAGAGAATTTTTTATATTTGAAAAAAAAACAAGGACATATGAAAACATGGAAATACTCAATAGAAGGTTTCCTACCACACCATAGCTCATAGGGGGTTTTCTTCTAATAAGGATATGTAAAAACCAAATTTTGCACAAAACATGAGGTACTAATGGCTTCAGACCAAAACTTTTTTGGAGTTTCATACTCTAAAAGCATGGTCCTAGCCATCTCCTATAGTGACCTATTCTTCCTATCTACACACCCATTTTGTTGAGGTGTTCGAGGTGAAGAAAAGTTATGTGCATAACCAGATTCTTAACAGAAGCTTTCAAATTCTCCCCCATGATTACTACAGATGAAAATGATGCGGCAATAGGCTTCATTCTCAACGCATTTATAAAAGCTTGAGAAAACATCAAGCATATCACATTTAGAAATGAGAAAGAAGGCCCAAGTATATCTAGAGAAATCATCGACAATGACAAGGCAATACTTGGAACCACAAAGCGATTGAGTTCTCATTGGTCAAAATAGATCAATGTAAAGAAGATCAAGAGCTCTCTTGGTACTAAGGACTCCTTTGGATTTGAAGGAGGACTTGGTTTTCTTTCCTTGGGTACAAGGTTGGCATTCCTCATCCTTCTCAAAATCCAATTTAGGAAGTCCCTTGTCTAAGTCCTTTTTGCTCAACTTCTTCAATTGATGCATATTTACATGACCAATCTGACAATTCCAAAGAGAAATATCATTCAAATTGACTACTAGGCATCTACCTACAACATGCTTAATAGAGTCAATAACAATAACATAAAGATTACCACTTCTAGTTCCCTTATATATAACCTTATAGGTGAGGGAATGTAGAATAAAGCATTCAAATGAAGTAAATAACAAAAGGTAACCATTGTCACATAATTGACTAACACTAATTTAATTGTGATGTAGGCCATCCAAAATAAGAATATTCTTGATACAGAAGGATTCACCTACATCACCCTCACCTTTGACTTTACTTTTCTTGTTGTCCCCAAAGGTAACCGAACCTCCTTTCTTTTTTGTGAAGTTGTTGAAATGGCATGTATCACCTGTCATATGCTTGGTGCACCACTATCAACAATCCATCTTCCTTTTTCCTGCAAGAAAGGAGAGTATCGGTTCCCAACTCAAACTTTGGGATCTGGAGTTAACTTGGGGACCCATTTCATCTTTGGATTGGTCCCCTTAGGCTTGTAAGGACAATAAGTAGAATAATGATCATGACATTTTCAATAAGAAAAAACCATAGGATTCTTAGCGATGAAAGACTCTCCAACAAAGAAAAATGCCTCCTTTTTATTTTTCTTACCTTTGTCTTTTCTCTTGCCTTTTGGTGCTCCCCCTACAAATCCCAAAACTACTAGTACCACTTTGTTTGGTTGAATGGTCAAGGATTTCATTTAGGGAATTTTTCCCTTTAAGGAATTTCTATATAGATGCCCTTAGTCTATGATTATCATCATTAAGAGATATGATAGTATAATACAAACTAGAAATATCATCTCTAGTGTGAACAAGGTTGGCCTCTAGATAGAGTGTTTTAGTGAAATAATAATCTTTCTCAAGAGAAATAGAAGCAATATCATTACTAGTCAAGATAGGCCTAGAAGATAAATCATTAACATGACCAAGCAACCTATAATTTTCAGATTTAAGCACTTGAATTTCATTAAGATAAACATCCCTCTCATCCCTACAAGCATCAATAAGAAGCTTAAACTTAACAATTTTAGTTTTTAGAGTATCACGATCCTTTAGGCACTTTTGGTTATCTTTCTTAAGAGTTTCAATGTTCTTAAGTTAGACACCATTCTCTACCTCAACTCAGTTTTATTGCAGCTCAAGATCAAGATATTGGCCTTACAACTTATCAATGCTCTCAATATGAGTTTTCTCATTAAGCTCAAGAATTTCAAGTTTAGCATACAAATCATCAATGATTTTTCCTAACCTTTTTCTTTTAGATTTACACTTAGCAAAAGAAGAACGGGTAGAAACAAACATATCAATAATAGCATCCTTAGATAACTCATGCAAGCTTACCTCACTTATCTCACTTACCTCACCAATTTCTTCACTAGTGGAGGACATGAGTGCAAGGTGGCACTCTCCATCTTCTTCGGAGCTTGAGATACTTGAGGATGAAGCTTCCCAAGCTGCATGAGCTGCATTCTTATGTCTTTTCTCCTTCTTGTCCTTCCTCTTGTACTTGCTCTCTTTCTTTGAGCTTCCCTTGTGGTGTGACTTTCTTGACTTGGGACATTCACTTTTGTAATGTCCCTTTTGTCCACACTTGTAGCATCTAGGAGTAGAGGAGGAGACTTGCTTTCCCTTGAAGTGCTTGCCCTTGATGTAGTTGGCTTCATGTTTACTTGGGCCAACATATTCATTAGAAGAGGAAGGACAAGTATGACAAGCAAGTTGTTGTTGAAGGATGGCCGCCTCCACTTGTGCTTTGAAATCACTATATTTTATCTTCTTGTCTCCCTTATCTTCTTGCTTGGCTTCTTCTTCTTGCTTTTCAAGCCTTGGCTCATGACCTTGGAGGTTACCAATGAGCTCTTCGGTTGGGATGTCACCAAGGCTCTTCACTTCTTCAATGGAGTTCACCTTTGACTCACATCTCTTTGGTAGAGTCCTCAAGATCTTGGAATTGATTACACCTCTAACCAAGGTGTTGCCTGAAGCAGCCAGCCCATTGATGATGCCATTGAGTCATGAGTATATCTTCACAATCCCTTCTTACTTGCCCATCTTGAAGTTCTCTAGAAGGTTTTTCAGCATGTAGATCTTAGCCTCCTTGAATTGATTTGTGCCCTCATAAGTGATGCACCATTTGTCCCAAATCTTATAGGCGGTGTCCCAAGATGAGATGCGGTTGAAATCCATTGGGGTAAGGGCTACACAGAGGATGCTTATGGATTTGGCATTGAGCTAAGCTTCTTTAAGTGCAGCTTCACTCCATGTTGCAACAACTCATGTTGGCTCCTTGTATGGTGTGACCATCACCTTCCACATACCAAGATTCATGCCTTGAATGTAGAAGTACATTCACCTCTTCCAATAGAGAAAGTTGGTGCCGTCAAAGACTAGAGGATGCATGGAGAAGCCTCCCTCTAGGTTGAGATAACCAAGTAGGTTGTCACCCATCTTCTCATATAGTGGGAGATTGTTGGAGAAGATCCTTAGCTCTGATACCAATTGTTGGATCTAGGGCTCTAGAGGGGGGTTGAATAGAGCTTCAAAAGTGCTCACAAGATATATCAGACCATCAAATTATATCAATCAAAACCAATAGCTTAAGTGAAATTTGAAGTCCTAACTAACAAGCATATCAAGGATGAGAGAAAATTAAACAAGCACTTGACAAGGTCATTTGGAGTGGTTCCACTCTCCAAACTAGGAGAGCATCAGTCCACTACCTAGAGAGGTCAACCTCTAGGACTTTGCAAGTCATTTCCTCTATATATTCACCAATAAGAGTTACAACACAAGACCACCAAAGGAGTTACCTATCCAATACAAAGAGTCCTTAATCGTACCAAGGACTTACCCACTTTGAAAGAGTCTTTCGCCTTCTTCCAAGGACTTACCTACTCTTGCATAAGTCTTCATCCTTCAAGGGATTACCCACTCTTCTTGGATCTTCAGCCTTTACCTACTCCTTCACTTGGAGAAGATCTTCACCTCTTCTTCATCCTTGAAGAAGAACATCAATAACTCCACCTTCACTCAGAGTAGCTTGCTTCACCTTTGCTTCTTTGAGGAAAGGGGTAGGAAAGATGGAATGGAATGAGAGCTTTACAAGCACAAGGAAGTAGCTCTCTTACAAATGGCCTAACTCACTCATAATCACAAAATGTTGTGCAAACTAAAGAGAGAAAGGGGCTCAAGGAGTTGCAACACACTCAAATATAGTAAGAACTTAGAGTAGAATGAATGAGCAAACTTGGAATGAACTCCAAGGGATCCTATTTATAGTTGGGGGTGTTCCCTTGAGTGTGGGATCACTTAAGGGTGAAATATAGCTATTTTCCAAGTTGCAACATATCTATTCTTACTCAAAACAACTCACCAAAGGTTATAATCACTTTTTGTGCATTTTCCGTATAGTACATTCGGTAAAGTTTCAATGAAGGTAACTTGACCGATCTACTAAATGACAAAGCCAATTTTCAAATTCTCTGTCGAGTTTTCTCTGGGAAAAATCGACCAATGAGCTAAAATTAGTTTTGCTCAGTGAGTTGGTTGATTGATTTCTTTGAGGGTACAACTTGACCAATTGGTCTCTTTAGAAAATCCATTACTGGACTGGCTAAGTTTCCAACTCGACCGCTAAACAACCTGTGACAAATTTTCTAAATTAACATTTGAGTGATTAAATGTTGGAAATTATTTGTCCCTGATTTTTGTCATCTTAGTTACAAGTCATATCATCAATACAAGTGATTACAAAATCATCTAAGGTCATTTGGAGCGATCTCTCAAAACACACACTTGCATTGCTTTTGACTTGAACTTGAAATAGCTAGGGCTTGTATAATATGATCCTTTTCATGTACCGAAAGCCTGAAATCAATTGTGAACAAACATATTACATACATAGGAATGGAATGGTAAAGTCATTATCAAAATATGGTTAATGTATAACTCACAAGTCAACACTATATTCACAACCTCTTTATGGACAAATTATTACCTTCAACAAACATATTATTACGTCACACATCACAATTTATTTCTTTAAGTTGTTGAATAACAAACACAACTTTTCCAATCACTTCTTGTTCAACTGAGATCTACTTTGACCCAACTAAGGGGTTGATCTGATTTACTACTTGCTCCTTTTCTCATAGTTGACATTTAAAAATTCATCACCCACATGAACCCTGAGTAATATCCAAGGCATGATGGTGTCATTATGGCTTTCTACTAGTCCATTTAAGAGAAAATAAAATAGAGTTTACTGAACTTATTCTTTAGATACAACACAACAATGACATAACACTAGAAACTAAAACCCTCAATAAGAATCATATTGTCTAGATCTAAGAAATGTACATCTCTTCTAATATCAGACAATTTAGACACATCTATCTTATCAATTCAAATAACATCATTTTAATACCCTCTATTATCGCTTTAGACCCCACTTTGTTAGCCTAGTTGGTTTGGAACAATCTTCTTGTATTAGAGGCAAATGGATCCAAGACGTTATGTCTTTCTAATGAGTTCATTCATGTATGTCAATTTGATGCTATCCCTCTTTTAAACCTTGAACTTTATTTTGAGAAGCATTTTGATAATATCAACTAGAATTTGATTATCAATATAAGTGTGGATTTAGACTCCCTCATAGGTGGATTTCTTAGATCCATAGGTACATCAAATATGTCTACTTCTTTATTCTCATCAAGAGTTCCCCTTTTGGTTAGTTTGGTAGCTCTAATTGACTTTGTAAAGTTGATACTCTCTCCCTCTCTCTTTTCATGCTTTCCACTTCTATTCTTGCTTGCATGATAAAACTATAACTCTAAAAAAATATTATACAAGATCCACACTTTCGATTGATCAAAGGAAAATATCATTCAATTTTTTGAGACACCTTAATTTTTAAGCCCTATGATAAGAGCATCACCAATGTTATCTACATCATATGCTTATGTGGGACCCTTTTAGACCTAAAATTATTATCACAAATTATAGTTGTAAGACCCCTGACCTAGATTTTGGGTTAACCTTGTTTGCTTTGGATTGAATATGTGCTTAGAACATTGACCTAATCCCTTGGTATGGTTTTGGACCTTGTGTAGAGCTTAATTCTCTAGTATGAGCTTGTTTGGATGATGTTTGTTCTTTGTGTGCTAGTTTTGGTACAAATTACAATTTACCCAAATATGAGGGTCTTCTTTCAATTTGTTACCTCTAGAATGTTCCTTCTCTTTCTTAACATCATCTAGAGGAAATAGAAAGAAGGGGGTACCTTATTTGAGCCTTGGCTAGGTGGTAGCACCCTTGGTGGTGATTAGGGTTTTCTAAGGTTTGGTGTGTCCTGACCTATGTGTATCTTGTGGGTTGTTTCAACCAAGGTCGTGACCTAGGGTGAGTTTTGTTGGTGTAGCAGTTGATATACCCCCTCTAGGTGTTGTGGTTGTGACCAAGATGGTTTCAAATGGTCTTGGGTTGATATAGTTGCCTTTGTATAGAGTGTCTCAACCTAGGGTGTGTGTGTGGTGTTCTTTTATCTCGGCCTAGTGTTGTTTTGGTGCTTTTGTTGTGACCATGGATGGTGTTCCCTGGTGGGTCGCGACCTTGACCATGTTGGATGACCCAAGTGGTTGAGACTCAACCTCGAGTGTATCACCATCTCAAGCATGTGTGTGTTAAGTGGTTGCATGTTGATTTCTTGGGTGGACAAGTGTCCCTTTGATGCCTTAGGGTGTTGACACCTTATCTTTCACCCTACTTCTCTCCTACTTTGCTATATAAACCCTCTTCTATCCATGCAAGTGACCCTTTTCATCCATCCTCTTCCTCCTTCCTTTCTTGGCCATCCTTGGAGCCTGGAGGATCAATGAGATCTATTTTGGTGCTCTTGGTGGCCGAGCTTCCCTTGCATGTGGCGGTCCTTGGGCATCTTCTACTTGGTAAGTATATGCCTTTCCTTGATGGAGTTTATTTTGATCTTATACCTTATTATCCTTCTCTCTTCTTGGCCTTAGACCATAGATCTTCCATAGTGGTCGTTTTGGAGAGGAACTCCTCATCACAAGGGTCATAGGCCATGTTTTGACAAGGTGGACCCAAGTGTGAGGAAGTTTCCTTCTCTCTTTCACCTCCTCCTTTTGGTTTGGCCAATATATTTTTTCTCTCTTTCTTGGGTTATCTTTGACCTTGGTGTTTTATTCTTCTTGAGGTGATCTTGTGGCCGAGAGTGGAGCCTTTGGTAGAGCTTCATCATCCTTAGTGATTGTGTTGTTGGAGCTTGTGATCCTTGGAGTGATCTTCCTTAAGATGGGTTATATAACTCTTAACCTTCTATATTAATACACTTGTCCTTTATGCATGTTGATTTTCTCTCTCTCTAAAACATCCCCTTAACATGATAGTGGATAATTATAAGCCCTAGAACTTGTTTGATGTTAAAACCATGCTTGGTTAGAAAGTAATCTGAAACCCTAGTTTTGAAGCCCGATTTTGGTGATCATGGTTCAATGGTGGTTTTACTCTGTCTCTTGATCATAGTTTTGATCACATGCATGATGGATGAGTGTCTTGATGTTCCATGACGTTTATCATATGTTCTGGTGTTGTCAAATGTGGTTTCTCTCCCTTGTTTGAGGTCTCTTTCATGATGGTTTCATGAGGCAAGTTTTAGGGTTTTTGGTGATCAGTTTTGCATGGGATTTTATCCTCTATGTTGATGATGGATTCTCTTGGTTTTACCTTCTATTTTGGATGTGGAGATCTTATATTTTATCATGTTTAATCCCTATTAGATGTTTGTCCTATGTGTGGTAGTAGTTTGATCTTTGGTGGTCACTACACCTTATTTTGCTTTGAGTCGCAACACCTTGTCATGTGAGGTTTTGGTCGAGACAAACAATCTGATTACGGTCGTGACATCCTGACCTATGATAGTTGTGACACTTACCACTTGAGGGTTGAGACACCTAATTGATTTTGGTCGAGTTGCTTCCCTTGAAGTTGAGGTCACGACATTTTGCTTTTAATGGTTAAACCCTAGCCATGTGGTCGAAACCCTAGCTGATGAAGAGGTCGAGACAAATTGGTTGTGTCACAGTTGTGACACCTTAGCTGTGAATGATCACGACCCTTAACTCTTGGTGGTCGAGACACCTACATGTTAGATGGTCGCGACCCATGTATGATGGGTGGTCACAACACATGAATAGTGGGTGGTCCACACATGTACTTGGACACCTAATCGACACATATATATGAGTAATGGTTGAACTATGTCTATTTCTATTTAGATGATGGTATAATCAACCCTATCATGTTCCTCAACCTTAAAGTGATCCAAGGATATGGGAGATGTCATACCTAGGAATTAGCACTTGAATATAGTTGCACAACCCTAATTGACTAAGTATGAAACCCTAACCCTAATTGTAGAGCCATATGATATGTTGCATCTCTATCTCATAATGGCTGTTATGTATGATGCTTTCTCTCTTGTTGATAAATCACCAATGTTGTAGGTGATATAAACTTGAATGACATGGCTATGTGAGTGCTATGGTAAATCCTATGTTATATAGGATGGTGATCATGAGTAATGATTCAGGCATAATGAGATGTGGTATATGCAAAGATCATGTGATTGTGTCTGATGACTTGGCAAGTGCCTTGTGCATGATTTGAGTGTTGGATATAGGGATGGGTGATTAGATTCTCTAGAGGGGGGTGAATAGAGCTGAATGCATTTAAACAAAATTCATTAGACCTTCAAATTATATCACAAGATAAGGTTGCTATATAGGAAATTTGAGTGCAACTAAAACATACATAGCAAGGGAGAGAGATTGAATAAGAACCAAGTGACAAGCTATGTAGAGTGGTTCCACACTTCAAACTAGAAGTATGTCAGTCCACTACCTAGAGTGGTCAACCTCTAGGATTTCTTAACCATTGCACTCTTATATTCATTCATAAGACTTACAATACATGACCTAGCAAAGGACTTACCTATCCAATACAAAGAGTCTTCAACCTTACCAAGGACTTACCCACTTTATAATGAGTCTTCAGCCTTCTAGGAATGACCCACTCTTATTGGATCTTCAGCCTTTAATTTCACCTTCACTCAGAGAAGCTTCCACTACGGACTTACCCACTTGAGCAAGGAGTCTTCTGCCTTCACCAAGGTCTTACCCACTCTTGCTCTAAGCCTTCAACCTTGATCTTCACCAAGGGACTCCTTCCCTTGTTCTTCTTCAGCTCTCTTAACCAAGTGAGATAACCTTCATCTTTGTGGTTGAAATGAGAGATAGGGAAGTGGTGGAAGTCAGAGCCTCACAAGATATACATGTAGGACTAGATCTCTTACAAATCTCTTACTCACTCTAATAGATGTAGCAAGTGATTAAGCTTAGAGAGAGAGAAGAAGTTGTAGGAGGCACTCAACTATAGACTAGGAACCTCGTATAGAGTTTTGCATTGAATTATCAACCTTGGAATGAAGCACAAGGGGTCTGATTTATAGCTAGGAATTACTCTTAGCCTTTAGGAACACTTAACAATGAAAAATAGCCATTTTGTGGCTTGTAACAGATATATTTTCGAATGAAACTAAGATAGTTACCTTTCAGAAAATTCAAATTAAGAACACTTTTTATCGAATAAATCATGAATGCTTTTAGTAGAGTATTATATTATTAATAATTTTATCGAAAACTGTTGTTGCAACTCCACAGTGACTAGAAACACTTGTCTGTACTTTTTCATACAATGTAATCAATCGATTTTCTATAAAGGTAACTCGACCGATCCCACTAAGTGACAAGACCAATTTAGGCCATCGGTCGAGTTTGTCTTAGGATAACTTGACCAATCCAATTACAACAATTTTTGTCTGCCGAGGGATCAGTCGAGTTATGTGAAATGAAGACTCAACCGATCAAAAGTCATTTTCAAGATCCAATCAGGATAAGTCGAGTTTGCAATTCGTTTGATGAACAACCTGATGTGAATTTTGAAAAAATGGCTTTTGAGTGATTAAATATTCAATCTAAGTGCTCCTAATTTTTTCTAAGCTTAATTACAAGTCATACAATAATTAGAAGTTATTTTGAACATGATTTTAATGGATTTATGCCATATTCCAAAAATGTGCACTTGTATACTACAAAAAAATGATCTTTAACTACAAAAAAAGTGTGCGAAAAAACCCCATATTTTTTAGCTAAAGGATTTAACTACATATTTCTTTACATATACAAATTGTAGTATATGATCGTATAGCTAAAGTCTTTAACTATATTTTTCAAATATGTAGTTAGATAATCCATTCACTACAAATTGATATGTACTCAGAAGCATAGCTAGATATTGTCTTTACATATTTAATTGTAGGTTTAATTATAGTTAAATGTATAAATACAATTGCATATGTAATTAGTATGTAGAAAAAGGATGAAGTTAATACATTTTATATATAGTTAATGTGTAGGGAAAGGCAGTCGTTACTACACACACATACACAATATATATATATATATATATATATATATATACATATATATGCATATCTATATATATACTTATATATATACATATATATATACACACAAACACACACACACAATATATATATATACATATATATATATATATATATATATATATATATGTATTATGCATCTAACTACATATGTAGTGCCATTTAATACATATACATATATTCATAATTCAATTATTCATATATTGTGTAATTTGTTAGTACAGAAGCTCTTTCAGTAACAAAATTGTATTGGTTAGACTAAGTTTATTTCATTATGCCAACAATCTTACTATCATTTATTTTGAAACATCAAATGTACATGTGGAGGACGTATATCTTGCCCCTATTACACAATGTATGGTACCCTACCATGGATGGCAAGTTCATAGTAAACTCAAGCTACTAGATGGCATTTACTAGGCATGGAAGTGACTAGTTCTCAAAGTAAGTATCAAGTATATTCTCAAAGTAGTGACTAGTTCTATGTCTTGATTCATTGGCCACTCTAGGAGTTTCTAATATATGCTTGTGATACTTGTTTTGCAACTGGTGACTAGGTAGATCATTGATACAACCATATATAATGTAGGAACTAAGACAACAGATGGCCGAAAATGTGGTAGATCATTAATGATGTGGAGAATCCCCCATCTACAATTATATCATGTGTGCTTTACCCAACACCAATAATCACCCACATCACAGGAAATTAAAACTAAAAATACGCTATCTAAACTTATATCATCACCAATGCAGTTCTAAGCCCAAGGAAGCAGAGGAACACTTACAAAAAAACAATAGTACTCTCTTTCTCCACCAGGATAGCTTAATCCCTCTATTTCAGTTCCAAATTGCTGACTACATGATTTACTTTTTAATTGCATGATTTTATTTTAATTCTTAGATTGTCAAAAAGGTGAGAGTTCCTTTGGACCATGTCAACTACAACAATAGACCAAAAATAGGAAAAACAAATGTGTATTAAACACTTGAGGTTTAATAGTTTCATATTTCTAGGCTATCCCATTTGTAGTTCTCCATTGGGGGCTCAAAATTAGTTGACAATAAAATGTGTTTGCATATCTTTCAAAAACATGGTCGGTACAATTTTGAAAAATTGGGATTCAAATCATGAACCACAATATTCCTCCCAAATAACCTTAAAGTAGACAACCAGCAAGCTGTAGAAGCAAAAAAGAAAATCTTTCAATGAACATAATTTACAGATTCTCAAGAACCAGTTCCAACCGCGGTAATATCAATATCCAATTCAGAATCACAAATTAGGTGTCTTAAATAGTCCTTTAATAAGTAGGTGAATATCAATATTGAGAACATAATAAATGGCTCAGACTATCCAAGACAATGCATTAGAGGGTAGAAGAGATGTAGAATCATATTAAGGAACATACAACATGACCTCACTATGAGTGGTAGAAGAAGAGGCGCTAAACTTGACATTTTCTAACTTGGCCAAACCTCACCCCTTGAGAGCTAGCAAGTAAGATAAGTCACATGTCAGGGAATAATCTCTTCCCACTTAGGTTTCAGTGCAATAGAAACATGACACATAAGAGATTGCCACCATCTAGTGGTGAGGTTGCATAGATTCCCTTGCTAGAAAAGATGATAAGCCTAATCTCAGCATCAAAGAGCACCAAACATATCCCTAGACTTCTTGAGCAACTCTCTGGTGGATACCAATTCTACCATGGTGATGGGATCAACATTCTTGAGTTGTTGCTTGTCATCTGAATAACTGTGTGAAAGTCAGAGGATAACCAACTTGAAAACAAGAAAATTAACATCCAAGAGCATCCAAGTTTTAGTGAATTTCAATTGGGGAATAAAAAAGGTCATATGGTTACAATATTTCATTGTGACTTTTGTTTCAGACTTTCTATATGGTTACATATTACCATCCTGCAAGATATGTCAACATCTTAATGTCAATACTCTTCAAATAAGAAAGTGAATTCAAATTCTTACATATGTGCACATTACAACATCATAAAAGATTATATCCTATACATTTGATTATAGGTCCCCCTTAAGGTGCATCTCGACAGAAGCAATCTTACATTGTCCATGAAAAAAAAAGATAAATAAGAAACTAGGAAGACATTATAACATTACCAAACTACCATGATCCAACTTTGACAGACATGACATAGTCACAAAATGGAATTACAGATAACCAATAAAAAATTAGTTCCTGGAATAATAGATTATACTTACCATTTGAAAACTTCCACTACATATTTTGAAAGGTGAAGAATATGGGGGAGGGATTGAGGTGGGTGGGTTTTGTCATACTCTGTGTTCTTATATGCCTTTACATGACCATAAGCATAAAAATAAGGTTGGTCATAGACTAAATCCATCAACTATGGGTCTATACTTTGTATATAAATGCTATACTATGGAAAATCTCAGACAACAAATTACAAATTTCTATTGAAAGGTTTAATATAATTCACATGGAAAATATCTCTGTCTTGGAAGCAAGATGAATTTCAAAGGATGATACAGGAAATCAATTTTGGACTCTCGCTCACATCTATAAGGATGATGTAGTAGGAATCCTTGAGCCTTTTTCTCATATATTTAGAGCAGTTGTTTTGAAGGAATGGTTAGTGAATATATTTCAAGACTTGGTAAGGTAACTATATTAGTACTATATACACAACAGAGGTATTTCAAGGCTTGGAGAGTTCCAAGATTGTCTAGCATATTACTAGGAACTTTGAAAATTGGATCACTTAGATAGTGGTTATAAATTTAACCACAACCAATGTCGATATGGTAAGTAATGATGTCATACCTCTTTCATTAATGTCAGACCATCCTCATCAAAGAAGCCTGGGATGGTGCACAAGGTAGCACTATCAAATGAGCATGCGTTGAAAGTCCCTAGAAAAGAGATCCCCCATCTCGGGAAGGGGGATGGACCATGAAAATAATGTTGGTTTTAGTATATGCTATATTGCCTTCTCCTTGAATAATTCACGACGCATAACTAGAAAAAATGTGGTTGTTTCCCCTATCAAAGTTGAATTTGGTGCTTCATCTCAGTTTTTGAATGATTAAAACTTGTAAGAAATTCCTTGATCTCCTTGTTTAGGTATTCTAGTACCCTCAAGAGCATAAGCTCCATCCAGTGCCGACCCAACAAAAAGAATAAAAAAGGTACATGAGAAGTTGCCCATGGTGAAGGCATTCCAATATGCAAGCTATTATTGGAGTTAGTTTGTATATATAGGACGTGCTTGAAAATGACCAAAATAAGGAAATAAGAGGGGTAGAAAGGTACCTCATCGTATGCATGCACAAAATGGGAATGTTGGACAATGGAGAAATCACAAAGGTTGGTTATCCCAACTTCCTGAAGCATCAAGCATCACTTGAGGCCAGGAATCAAACCATTTAAAAAGGAACAAAGGAACTACACCTACCACATATATATCCACACTGTTACAAACTTAGAAAAATAGAAATGTCTCATAGAGTCCTACACAAGCCTTCCCTCAAGATTCCATGTAGACAACAATCAACAACAACAACTTCAAAAAATATCAGTCATCACGAGATCTTTATGAGCTAACCACTTTGACATAGATAGAAGCAACTTCACAACCTTTCAATATCTTCTTTAAGGCATCACCTACAAGCCTCCTCCTCCAATGTATATTCGAAATGCATTGCAGAAGAAGTAGAGAACTTCATAATGTAGAGCCTAGTACCAACTTCCTTAAGTCCAAGACATAGCAACAAAGCTCCAAATCTAAAATTCAGAAGCTAGTCCAGTATCAGTGGTTGTAGGCTCAATTACATAATCCGATATACTCAATATCTTCAAAAAACTATTTGACCTTCCCAAGAGAATCCCTAAAGCAATCAATCATAGTGAAGCTGCCACATCAAAAGAAACCTCATCAAAATAGTGGCACCTTCTAGTACTTTCCATGACTGCTAATTTAATTCTTGAGTCTATACCCATGACTAGACATTGGATTATTATAGGTTAAAGTAAATAGTTCTTAAGTGAGAGTGTGTGCTTGGATTACAGAGTATTGCCAATTATTGTGTGTGTGTGGTGAGCACTTGTCTTTCTTGAAGATGCAGGGAAACATACATCAAGAATGTTATTCAAGATCGAGCATTCAACACCTTCGACAAAAGTATGAGAATCATGTGGATTTATACCAAAGAAACAACATATAACATGCAGTAGTAGCATGCATCGTAGGAGGTGCACATGCAATTAATATTTTATCTATGATGAATATTAGAATTCATAAGCTTCATTGTAATCTTGGCTTAACTTCTATTACTAAAGAAGTTGCAGGATGATAACCATGATACATATGATGAATAGAAATCTAGATAAAATAGAGAAATAAGACGCCTTCAGACATGTAGTATACTCACTTGAGATTTACTATGATACATGATCTACAAACTTTGTCCAAATGTTTGTTGTTGTCATTATAGAGCATCAATTCTTGCATTTGGTTTTCTTCCTGATGCTTTGCTCGTAGATAAGAAATTAGTTATGAATTGTCTAAGACCTGCATTATGGGATTTTCAAAGTTTGAGGTAATCTCACAACCTGTACCAATCAATCAATACCATCAAAACAAGCTTGCTCTATAGAAAGTATTCCTGCATATGTAAATAATTCCTCAGGAAAATTATAAAACAGTTGTTGATTGACAAAGAAGTTAATTCCATGAGAAATAAATAGAACATGTATGAATATCTTACTAGTAACTAGTACATTGTGCCAACCAGCTTAAGAAATGGACTTTACATTTCAACAACTTTATTCAGACAACTACCATCATGATATTGAGTTGGGAAACCTTTTGAAAATAGAACATCAATATTTTAGGGGTCAAATTGTCTCAGTGATAGCTTATGTTCTTCTTCCAATTTGGTAAAAAAGAGAAACATGTGCAATTCACTATGACATGCACCTCATCAACAACTGTATGCCCATATAACAAGACAAATCACAAAAACATGTGCAATTCAAATTATGGTGATGGACTCCAAAAATCATCTATGAAGAAATCAAATAACAAATCAAATTGTTACCTAAGAAGAGTTAGTGTGTCGTTTAGATCAACTATTTGCAGACATGTACCTCAAAGATAATTTAGAGGATCTATAACTAGACCCCCTCTTCCAGCCAGTAGTAATATCTACCTCCACTAGTTTATAATGGAGCCTCAAGGATCCAATATCTACTCTTGTCTATCTGCAATTTATTACCCCCAACAAACACATATGAGAATACTTTTTGGCATATAGAATCATGAAAGCTATAAACATATTAGATACCTCCCAGAAAGCTAAGATCATCGAGTAAGAATTTGTCAAGAAAACAACTTATCAATTTAATGGAGACTTCATGGCTTCAACAAGTATATGTGAGAATTACTACTGAAGAGATCAATGAACACTTTCATCTATAATTTAGTACTAGGAAACCTCTTTTCATGAGTTGGCATGAATCAAGCATAGCAGAGAATAACAATCTTTTTGTAGATGCAAGTGAATACAACTCTAGCAGCATGTAACCTCCGTATCCTACCACTTTGAATCCTGCATACCACCCAACATGTGGAACTAGTGCCCACACCATGCCCACTGATCCTTCCTCTCCACTACCTAATAATATATATAGTTTGACATGGAGAAATATATGTGTACTTTTGTATGGGGAATACTAATATACGAATTAAATAGATCCAGTAAGTTGAACATCACATGCATCATTGCCTACTACAGAACATGCACATACGTGTAAAACCAAGCCTTGACATAAAATAGGTGCATGAGCACTATATTAAGCACGATTCTATTTGGTCTGTTAGCTGCAATTCTAAATCTTCTTGGATGTGGAGGAAGTTGATTGGGATCAGAGACTTGCTTAAAGCAAATATTGATTGCAAGATCGAAAATGGTGATTGCTTTAAATTCTGGACTGATCCGTGGCTTCCGAATAAGAAATCCTTGACTGATACTTGTGACAACCAGATGATCCTTCGTTTTGGGAAGGGTTTGTACTATTCCATTTCTTCTTGTGTTATGAACAAGCATTGGTTACTTCCATAGGTCAGGGGGGTTAACTCTATTCGTAGTATGATTGCTGGTTTGGAACCTCTTAATGATGAGGAGGACTCTGTTACGTTCAAGCAGAGGAGAAGCTTTAAATTGAAGGATGGATGGGAGATTATTAGAAGGAAGTATCCTAAGACTAAATGGTCTAGTTGGATTTAGAAGAGTAAACTGCCGAGAAGCTGTTCTTGTTTTCTGTGGAAGCGTGTTCTGTATATAATTCCTACTTGTGATTACCTGAAGAGAGTCGGATTTTCCTTGGCTTCTAGATGTGTGCTCTGTAAGGCATCTGAAGAGGATGGGGACCATTTGTTTTTTATTTGCTCGTACAATGCTGAAGTTTGGAACCTGTATAAATCCAAGTATGGCAGAAATCCTTTGCGGCTTGATGGTCTTATTTTGATGCATGGAGAGGCGAAGACTATAGCTGGCTTGATTCTTCAGAAGATCTGGACTGAAAGAAATGCGAGAATTTTTGGTGGTCCAAAGAAGAATCCTAACGAAGTCTGGAGTTCAGTGAAGATAGATACCGATAGCATTCACAACTAATGATGTACAAATAGTTGTTCCCCCCTTATTTCTTCTTAGGTTTTTTTCTAGTTTTTTTCCTTGTTCCTTTGTCTTGGGACTCTCCCATAGGCACTATATATACTCCTTTTGGTAGCTAATGAAAGAGGCACACTGGGTTCACCAAAAAAAAAAACTTCAAAATATTCATATCACAACCTTGTGTAGTAAGAGAAATAGAAAACAAGGTCTAATAATTCAGATGACAAGCTTTACATAAATCTATTTTTTTAAAAAACTCTATAATTTGTATAAAAATCCTTTCTATATCCTATGAATTGACAAGCTTTACATCAATCAAAAACTTTATTCTAAACCTATAAAAAAGAGGGAAAATAGAATCCAGAGAATTCTAAATGAACTTATTGTGGTTGCCTCACTCCAAGAAATTTACCTACAATAATAAAAAAAGTTTTTAAATTATTATATCGACATGTCACACTTATAGAACAGTGAAAAAAATTACTAAACAATGAGTAACTTCTTTGGCCAAGATATTATTGTCCCGATTGCATCTTCAATGATTTGATAATTGTCAAATGGACTAACCAATTGCTCTTTAGGTTTAATTGCCACACCAATACAAACAACAACAAATGCAGACCCTAACTTTCCTCCTCCTATTGCAAGGTCAAGATTCACACTTATCACTTGTCCTTGAACTACAATTGACGTTCCATCATCAAAACTTAATAACCACATGACCTATAAGTTGTATGAATTACCATGTAAAATTTTAGATATCAAGAATTAAAGTTATTAGGAGGAGGTCTTTTTCTTTTAATAACCTATCTTTCTGTAATGGTGGTTCCACTACATGACTTTTATGTCATGGGTGTTCCTTAATTCTTGGTGGTCTCCATATTCTACAATACAAAACAATTATTACTTTAATGAAATGAAAACTTATAATTATTACTAAAAATTTGAATAATTACTTGATTTTCTTGAAATGGAACACTTTGGTTGAAATTCTCCAAAATTATGGCTTCTAGATGTTCTTGTCTTTTTTAGATCTGACAATTCTATTTTTTGTGTCTCACATATTTGTTGTAGGTCTGTGACTGTACCTTCAAACCCCTCCACATACACCTGACTAAACTCATTGGTGTCATGGTTCACACGAGCCTTCTTTGCACCCAATATTTGATCAACAATTTCATCTTCATTTAGATTTGCATAATTGTTTTCAACCACTGATTATAACTTGTCTTATGACAATAATTGTAATGATGAAAAAAAATTGAGCAAATAAAGCCAAATATGACATAAATAATTTTATACTTACAATTAGTTCAGCTGATTTTGCATCTACATGGGTACCACCCTTCTTCTTATGGGTAGCAACACATAACTGCAGTCGACTAATGGTACCCCTTTTATTCTTTTGTTGCAACTATTGTTAATACAGAAATAAAGTATAAGTAGAGTGTGACTGTGTTATGATATTAATTTATATAAATGGAAAAATTAATCACATTCTCTTTTATGAAAGAATAGGGCATCGATCCTAATGTATGTTGTGTGGTATCAAACTTTCTACTCATACTATTCTTTGCACTTTGTAACTACAATTTATGAAAAATTAACCTTATCAATAATGAAAACTAAAAGAACACAATATATAATTGATAATCTTACCTTTCTGTCATTAGAGTCCCAGAAAGTAAAAAAAAATCCCACTGTAATGGATCAACACGGGAAGGAAAATCATTAAGTCTGTCTATTTTGTCTTTGCGGTGCATGTAATTTTTTCTTTTGATCACAAATTTGAAATTTCTCCAACAATCCCTAACTGTGCGTAGAACCAATTTCTTTCCCTTTTTGTCGATAGTAAATTTCTTTTATTATATGAAAAATAAAATTAATACAACAACTACACGCTTAAATAACACTTTATAAATATATATTACCAAGACATAATTCCATATCTCAATTTTCTTTCTAGATAATACTTGTATCCAATCCAAGTAATTGAAGGGTGACAATTGTGAATTTCTATCAATTGTTCCCAAAAAAGAAGACAAGTCATTCTAATGAGGTCCAATAGGTTCTCCATTTTCATCCAATGTGATGGGAAATTTTGCATCTCCTATCATAGTCCATAATTGGAGACACTTAGATTAGCCTCATTTTTCATTATGCACAACACCACCTGAAAATGAAAAAAATATGAGGCAATTATTTAAAAAAATGCATATATATATATACTAAAACATGAGGTAATAGTTAATTGTTGTAAAATGTTGATTAGAGACTTATGTACCTTCCACTTCATCCTAATGAGTAGTAGTATCGTCATCAACAAATTGAAAGTCCTCATCATTTACATGATTGGTTTCAACCTCATGATCTATATTTCCATTATCAACACAATGACCAACTTTCATGCCATTATTTGCCAAAGAATCCCTATGACATCTCCAACCTCATGATTGACATTGACATTGTCAACTGAATGACCAACTCTAGTACCATTGTTTGCCAAAGATTCCCTATCACCTATTGCAATCTTATGATTGATATTAGCATTATCAACAACATGACCAACTCTCATGCCATTATTTATCAAAGAATTAGTGTGAGCACCTCCAACCTCATGATTGATATTGGCATTATCAACAGAATGACTACCTCTTGTACCATTGTTTAACACAAAATTCCTACCACAGACTCCAACATCATGATTTATCATAGACACATGAGGATGCTTCTCTTTTTTGAAGTTTACTTTGATGCACCAACCTTTTTATTAGTTTTATTTCTCAAATCAGCTTTTGAACTTCCAAAATAATCATTTATTGAACCAAGATAGCCTCCCTTCATTCCCAAATCTGCATTAACTGAACCAAGATAGCCTCCATTCATTCCCAAATCATCATTAACTGAACTAAGATAGCCTCCATTCATTTGCAATTGTTTGGACATTCATGCAAAGAAAAATAATTAGATCATCTGTTATAACTATAACTATTAAAAGCATAGTAGATAAATGATATGTAACTGTACCCATCATTTTTCCTTTAATTACTTAAATTGTTCGCATCATGAGTTACTCGTGCAGACAACAATTGTGTATGTATTTTCAACATCCTAAAAATAGAATGCATAACAAATATTAATAAATTAAATCATAACCATAAAAATATAGTAAATAATAATGGTTATAGGAGCTACCTGCTATAAAATTATAAGATGGTCGATGATTTGATTATTTAGAACAAAAAAAGTATGCAAACTAATAGAGAAAAATATGCATATCAAAGGAAGGAAAAAGTATTCATAATTAATAATAAATGAAGAAAAAATATATTCTAATAACACTACATCGAGTTACAAAATGTGAAAAAACTACATATGATAAATCACAATGATCTTAGTCAAGCTTCTCATTATTTTCCCCATCGTAAAAGGTTACACCCTCCATATCTTCTTTAACCAAATCAGATCCATCACAAACATCGCTAAACATAGATTCCCTATCATCTACATGACAATCTTCAGGTACGTAGGTCCCATCAATGAATTTTTCATTAAGCTTCTCCTCCATGTCAAGTATCACATGGCGCAGTCTGCACGACAAAGCTCCACCCACGGTGATTGATGTCAGTCACATAAAAGACTTGTTGTACTTGAGAGGCCAATGCAAATGGATTATCAATTAAGTCAAGGAGGTTTAATTTGGCCATTGTAAATTATTGACCCAATCACCTTTGAATAATACAACTTCCAGTTTCTCATAATAACTAATCTAAAAACTCTCTCTAAGTAGCCCATAGTAGGTAACTTGACCCATTTTAGGATTTTTGTCCTTGGAACTTGAAAAACTGTGTCTGGGCATTCACCATTATCCCGTTATTCTAAGTGTTTTTACCATGTTCCCACTCATTGGTTCGAAATCTATATCCATTTGTTACGTATCCAACGTATTTGTTTGCCATATTCTGTGGTCCTTGAGCAAGAGTTAGTAGATTTGATGACACATTTTCTAACTTAACCTTCTCTTCAATCTGTATATATTATGAATTGAGCTATTAATATAATGTTCTAATCATGTTAAATGAAATCAATTTGATAGACTTACATGATTCTTAAACCAATCACTAAAAGTGTTCATATGAATATTACTGATTTCCCACTGTCTTGCATGTGGAATCATTTTCTTCACATGGCAAATTTTCTCCCTACTAAGAAATACATAAGTCATTTGTACATACATCTAATAGCGAACATGCATATTTCTTAATAATGTAATGAACTCACTCCATGAACGGTTCAATTGCAATACAATTGGATAAAATATATTGATGTGCAGTTTTCAACATCACATCTTCAAGACAAATAGGAGTATTCTTTCCTATTTGACTCTCTTTGTGTGAAAATATTGACCACTCATCATCGATAACAATATTATCATCTTTAATATCATTTCTAGACAATTTTTTGAACCTTGTCTCTTCCTCAGAGAGATACCTCAAACAAAATGTTAAGCATTCATCTGCCAGTTAACATTCTTCTATGGAAGCTTCTAGAGCAGCTTTATTCCTCACATATTCTTTCAAAGTTTTTAAGTATCTATATTGACAAAAAGAATTCGTTTAAAATTACAAATCATATTTAATACAATTTTATCAAGATAAATAGTAAATACATACTAACTTTCCACTGGATACATCCAATGATAAAATGGTGGTCCAACTATCTTAGATTCTCGTGGAAGATGAATGAACACGTGCTCCATGATGTCAAAAAAATGAGGGTGGAAAAATCTTCTCCATGTTGCATAGAGTCACTACAATTCCAGATTCTAGCTTCTCAATGGCATACAAATTTATTGCTTTTGAGTACATGTCTTTGAAAAATCTAGACAATCAGTTATCACAGTTATAACATTTTTTCTCGGTAATGCTATTCACAAATCCAATGGCAAACATTGTTGTATTAATATATGATAGTAGAGACTCTTTAATGCCAACAATTTTCTTTCTATGATGCGTGCGTTTCGAGAGATATTTGAGGAATAACCATCTGGAACCCATACAAACTTCAAAAACTTACAAAATAATTCTTTTTCCTCCTTTTTTCAAAGTAAAATAAGAAGGTAGAATAATATTTTTACTTCCATTTTTCATAATGTGCAGTCTAGACCTTATTCCCATCTCTAAAAGCTCATAACAAGATTTTTCATTATCCTTTGACTTGTCCATCCCAAGCAATGTGTGAATAAGGTTATACTTTTCAATATGCATTACGTCAAGATTATGATGAATAAGGTTATACTTCTAGTATGATAACTCAAAGAAAATGCTTTTTTTTCAATTGTAAGGCAGATTGTCTACATCTCTGGTTTGAACTAAAACTTGACTTCCTGACATCATCTTTGGAGTAGTTCTTAATTCTTCTTTTCCATCAAATGATGATGGATCTCTACAGAGTTTATGATCCATTGGAAGGAACCTCTTATGGCCCATGAAATATTGTTTTTTAGTATGTGGTAGTCTAAGAGACCATGTGTCCTTATTACAAACAAGAAGGACATGCATCATACCCACTAGTTTTCCAACCATATAAGTAATTGTATATAGGGAAGTCATTTATCGTCCATAGTAAGGCAGCATGCAACTTGCATACAACTTTACGATTGGTTTCATAGGTATCAACACCAACTTCCTACTATTTTTTTAAATCTTCAATCAAAGGTTGTAATTAGACATCTATCTTCATGCCTGGTTGAGTTGGACTGGGAATAATCATAGAAAGAATAAAATTAGGTGTCTTCATTCATAACCATGGTGGAAATTCGTACGAGATCAATATGACCGGCCAAATACTGTATGATAGACTCATCATGCCAAAATGATGAAATCCGTCAGATGCTAAACCAAGTTGCATGTTAGAAAAGTCAGATACGAAATGTGCATGCATGTCATCAGATGTCTTCCATGCAGGTGAATCTACTAGATATCTTAAAACTCTGTCCTTGGTGTGACTCTTATCATGCCACTGCATTAGTGGTGAGACTCTAGATGATACAAACAATCTCTTCAACCTAGGAGTCAAGGGAAAGTAGCACAGAACTTTATAAAGAACTCTTTTCTTTTTCATACCCATACTTTGTGCCCCTTCTACATCGCTTCCAATTTTTGTATATCTAGAAGCATTACAACATGGACATGAAATATTATATGCAAACTCCTTGCGATACAAAATGCAATCATATATACATGCATCAATTTTTTCATAGTCAAGGCCAAGGTCCCTAATTATTTTTCTTACTTCACAGTAAGAGCCTGGCAATATCTCACCCTCGGGAAGCAACTCTAGAAATTCCAACAGCTCCGTAAATGATTATTACTCCAATGATTGCTACATTTTATATGGAACAACCTCACAATGGTATACAACTTTGAATACTTCTTAATACCAGGATACAACTCTTATGTACCAATCTTTAACAATTTGTAGAATTGCTTATATTATTCATCGTCAATAAATATAAATCCATCATCATCAGCACTGTCGCCATCCATAGTTTCTCTAAAATTTTGAACTCCATATGCATTGTGCAACATGTCTCTCATATCATCATATGACATGTTGTCTTGCATAGAAGAATCTTCCTTGGCAGTAAAAGAAGTCTCACAGTGAAAAATCCACTCAGTGGAGTTGCTGAGAAAACCATTCCATAGCAGGTGCTCAGTAGTCACTTAGCGATTATGTCTTTATGTATTTAGATGCTTTTCACAAGGGCATAAGATAGTCTCATTCCCACTACACTTAATAAAATCCTGGTCTATGAATTTGATTACCCAAGTTAAGTACTTTGTGCGGTCCTATCTTCCTTAATAATCCAACTTTTGTCAATCATACTTCCCTAGGATAATGAAGTGGAAATAGTAAAAAATAAAGATAAAAATGTTAAAAAGTATACATAAGTTAGCACAAAAAATATTTAGTGACTTTTTTTAGTTTTGACTTAGAATTTTATTTATTCGTAGGACCAGAATATCTATATAACTTTTGTGGCTTAATTAGCACTAGTGACATTGCTAGTTACAAACTAACATCAATAAATTTTATATCTTCTATATACAATTGAAACCAAAGTGAGTAAAAGGACATATATGAAGCTTTGCAAGACCACAAACATTGTCTGCTTTGCAAGAACCATTTACAATTATTGTATCCCGATTTTAAGATAGTTTGTGAGATTTGTATAGTTAGTTTTGGAGATAGATAAATTAGATCGATCATTGTGATGGTAGGTTAGATATTAGAATTGGTCCATCAATCCTACAGACCTATTCATGTTGCTAGTTTCACAAATTATTTCAGGTTGCTCTTATTGAATTACACAACTTGTGGTATGAAGAATTCTATCCCACATGGTTTAGTTTCATTTGACCTATTCATGCTGCTAGTTTAGATTGGTTTTTTCTCTTTGCACATCGTGTATGACCTCATTAATTTTCCAATTCAAATTGTAATTAGTTTATACACATTCGATAGGACCTATTCAAAATATGACCCAATGTGGGGTAATTTTGGTTATCTAATCAAGTTGGTTCAATTAGGTTAGATTTTAATGCTTCATTTTTTTGGTCAAGATTGGATATCATCTCTACAATCAAATTGGGTTGCTGCTATCCTACATTCAGTACAATCAATTTGTTTTACAATTTCTTTTGTTCTTATAATATGGTTTAAGTACTCTGACCTAGACTTCTAAAGATGAGTACTTACTTTGATGAGTTACCCTAGATCATATGCCATATATGATCCGTCGTTCTCAATTGGGTTTTTAGGAGGTCAAGGTTTTCTTATGGTTTGGATCTGAATCTTTTCACTATCATCACTCAAGTGAGGGTGGGATTGACAAATGATAAAGTTATGAACTTGCTCCTAGGCATGCTATTGACAACAATTTATGAACTCCATTTTCAAGCTATATTTATCAGTGGGTCTGTCTATGATGGTAGGCCACTGAGTCAAAATCTCAAGAAGACTTTAGATGTTTCTATCTTTAACATTTGATAAAGCCAAAGAATTTTGAGGATAGTAACCTGATGTTGTAGTTGGGTGTGGCCTTGGTTATAATGTTCGATGTATGAGGATCATATCGAGGTTATTTAAGACTACTTGCATTTGGCTAAATCTTGCTGGATGGGCTACTTAACTTTGTCTATGAATGAGGGAATCGTTTTTCATTTGGGGACTTTTGTATGCTTGATGTTGTCTTATTTCATATCTGGAAACGAGAATGGAGTTGACATATCAATAGCTTGCTGATTTTGAAATCCATGTCATGTTAATGAAGTTCAGATGCCTGAGATTTTCTACCAGGTTATCTAGTAGGTTTATTTTCTAATATGTCCTGAGATGACTGCTATATATTTCACAATAATTATACTTATCCTCTTATTGGTATACTTAATTTTTCTTATTTTATCAACAATAATATGTATCCTAAAACTTTCTCAAGCAATGCTTCATAATCTAGTTATGTTTTCTCTTTAGGGGTATTTGTGTAAGATATTACACTGGACCCCACACCTAGATGCTCGAAGGTTCATTGGGAGATGCCTCAAGAATAAAACAAATAGAACATATGGAGTGGAGCATCTTCAAGATCCTTTTCTCCAAGTGGAAAACATGGATTCAATACCATCTCTGAGGAGTGGATTTTGGAAGGAAACTCTATATTGAAAAGCCAATGTAATCATCAGCCTACTGGGTTTTATGTGGAAAGACCACTAAGAAGCAACACAAAGATAGCTGGAAAGATGAATCTTGAAGACGACACTAACCTCCTGAGAGTGCATATCTCCGATGCAAATAGTATGTGACTTGCTCCCCACCTATTTTCCCTGACCAATCTATTATCCAGGTATCATTATAAGTTACTTAAATACTTATATAAATTATTGATGTTTCTCACCATATGTAGATTGATGGTGATGGGATTATTGGACTATAAACAATGACCACACAAGAATTTTACCTTACCCTGGTTGTTCTATTTTAACATGTGCCTTGCAACATGTAGCCGTCATCCATTCTACTCCTCGCCCTGACTATTTCCTCCTCTTCTCCTTCACTTCTACCCTTCCCTCTTCCCATGTTTCTTCTCCTCCACCCATCTCCATCTTCCTCAACCAAGAACCCTAGTGACCCACTTCTCACACTAGGGGGTGATAGAGAGTTGCATATGTAGTTACAGTGGCTACTAACGACTCTAATAGACATAACTCAAATATAGACCATCCCCACCATCACCCCCTCGCTCCTTATAATCATTCCTTGATCCAAGGCGTATCCATTGATATACCTGCAAATACTTGAACTTGGAGTCGAGTGTTTGCAACATAAAGATCTACAATCTATCATTATTCTACTAGTCTACAAAGCATGAGTAACTACTCCCTCCTCTTCTTTTCCTATTCTTCGTTCTTACTCATATCTATATTTCCTCTTCTTCTTTTCAAACTTTCGTCCCTCCTTGTGTTGCACAACTTGAACTCTAGAGCCCTAATTATCACCACCAGGCTTAACTGATGGTGTTGGTACTGCAAATCCGTTGTCCAACAAGAACCATGTCTCAATAATGCACCCCAACCTTGTTGCCATGAAAGTCAAGACAGATCTTTCCTCTCCCTTACAACTGAATCAGTACATGACCACCTTTTCTCCAGCGTATAAACCTATAATAGGTCTGACAACTTCCTGGAGCCACCATGAGGTTGGATTGACCTTTGACGAAAGGTTTATCAATTTTCCTAGAAAAAATCTAGATCTTGATCATCCAAGTTTAGTCGATTACAAATTTCTAAAGACTATAAATCTTCATATATAATTCAGTCATCCTCTCCTACTTCTAACCAAAAGGAAAATAATAAGCGATATTGTACTATTAGTTATATAGTTTATATTTATTATATAGAACGTCCACATGAATCGATTATCTTAGATACAAATATATTTATTTCCAATTAGAAAATTTGATGATAATCATGAAGTTTTCTTGTATATATATAGCTCAGTAACATTAATAAAGATTTTAGACTATATATTTCTCCATTGGTTTCATGTCAGTATATGTAGTAGTGCTTTAATACGGGGCTATAATGCAAACCAAGGAACCTAGATCGCATCAATGTTCCAAGCATATTCTTTGGTGCTTCCACATCATACCAGAGATCATTGATCAAGGGGATGTCAATATCAACAAGGCAGTGACGGAGCAAAATATTGTTGATCCCTTAACAAAGTTGTTATCATAGAAGCATGATGGTCATTCTACATCTATTAGTATTATATACGTGAGTGATTGGCCTTAGTACAAGTGGAAGATTGTTGGTGTATATGGCCTAGAAGACAATCATTAGACGATGGTTATAGTACTATTATATACTTTTGATTTAATTAATAATGGTGAACATAATTTCTTGACGCACATTTAACTATTGTGATATTATTGTACATAACAAGTGTCCTTAGAATCATTGGTTTAGCGACATGGGACTTCAAGTGTGTGACTTGAACATGAGATCTTAATGGATTCTAAGAACAATATTCTTAAAATGATCCTATTCAAGTATTATTTTGAATTGGACAACAATAATATGTGCAAGGTTAGTATGTGTCATGACTGATGACCATGTCTCATGGACATAGGTATTGGATGCCAAGTCAAACACATATGTACTTATTAGAGAACGAGTGTACTGGATAAACCAACCTTAAGAGTGGTTGTAGGACCATTATATGATAATCACAATCAAATCTCAAATGTGATAGTGGTGTTGTGGTCCTTTGACATGAAGTCACTACAACGGTGATATGACAATCATCATGCTTTGACATTACTCAATGTGATCTTGAAGAAAGTTTCCATAAATGTGGTGATTGGGAGTGGTTAGAATCATGATATGCATTGTGAGTGATGTGGAAGGAATTTATCCCTCCCATATAACAGGAGCAATATCTAAGGCCTCTTGATAAGAGAGACTAGAGAAATGTATGGTAGTACACATGTGAGTCAGTATATGATAGTGTCTTGTTATTTAACATGGAGATCAAGGAACATAGATTGAACGTAATGAGGATGATTTGTCAATGCCTCTAGTTTAATCTAGATATATGTGACAAATGAAATATACAACATGGAAACATTGGTATAATCATATTGATTGGGTAGAATTTATATGTGGCTAGACACCGCTCATTGCTTATGGATCAGAACATTGATTAGTGAATCCATTTCCAACATAGTATTGTGCCTACATGGTAAAACACATAAATATAGCTTGAAGAAAGGATTGGACATTATTGTAGTTGTTGCAATAGACCTAGTGACCTAGAAGTAAGTTTTGAGGACCTGAATAAAATATGGATTCAGCCTTAAGAAATAAGTTTCCATAAGTTAGGGATTTCATGCCATGTCCAAACAGGGTTTTGGAAACCCTAACTCTCCTCTCCTCTATATATGATATGGGAGGAGGCATTTAGGGCATGCACTTAGATCTTATTATTGTTGCGTCCAAGGTTTGAGAAACTATAAAAGCAACTTAGAGAAACAAAAAGGAAGAGGAGAACACTAACATCTCTACTTGTCTTTGAGCACTCACATGAATATCGTAGAGATGAGTTTGTAGAGATAATTAATTATGGATGAAGATCTTCATCAATTGGATACGAATCAAGGTGATGGGGGAATGGCACATTCTACCACAGGTGTGGATGGTAGAACGATGTGATCCTCTAGACGCACAAAATAAGGAAAATGTATGTACAATGAAACGATATGATCCGCAAAGCATGTAAATCTAAGAGAAGGTCTCCATGGTAGAACAATGTGATCTTCCAATGAAACAAACCAAGGAGAAGGTCTTCATGAAGGAATGATATGATCTACCATGGACAACACACAAATCCAGGTGAAAGTTTCTAGGGTAGAACATCACTCTCCGATGCACATGTCCACCGCAAAATAGTAACATCTGCCAGAGGTGACTTTAGGATCAAATATTATAGATTTCCACGATCTACCATTGACATTCACGAGCAGATTTCTACGATTAGCCATTGAAAAATAGCTTTCTACATGCATCTCAAGGCAACTCCTAGAGTGCAGAGACATCAGAAAGGAGTTCAGATTATTGATTTGGAAAATCAAGAGAGACGTAGATTGGAAGACCTAGATCTAAACCGAGCATTATAATTTGAATCATTGGAAGCTCTTCCAAGATAGTTATGACCCTATTCTGGTTTTTTTACATTAGATAGATCCTTATCAAAAGATTCTCAAGAAAAAAGTTATTCCACTGCGTTTTTTGCTCCCGAGATTCCAACAAAATTTTCCATGGAGAGAGTATATGTTTTTAAGGACATGACAAGGAAGGGATATGGATATTAGGAGATATGATTCCAATGGGATAAGAGAAACATCAAGAACTACCTATCTACAATCCCTACGAAAGAAATTGAACTTCCAATTAGTGAGAATGTTTGAGGTTTTGGCAAAAATTGGATCCCAAATTGCAGTATGAAGTTTGAAGGGAGAAAATGCTATGCTAAGATGTTTGATAGGAAAATTTTCTTTCTAAAAACCAAAAACATGTTTAAATTTGATCATACTAGAATGAGTAAAATGTGTTACAATCACTATTGTGATGCCCCACTCCACACAAAGCGAGATTACTCAAAACTAAACACAAAAACAACACTAAGCAAGTGGATTTCTAGAAAACACTGGAAATTAAAACTGAATTCATAAAAGTACCACAAGTTGAAAACATTTATATGTAATTTCTCAATAGGAAACCTACATATCATGTCATATAACACAGGGTGTTTACATCATCATTATTGAACAATCCTATCATCAACATGTTACATGAGATGCTTGTTCCATTTATATACATGTACACCTACCACATCTATACAACAAATGGCACACAAACGAAAAAGCCTCATATCAGTGACATCTCTAAAAAACACATCAAAAACACCCCCAAGACCTGAGTGTATAGGGACAACTCTAGGACTCTGATGTCAAAAGACTAAAATTACACTCAATGATATCAACTACTGCTCCTACTGCTGCTCTTCCTCAGCTACACAATCTCCACCTCGTTGTGCATGACCACCAAAAAGATGTGGAAACCATCAAGGTGAAACCAAATGTCCCAACAAGAGATATAACTCTCTGCTAATATCTATTAAAGCATAGATAACTAAGAATGTATATAAAAGTACTTAGCTTGATGAGCAGTGTTTGCTAAACCAGGTGCAATCAATAGATAAAGCAATTTAAGCAAGACTAATCAGTTACACCTAAGTAGTAGATCAGTTTAAATTCTAAAAAGGAATATGAAGAACATGTATAATAATTGACTTCTCTTACCGACTTATAATTCAAGAAATCAACAAAAGGATAAGGCAAGGGCTCAACCAATGTTACTCGTATTTGAACCTATGTAAATATGCTACACGGCTGTGTTACATCTTTTATTATGCCCTAAGGATATGAGGTATATGACTCATGCTCCAACTAACCACTACTAAGATGAAATAAGTGCCATACAAGGTCTATGTAAGAGTTGGAATCCATGACCTCTCCACACCTCCCGGTCAGCACGAGAGAACACCGCAGTGACATAACATATGAGTCATCTACAAAACAGCCTAGCCTTCCTAGGTATATACACACAACACTATTGAAACTGGCCTATGACCTGAAGTCACACTCATGCCAGGGTATGGTCCACAACCAATCATGTGAAAATCTATACTGGGTCACATCACTGATCTATGACCCATAGTTGCACTCCTACCAGGGTATGGCCCACAACCAATCCTATGAATGCATATACTCAACAATATACGACTTTGAGCTTCCAGTAAGGGATACCCGTTTCACCATTCTACACTAAGACTGATAATGGAATGGATCTATGGCATAGGGGACCTACATGATTAGGGTTCTCTTGATTAATTAAGTCAATTAGATATCTTTTAGCATCTATCAAGTTACAACATATAAAGCCATAACAAATTCTACAAGAATAAGGGTGTAACGCCCCTCTAAGCACATATATATGTCCACAGAAGCAAACCCTATGTTATCCATAACATGGGTCACTTGTCTTAGAGGAACATTACAAAACATGATATTCATAGAAAAAGGATAAATGAAACACAAGTGTTAAAATTGAACTTGATTCATACATTATTTACAATTGAGTTATTGAATTGAAACTAACTACCAAACATTATTTATACACGAAGTTAACTATAAACATTAAGATATTCTATTGTAGATGGAACCCCACTAGGAAGGTCTCGGGAAACCTTTGAGCTACTCCTTAGTCTGACCTTCATATGTCTTTATCCTTGACGTTGTTCCTTTCCTGCGGGCATCACACCCCCAGCCATGCATTAAATAATTTGGTAAGTTACAGAGATTGGAGCAAATCTTAATCACCCAATTGAGGTTTATGAAATCCTAGATACCCTATTGGTACAATTAAAATTCAATAATAATTTAAATTAACTTGATTTCTTGGGTTTACTTGTACCCTTCATGAATTAATCTAAATTTTAAACTAGGATCAGAATTAGAAATTGAAAGTATTTTTTTTATTCTACATCTTTTACTGATAAGTTTGGTATATAGTTTTACTATATTTTGATTTACCATTTAATTTCTACATTAATTCTAGTTTAGTCATGTAAAGACCGATCAATGTAGGACACATCATTGCGTACCTTACTTTATTACCTTTTCATTCACAGATCATGGATCCCATCTTAGGTTAGCATCACTGCTCGCCCAGATCAGGAGTTCACGCTCCCTAATCTTCTTCTTCACGTGACTCCCTTGGCCTATCCCTATAGTGCATGTTCTGCATAGACGTGGTCGCAGCAGGGATGCTATGACATGGTTGGGGGCTCCAAGCACTGACGAGGTCTTTGAAGAAGCCTACTGACCAAAGTGTAGTATCTAGACTGTGCAGTCACCCCTAACAAACATTAAGGAGGGCAAGTCATGAGTACCCTAGAGGAGTGTGGTGGTGGCTCATGGCAACAGAACAAAGTGGCGAGGAGGAGGGGTATAACTTCTACGACAGTTGGATCATGCTTAAGAACTGAATAGGGGTTGAGCGATGGATTTAGGGGCATCGATGCACCTCTGGATCAGTTGACTTTTCTTTGTCACCATCCGGAGGGGCAGGAGCAAGGTAGAGATCAGGGGACCTTTGGTCCATAATATACATGGAGAAAGGTGATGGATTTCTATTACATGAACCTTGAAGATTATCTGTCATAGGTTATATATAGGGCAGTCTGAAGAGGCGAAGGCCAATTGTGATTTTGGTGTAAACTACAAACTAGGCCTTAAGATTGGGCATTATGACAGGGATGTAGAGACCCTATCAAAACAGGGATCTCTGAATTCGTCTAGGTGTACGGAAGAGCTTGGATAATTTCTCTACTTGTGAGACTTCTCAAAGAGGGAGGGGAGAGGTCAGAGACTATCGTGCACAGATCCAATCCCAACAGGACTGGGATGCTTGTTGTCGGGTGAGAGGGGGGAAATTTGTGATATAGATGACAAGATCTACGTGCCGACCCGATCTGGGCACCACTTCCACTGCATGACACCTTAAGTATTATGCAATACTAGGAAATCAGCCCAAAGTCATCAAATGGTAGATAAATTTGGGCTGTAAACAATATATAAAGTTTCCAAAATTGATTGGGGCTCAAAGAAGGTCAAACGGAACACAAATTTTGACAATAGGACAAACTTTGAGTCTAGAACATGCTTAGATAGTTAAATTTGCCTCTTAGGCAATTGTTAATTGTTATTTCTATACAAGGATAGTCTTTGACTTACATGCATCATCATTTCCTTCCTTTCACTCAACCTTCATAGACAATGTCATTATGTACTGAAATTTTGACCAAGGAACACATTTAGTATCTTTAACATTCTTAGATAATAGTTTTTCCATTTATTAACTCAAGGATGAATTATTACTATAATGTACTTTAGATTTCATATGTCCCTTAAATGCATTATGGATGATCCCTTATTGATTATATCAGTATTTACAGTCACTTAGGGTGCATTGGGCGAATATAGACCAATTAGGATTCATTTGCATTGAAGTCTAAGATTAGAATATAATTACCGAAGAAATTGTTGTTAAAACCATAAAATTATTTTAGTTAAGTTTTGGGATGTTACAATTCTACCCACCTTAATTAAATTTTGTTCTTGAAAATTTCATAATACCCACCTTTGGGTTTTACTTATCATTTACATAGTGTAACATATTTTTCAAGTTCATTGAGTTCATAGTTTTTCATATCAAAATCTCTGGTTTCTCCTTTCAATTCTACTTAGGGTTTATGGAAGCCAATATGTTCATGAAGGGGATCTATCTTTGACTTAGAGATGACTTTCTAACATTAAATATAGATGACTACCTATTTTAGGTCCTTTGTATTACCCATATTTTTGACACCCCCAGGCATGTGTTGATTAGGCACATACCCAACTATGTGAGATCCTATTATGCTACCCTTCACCAACCTAATAGCCCACATGTCCCATACCACACATACTATTATGAAGGAAAGATGTGCAATAAGTCCTATGCTTATGTCATCCCTCTACATTCCTCATAAGGTGTGAATCAACGATTGAGATATGAGAGGATATTACACTAGATAAGATTAGGTCAATACTTAAGATCTAAACTAGGTATACACATATCCCTATCATGTATTTCTACTCTAGGGTGAAAATTGTAGTTATTCTAGGATTTTATACTCTTCCTTAGAGTTCATTCTTATACCCTAATTTCATATCTTCATCCTAAGGATAACTATATATGAATCATATTTGCCTACTGGCCATCTACTTATTTGTTCTGATATCATATTGTAACACCCCGGCCCCAAGCACATATATATGTCAGCGGAAGCAAACCCTATGTTGTTCATAACATGGGTCACTTGGCTTAGAGGAACATTACGAAACATGAATTCATAGCAAAAATAAATGAAACACATGCGTTAAAATTGAACTTGATTCATACATTATTTATAATTGAGTTATTGAATTGAAACTGACTACCAAACATTATTTATACATGAAGTTATCTATAAACATTAGGATCTTCTATTGTAGATGGCACCCCACCAAGGAGGACTTGGGAAACCTTTGAGCTACTCCTTAGTATGGCCTTCATATGGCTCTATCCTTGACTTTGCTCCTTTCCTGTGGGCATCGCACCCCCAGCCATGCATCAAATAAATCGGTAATTGAACATATTATAACTTTATGAAATGTGTAAACTGAAAATAAACTTTAAACATTAAACATTGAAAAAGGGACAGAATTGCTTTAGATTATGTATTTTATCTTGACCTATATAAGAATCCTTGAGTTTTACACCGAAGTGTCTCTTCTCTTATGCACGTAAGTGCCTCTTGGGTTGCACCAAAGTGTCTCTTCTCTTATGCACCAAAGTGCCTCTTTCTTTTACTCCAAGGAGCCTCTGGGTGATGATCTTATATAAGTTATCTTTTAATCATTACCTTTCTCTCAAAACTCTTAAATTTCTCTTATACATTAATCTTGACATTACTCTTAATGTTCATTAAAGATGGTACAATAAATATTGACAACAAAGCCTGACTTTTAGTTTCTTATACAATCATTAACTTTTAACAATTGAAACAGTAAATAATACATTCATAACATTCGTTATACACATATAATAAAAACATACAATAATTATGTTCAAAGTGCATGGACCACTTACCAAGATTGGAGAAACCCCTAATTACCCAATTGTGGTTTATGAAATCCTAGATACCCTATTGGAACAATTAAAATTCATTAATAATTTAACATTAATTTGATTTCTAGGGTTTACTTGTATCCATCATTTTATATTCATGAATTAACCTACTTTTTAAGCTAGGATAAGAATTAGGAATTTTTTTATCATTAATAAGAATTAGGAATTGAAAGTATTTTATTTGGATTCTACATCTTTTACTGATAAGTTTGGTATATAGTTTTACTTTATTTCGATTTACCAATTAATTTCTACATTATTTCTAGTTTAGTCATGTAAAGACCAATCAATGTAGGGCACGTCATTGCGTACCTTACTTTATTTCCTTTTCATTCACAAATCACGGATCCCAGCTTGGATCTACATCGTTGTTCACACGAATTAAGAGTTCACACTCCCTAATCTTCTCCTTCACGCGACTCCCTAGACCTATCCATGTTGTGCGTGTTCCAAACTGGCGCGGTCGCAATAGGGATGTTACGATGTGGTTGGGGCTACAGGCGTCGACGAGGTCTTTGGAGAATCCGACTGACCAACGTGTCATATCCCAAATGTGCAGTCACCCCTAACAGATGCCAAGAAGGGAAAGTTATGAGCACCCTGGAGTAGGGGTACGGCTGCTCGGAGAGATGGATCGAGTTTGAGAACTGAATAGTGGCTGAGCAATGGCTTCAGGGGCGTCGATGCACCTGTGGATCAGTTGACTTCTCTTTGCTGCCATCCGGAGGGGCAGGAGCAAGGTAGAGATCAGGGGACCTTCGGTCTACGAATTACATGGAGAACGGCGATGGATTTCAGTTCCATTATCCGTAAAGATTATCTGCCATAGGTTATATATGGGGCAGTCTGAAGAGGCAAAGGTCAATCGTGATTCTGGTGTTTACTAAATTGTAAATACAAGTAAACACTTTTGGAATATGAATCAAATCCTGAAGAATCATGTTGTAAATCATTTATGACTTGTAATTAAATTTTGAAAAAAAATCAGAGCACTTAGATCGAATATTTAAGCACTCAAAAGTCAATTTCTAAAATTCACATCAGGTTGTTCATTGGTCGAGTTAAAAGCTCGACTAATCCTGATTGGATCTTGAAAAAGACTTTTGATCGGTCGAGTTTTCATTTCACATAACTCGACCGATCCCTCTATAGAACAAAACTGATTTAAGTGGATCGATTGAGTTATTCCAGGACAAACTCGATCGATGGCCTAAATTGGTCTTGTCACATAGTGAGATCGGTCGAGTTATCTTTATAGAAACTCGACCAATTACATTGTACAAAAAACTACTAGAAAAGTGTTTATAGCTGTTGTGAAGTTGCAACAATAAAAAAATTATCCGTTGCAAGTCACAAAACTGCTAGTTTTCATTCTTAAGTGCTCCCAAAGGTTAAGAGGCATCCCCAACTATAAATAGGACCCCTTGGGCTTCATTCTAAGGTTGAGCATTCAATACAAAACTCTATATGAGGTTACTTGTGTATAGTTGAGTGCCTCCTAAGCCTCTTCTCCCTCTCTAAGCTTATTCACTTGGTACATCCATTAGAGTGAGTATGAAATTTGTAAGAGAGCTAGTCCTACATGTATATCTTGTGAGGCTCTCACTTCTACCACCTCCATGTCTCTCATTTCAACCATGAAGATGAATGCTCTCTCTTAGCTAAGAGAGGTGAAGAAGAACAAAAGAAGGAGTCCCTTAGTGAATATCAAGACTGAAGATTTGGAGCAAGAGAGGGTAAGACCTTGGTGAAGGCAGAAGACTCCTTGCTCAAGTGGGTAAGTCCTTGGTGGAAGCTTCTTTGAGTGACGTTGAAGTCAAAGGGTGAAGATCCAAGAAGAGTGGGTAATTCTTAGAAGGCTGAAGACTTGTGTAAGAGTGGGTAAGTCCTTGGAGAAGGACAAAGACTCATTGCAAAGTAGGTAAATCCTTGGTAAGGTTGAAGACTCTTTATATTGAATAGGTAATTCCTTTGGTGTTTCAAGTATTGTCAGTTGTATGAATGAATATAAGAGTGCAATGGTTAAGAAATCTTAAAGGTTGACCTCTCTAGGTTGTGAACTAACATACTTATAGTTTGAAGTGTAGAATCACTCTACATATCTTGTCACTTAGTTCTTGTTCAATCTCTCTCCCCCTTGCTATGTATATTTTAGTTGTACTCAAATTTCCTATTGAGAAATCTTATCTTGTGATATAATTTGAAGGTCTAATGAATTTGTTTAAGTACATTCATCTCTATTCACCCCCCTAGAGCATCTAATCACCCATCCTAGGATCTAACAATTGGTATCAGAGCGGGTCTTCTCCAAGCATACTTCAATAAGTAGGAGAAGATAAGTGACTACCAAGAAGGGAGATACTTGATAAACCTTTCAATCTTTGATGGGAGAAATTTCCTCTATTGAAAAAGAAGGTTACAATACTACATCCAAGATTCACGTCTTGAGGTATGACAAATGGTGGACCATCCATACAAGACACTGGAGACCAAGATAGAACAATGGGATGAAGCTACCATGAAGAAAGACACCTTGAATGCAAGAGCAATCAACATCCTCTATGCCACTATAATCCCCACCAAGTTCAACTAAATTTCCTCTTATGAGACGGCCTATGCGGTATGGAGAAGCTATGCATCACTTATGAGGGAAAACTCAAGTGACGGAAATCAAAGTCTACATGCTCAAAGGGCTGCTTGAGAACTTCAAGATGGGAAAGGAGGAGAAGATATCCAACATGTACTCAAGACTCAATACTATTGTAAATGGCCTTGTCGTCCTAGGTCATACTATGAGTAGAGGAGAGATCAACTCTAAGATCCTTAGAACTCTCCCCAAGATATGGGAACCCAAGGTGACTTCCATTGAAGAAGTAAGGTCTCTTGATGATATCCCCATTGAAGAGCTCATTGGAAATCTACAATCCCATGAAGTCACACTTGAAAAAAGAGAAGAAGTTGAAAGACAAGAGGAAAAAGATCTAAAGAGAATGAACAAGGCTAAAATCAAGTGTCAAATTTAAGCTATTATAGGACAAGCCTCTCCATCCTCTCATGCAGAAGAAGATTCCATATACTCCAAGGATATATTCTACAAAGGTAAGAATTCCTCCTCCATCTGA